>SJYT01059189.1:0-31464 GCA_006410635.1 Cephalophus harveyi
TGACATGAATGTGGTTATCTTCAGACACACTGTATGCATAATTGATCATACAAGAACATTTTTTATTTTTGTAAAATATACATGAAATAACTTATAGGAGTTTTCTTACAAGGGTTTTTTTGTTTGTTTGTTTTTGATTCTTTGGGAATCAACAATATATACATAAAATGAATATTTTACGTAGTGGGGGTGATGGTTACAGAACAATGTGAATGCATTTAATGCCACTGAAATGCATGCTTAAAAATGATTAAAATCGTAAATTTTATGTATATTTTGCAACAATAAAAATGTCCTTGTATGATCACTGTGGGGCTTCCCAGATGGTGCTAGTGGTAAAGAACCTGCCTGTCAATGCAGGACACATAAGAGACACGAGTTCAATCCCTGGGTTGGGAAGATCCCCGGAGAAGGGCACGGCAACTCACTCCAGTATTCTTGCCTGGAGAATCCCATGGACAGAGGAGTCTGACAGGCTATTGTCCATAAGGTCACACAGAGTTGGGCACAACTGAAGCAACTTAGCATACATGCACATAAGAAAATATAATCAACTATAATTACTTTTATAGTATGTAGGCATTAATTTTACATTACTTTGTGTTCAGGTTTCATTTTCTTTATAAAATCTTTCCTAATCTACTAGAGAAAATTGTCACTTCAATCTGTTTTATACAACTTCTATACATATGCACATATATTGAACATACACTGCACTGTGTTTATTTGTATTGATCCTGCACAATCTTTGAGGGTGGGGACTATGTCACTTTCAACATTATAGTCTGATGTCACAGATTTCTTTGGAAGGACTGATGCTAAAGCTGAAACTCCAGTACTTTGGCCACCTCATGCGAAGAGTTGACTCATTGGAAAAGACTCTGATGCTGGGAGGGATTGGGGGCAGGAGGAGAAGGGGACAACCAAGGATGAGATGGCTGGATGGCATCACTGACTCGATGGATGTGAGTCTGAGTGAAGTCCGAGAGATGGTGATGAACAGGGAGGCCTGGCGTGCTGCGATTCATGGGGTCGCAAAGAGTCGGACACGATTGAGCGACTGAACTGAACTGAACTGTGTACTTAGTCGCTCAGTTGTGTCTGACTCCTTGCGACCCCATGGACTGTAGACTGCCAGCCTCTGTCCATGGAATTTCTCAGGTAAGAATACTAGAGTGGGTAGCCATTCTCTTCTCCAGGGAATCTTCCCAAACCAGGGGTTGAACTTGGGTCTCTTGCATTGCAGGTAGATTCTTTAGCATCCAAGCCACCAGGGACGCCTCACCCCCCCCCCTTTAAGTCTCTCTAAATTATAGTGGAGCCTGGGTTCTGTAAGTGACAGAGTCAAGAGTAAAAGAGTATCTTTCAAGTCTTTCCTTGCAATATAAGCCTCTCCTCCTCCTGCCACTACCCACCCCACCCCGACCAAAATAAAAAAATTCTCCTCTGAGTCCTCATTTCAACTTGGTGATTTAATCTGGAGTGTTGCAGAACTGTACTTAGGATTCTAGAGCAATAGGGAGGAGCTGACAGGACTTTTTCTCTCTGGGGCCAACTGGGAGTGCAAGGATAGACTGTGTAAAGCAAAGATTTTTCTTCCCTTTGCAAATCGTCTCCTTCTCTAGACCAGCTGAGGTTCATCATAATCAGGCCCTGGCTAGACTTTCCTCAATGTCAGATCCCCTAGAACTGGGGTCTGCTGCTGCTGCTAAGTCACTTCAGTCGTGTCCGACTCTGTGCGATCCCATAGATGGCAGCCCACCAGGCTCCCCCGTCCCTGGGATTCTCCAGGCAAGAGTACTGGAGTGGGGTGCCATTGCCTTCTCCAAGAACTGGGGTCTAGTCCTCAACATTTTGACATTAGACTCTGTTTTATGTTAGTGTTTGGGATACGGATACCTTGCCTTTCTGGATTTGCATGACTATTTATAGAGAACTAGGAGGAGCCTCATTAGATAATTCTAGACACCAGCCACCTGGGATAGGACATTCTTATCAACTGACCTTATCAAGGTAAATATCATTGTATTGCTGGGTGGAATAAATTATTTTCTATCAGGATCATCAACATAGCAACGAATGCCCATTGTCATTATATATCGTACTCATTACAATATCATTATATATTACAGCTTTTTTTTTTTCCTTAAAGAGAAAGGGTAGGAAAGCTTTATTTCTAAGGTCATTAATCTACAGATGAAGAAAATAAAATTGAGGACTGATTTCAAGAGGGCAAGCTGGAGACTTCCAGGAAAGATGGCAGTGTGCGATCTGATAAGGGTTTTCCTAGAAAATGACTAAAAGGATTAAAAAAAAAAGACCATTATTACTTATTTTAGGGAATAGTGGCCACCACATGCTATAAAATCTAAGGAATCATTTAATTCAGGACAAAACCAGAATATATGAAAACCGACATGTGACTGCCCTTCTCAAGACAGTCAAGTGGTGTCATAGGAAGAAAGTCTGGGAAGCTCCACCAGTTTCCTCCAAGCTGGAGGAGAAGGTGGCAAGAGGCCTAGGGGAAAGGCTGGTCACAGATTACGAGCTTTCAGAGAGCATGGAGGCACAGCTCTCCCAGCACAGCAAGGCCATAGGTACTTTGCCCTTTGTTGCCTCCCTTAACCTTGCCTTCTGATAAGCATCATGGACATGTCCTAATGCCCCCTCAAAATACAGCTTCCAATCCCCAAGCTGGCCTCTGGTGCAGTCATTTACAAAACTAAAAGGAATGAATACAGAAACAAACTCTCTACTTGTGACCATACAAGACTCTAATCCCTCCCCACACTCGAAAGGCTCTTTATATAATAAATGAATAAGACAAATCTATGTTCTTCCCTGGTGGTTCAGCGGGGACCATCTGCCTGCAACGCAGGAGGTGCAGGAGACATAGGTTCAATCCCTGGGTTGGGAAGATCCCCTCAAGAAGCAAATGACAACCCACTCCAGTATACTTGCCTGAGAAATCCCATGGACAGAAGAGCCTGGTGGGCTACAGTCCATGCGGTCACAAAAGAGCTGGACACAATTTAGCAAGTAAACAACAACAATGTTCTGTGTCACCCAGCCCTTCAAGATAAATATAGGGAAAGTAACTATAATTACTCTTGGATTTATCAGTTTAACTATTTTATTTTATTTATTTATATTTCACTTTTAAATAAAGAAAACAGGAACCATAAATATAGAAACAAGGCTATAAAAAGTATGTAGCCAAGGAACAGAAGATACTAAATTATGAGATAATTGTTGCAATTTATAATAAACAACTAAAATAATAAGTCAAAGTTACAATATTCTACAATCATCTTGACTTAAAAGGTACGCCATCCATTTAATATCCATTTCCAAATATTTATGAACTCCTAACAAACATTGGAACACCTGCTTTTATATGTTTGTGTTCTTCTGTACACACACACACACCCACACGCACACACACACACACTCCAACCCAGTATCAAGCTTAATGGTAAAAGATGATTACCGTTTCCATTGATGTCAGAAACAAAATAATGATGCTGGCTGTTGTCCTGTTGACACTGTGTTCTCAGAGTACTAACTTGTGAAAAATAAAACTGTCCAAGTGAAATGAATGAGAGAATCAAATGCAAATCAACCAGGAAAAAAAAAAAAAGGTTACAAAACACACACACACACACACACACACACACACACACACACGTATCTCCATTTTTAAGTTAAACAAGCCAGTCTGAAAAGAATACATACTGTATAATCCCATTTACATGACATTTTGGAAAAGGCAAAACATGGAGACAGAAAAAAAGATCACTGGCTGCATGAAGTGGAGCATGGAGGATTTTCAGGGCAGTTAAACTCTTCTGTGTGACACTATAATGGTCAACATAAAGCGCGTTTGTCAAAACTCATAGACTGCACAAGACCAAGGACGAACTCTACAGTAAACTCTGGACTTGTCAGTATAGGTCCACTGATTAAACTACTCTGGGGTGGGACACTGATAATGGGCAAGGCTATGTGTTTGCAGGGGGCGGGGGAACTCTGTGCTTTCTGCTCAATTTTGCTGTGAACCTAACCAATATCAAAGAACAGCTTTCAATTTTAAAATTTATTTTAAAACTTTAAAATATATTTTTGAGGCAGGTGGAATCTTCCCAGATCAGGAATGGAACCCATGTCTCCTTCATTGGCAGACAGATTCTTTACCACCGAGCTACCAGGGAAACCCATAATCTCTGTTACGCTCTAATACAATAATGTCTTTATTTGAGAAATGTAACTTGCACTGAGGTATTCTCTACTTGGGATACATGTCCCTAGATTTAATAATTATATATTCTTTCTAGTCTAGTTTTAATTTTGTACTTGGCACGAAATTTATATTCTAGGAACATAGAAAGTTCTTTCCTCCTATTAGGTTTTGTTGAGCTTGGGGCACGATGCACTGAATTGTTCTCAGAACTTCCAAAAATTCTTAATCATAAAGAGATTAGGGAATACTTCCTTATTCTGAAGAACCAAACTACCTTTTATACTCTTTCCCCAAGCAATCTTTCTTCTTTGGACATCTAATTGATAAAACAAACAGCCTTTCAGAAAATTATCAATGAATAAATAAATAAATAAATATATATTATTTGAGGTTGGAGTCCTAAAAAAAAGATCACCTACCTCCNGGGAATGCTTCCTTATTCTGAAGAACCAAACTACCTTTTATACTCTTTCCCCAAGCAATCTTTCTTCTTTGGACATCTAATTGATAAAACAAACAGCCTTTCAGAAAATTATCAATGAATGAATAAATAAATATATATATATTATTTGAGGTTGGAGTCCTAAAAAAAAGATCACCTACCTCCTTCTCAGCTTTCTCTATCATGTCAGAGGAAAATACCAATAAAAGTATCAGTCTCTTACCACATGTCATGCCTGGATGCCAAGCACTTTCCATACATTCTCAGGAACTCTCTTGTTATTCATGATACACAGATGAAAAACGTAGGGCTGAGGAAGTTTATTAAACAGAGTCCTCATGGTGGTTTTCGAATCTATTTGACATCAAAGCCCATGCAACAAATTCTTTCATCATTGTTTAGATGTAACTTGGGCTTCCCAGGTGGTGCCAGTGGTAAAGAACCTGCCTGCCAGTGCAGGAGACATAAGAGATGTGGGTTTAATCCGTGGGTTGGGAAGATCCCCTGGAGAAGGGCACGGCAACCCACTCTGGTATTGCTGCCTGGAGAATCCCAAGGACAGGGGAGCCTGGTGGGCTATGGCCCATAGGGTCTCAAAGAGTTGGACACAACTGAGCATACATACACGAGCGACAAATCAGCCTGGCAGTACTATTGATGACATACAATACACATTTACAGAGGTTCTTAGCCTGGGTTCATTAAAGGTTTCGGGTATTCTTTAAATCCTGGGAAAGATCTGAAAAATGTTGGCTATATGTGCATTTTATATTACTCAGGAGATATTCAATAGTTTTCAGTAGATTATCAAACAGCTAAAATAGTACATCCTTGGGGGTTCATATTTCTAAAAGCATTGTTATTAGAACAGGTTAAAAAAAACCATGGGGGTACTTCCCTGGTGGTCCTGTGGTTAAGTATCCGCCTGCCAATGCAGGGGACTTGGGTAGATCCCTGGTCATGGAGAATTCCACATGTCCAGGAGCAAATAAGTCCATGTGCCATAACTACTGAACCTATACTCTAGAACCCTCGAACTGTAACTGCTGAGCTGCGGGATGCAACTATTGAAGTCTGAGTGCCTAGAGGCCGTGCTTGACAGCAAGAGAAGGTACTGCAACTAGAGAGGAGGCCCCACTCTCTGCAACGAGAGAAAAGTCCGGGCACAGCAATGAGGACCCAGCACAGCCAAAAAGATAAACAAATAAATAACTTTTTAAAAACTGGCACAAAAGGTGTACAACATATTTAATATAATGAGATCACAAGACATTTGGTTCTGATGGGAGCATATGCCATGGACATCCCTGACAAGGCCATTTTGATACCATCACTTGATAATTTTACCAGTGCTAATTTTTCAAGAATTTTGCTAGCCACTTTGCTTCATATTTGGTTTCTGACTCTTGCTAATCTGTTTTGAAAGGAAACTCGGTAATGTCATAATTTATATTTTAATGGAAAAAATAATATTATGAACTGTTTCCCATGACTGCTAATAGGTACTGAGTGAGGGCTTCTTGGCAATAACAGGAAACATCAAAGATGTCTGCCTCTGCTTTGCGACCTTGAATCATGATTCATAAACCCATGTTGGGCGTGTGTAAACTCTTGCTAAGGCACCAAGTGTCCTGAGTGCTCTGCTCATGTCCCGTTCTCCAGAGCAATTTCCTGCCAAAGCACGTTTCTGTACTGAGTTGAGGTATGCTAAAGAACTAGCGAAAGCAAACAAAATGGCTTAGGTTGAAAATGTTCCTGAATTAACTCTAGTGCATTGCTGCTGGGAAGGCAGAACTGGTGTAACTGCTACTGAATGTGGTATGGGGGTTCCCCAGAAAATTAAAAACAGAATTACCATATGATTCAGTAATTCCAATTCAGGGTATCTGCCCAAAAGAACTGAGAGCAGCAATTGGAATTGAGATATGTAGTCCCATATTCATAACATCATTATTCATAATAGCCAGAAACTAGAAGCAATTCAAGAGTTCATCAATAAATGGATAAACCATAAATGGATAAAATGTAGAATATTCATACAGGGATAACTCAGAGATACTGCAGGATCAGTTCTAGACCATGGCAATACAGCGAGTCACATGAATTTTTGGTTTCCCAGTGTATATAAAAATTATGTTGACATTATACTGTAGTCTATTAAGTGTGCAATAGCACTGTGTCTCGGGCTTCCCTACTGGCTCACCTGGTAAAGAATCTGCCTGCAATGCAGGGGACCCTGGTTTGATTCCTGGGTCAGGAAGAACCCATGGAGAAGGGATAGGCTACCCCCTCCAGTATTCATGGGCTTCCCTGGTAGCTCAGATAGTGAAGAACCTGACTGCAATGTGGGAGACCTGGGTTCAATACCTGGGTTGGCAAGATCCCCTGGAGGAGAGAGCATGGCAACTCACTCCGGTATTCTTGCCTGGAGAATCCCCATGGACAGAGGAGCCTTTGTGGTCCATGGGGCCACAAAGAATTGGACACAACTGAGCGACTAAGCACAGTACGGCACGATGTCTAAAAGAAAGTGCATCCCTTAGATTAAAAATACAAAATAAAAAACAATTACAATAGTAACACTGAAGATCATTGATCACAGACCACCATAACAAATCTAAAGTTATGGAAAAGTTTGAAATACTGTGAGAATTACCAAGAGGCGACACAGAAACATGCAGTGAGCAAATGCTATTGGAAAAACGGCACCAAGAGCCCTGCTTCATGCAGGATGGTCACAAACCTTCCATTTGTAAAAGACACAGTATCTGCAAAGTGCAATAAAGTCAAGCGAAATAAAGTACTGTGTGTCTGCAGAATGAAACATTATTCAACCTTCAAAAGGAAGGAAATTCTGACACATGCTACAACATGGATGAAACTGGAAGAGGTTATGCTAAGTGATACAAACTGGACACAAAAGGACCAATATGCTATGATTCTATCTGGTAGAGTACTATATGAAATGCTTAGAGTAGTCAAGTGAATAGAGAGAGAAAGCAGAAGGGTGGTTGCCATGGTCTATGAGGCAGGGGAAATGGAGTTAGTATTTAATAAGTACAGGGCCCCTGTTTGGAATTTGAAAAAGTCCTCACAATAGAAAATGGTTTGTGTAAGTCCCTTTGGGCTGCTATAACTAAATACTGGGTGGCTTATAGCCAAAAGCACTGATTTCTCCCAGTTCTGAAGGCTGGGAAGTCTGTGATCGCGGCACTGGAAGACACTCTTCTAGCGCACAGGTGGCTCTCTTGTCACTGTGTCCTCAGATGGCAGAAGGAGGCAAGGGATCTCTCTGGGTTTCTTATAAGGGAACTAATTCCATTCATGACTTATTCATCTCTCAAAGGCCGCACCTCCTAATACCATCACCTTAGGGATGAGGGCTTCAACATGGATTTTAGGGAGCACACAAACATCCAGACGTGACATGAATGTGGTTATCTTCAGACACACTGTATGCATAATTGATCATACAAGAACATTTTTTATTTTTGTAAAATATACATGAAATAACTTATAGGAGTTTTCTTACAAGGGTTTTTTTGTTTGTTTGTTTTTGATTCTTTGGGAATCAACAATATATACATAAAATGAATATTTTACGTAGTGGGGGTGATGGTTACAGAACAATGTGAATGCATTTAATGCCACTGAAATGCATGCTTAAAAATGATTAAAATCGTAAATTTTATGTATATTTTGCAACAATAAAAATGTCCTTGTATGATCACTGTGGGGCTTCCCAGATGGTGCTAGTGGTAAAGAACCTGCCTGTCAATGCAGGACACATAAGAGACACGAGTTCAATCCCTGGGTTGGGAAGATCCCCGGAGAAGGGCACGGCAACTCACTCCAGTATTCTTGCCTGGAGAATCCCATGGACAGAGGAGTCTGACAGGCTACTGTCCATAAGGTCACACAGAGTTGGGCACAACTGAAGCAACTTAGCATACATGCACATAAGAAAATATAATCAACTATAATTACTTTTATAGTATGCAGGCATTAATTTTACATTGCTTTGTGTTCAGGTTTCATTTTCTTTATAAAATCTTTCCTAATCTACTAGAGAAAATTGTCACTTCAATCTGTTTTATACTACTTCTATACATATGCACATATATTGAACATACACTGCACTGTGTTTATTTGTATTGATCCTGCACAATCTTTGAGGGTGGGGACTATGTCACTTTCAACATTATAGTCTGATGTCACAAAATCCACTCAGATTGTTTACTGGGCTTATCATTATATAGTTAAGACTTAAAGCCTCCATTCTACACATTAAGTACAGTTGACTATGCACACAGTCTGCCTGAAGATAACCACCCTCACACCACTTATATTTGCCCAAAGATAATTGAAAATAACCCAAGTGATTTGCAGACTGGAGTTCCCTATCTGTTCATCAGTCAGCTAGAGAGAAAGCTAGAGAGAAAGTTCAACATTCTCAAGAGAAAACCTCTTGGTTGTCCTGAAAAAAGACCCACCAGGCTGCTAATGGTGCTCTAGAGGCCTGGAGCATTATTAAGCTCTATTCTCCCAGGTGCAGAGTTGTACATTAGAAGTAGGAATGGAAGCAGCAGTGTAATTCTTTCAAAGCACTGCCTGATAGGTTAGGTCAGGTACACAATTACTCTACCTGCCACCTACCTAATTTACTATCCATTATCTTCCCAATAACAGATATTTCAGAAGGCTTCAGCAGCATTTTAAAAAACTCTTACCCCTCCAAAACACCATTGTTTATGCAGACCTTTACCCATATCTCAGATTGCCTATAATTAAATTTTCCTTGCGCTGGGCATTCAGCATGAATGCTGGTTTCAATTACTGCTCATTCATTGTTACAAGAGGGAAGAAACAGCTGGCAATAACCAAAGATCTACTACTGCCAGGCCTAGCTTCTTCCACCTTGTGAATGCAATTCCCTGGAGTGTCGCAATCTCTGACACATCTAGTGGTTACTGGAGCAGGCTTACACGGGCTCAGGAGCCAACAGCACACACCTCTCCCCAGCTCGGCCTCCAGAGACATACCCCTGGAAACCGGGTTCAGCCGTGGTGGGAGTATGGATGCCATACAAATCAGTGCCGTTTTTCTTTTTTTTTGAGAGCTGAGTTTTAAACATTTATCTGTACACTGTGGCCCATATCGAGTGGCCCTTTTTCCTTTTATGTTTACACTAAAAAAAAAATCTCATTGATTTCCTGGGTTAGAGATGAATCCCAACTCTGCCAGTTCCACGCTATGAAACCTCAGACAATTTAGTTTCTCTGTGCCTCAGTTTTTCCATCTATAAAACACAGATAATAACGTCCTACTTCATGGAATTGTGAGAAGTAAATGCAATAGTCTATGCAAAATGCTGAGTATTATTACACATGCTCTTCTGACCCACCCTCAGAAGACTCTGTGAGGGGAAACAGGCTGGAGGGCACACTGTGTATCCAAGAGGCCTTTGCCTTCCTCCCAGAACAGCTTGTTCAGGACGCTTCAGTCTCAAGGCTCCCCATTTTGAGACTGATTTGATCTATGATGCTATTTTATTAGGAGCCTCTATGTAAAAGCTTTGCCAATTTTCCATCAAAGGATAAAAAGTATTTGGAAGAAAAATGCTAATTTTAAAATCCACAAAATAGAAAACAACATACTACTGTATGTCTTTAAATGAATTTTCTAGCCTATTCTTATTAAAAATAAGCTTAAAATAAACACAAGAGAACAATCAAATAATGTACTGATTAAGATTATTTTAGTGTCAAAAATACTTGAGATACTGATATGAAGTAAAGGAATGGGTTCCTGATGGTTTGAGGTCCAGATAGTGTCAAATTCATGTTATATTATAAATAACAAAGAAATGGATGAAAAAATACCTGACTGTGAACTTTTTATCAGATTTTTTCCTTTCTTATCAGATCATGTGATCTTACATCTCAGGGTCTTTACTTCCTCTGCACAGAGAAGACACTTCTGTGCCCAACTTACATTGTAAGATTTTATGAGAATCAAGAAAGAAAGAATTAAAATACACATACACATCCTAGAGTAAAGCTGGTAGATTGAACACCGGATCTATTTCACTTCAAAACACCACTGAAAGGAACAGTAAAGGGACTTTTTTTTCTTTAAGTAGAACTTTGTAAGAGTGATGAGGACAGAACCTGTGGAGTGGAAAACAGATAAAAGTGGAAAAATTGTATCTGAGTCACTGGTGAATCCAGTTGAAAAGACAGTGAGTGGGAGTTTAAGGAATTCAAAAAAGGCCTAAAATGTCACTTGATATTGAATTGTGATGAAGAAAGGCTACTGTTCCACCAGATTTTAAGTTTGGGAAATGCCAGAGCTATCTACAACCGAAGTTTTGAAAAGTGGTATCAGGAACATGCCACCTGGAAACTTATTCCAAATTCAAAGTCTTTTTTTTTTTTTTTTTAACTGATGTAAAATTGGTTTACAATATTGCATCAGTTTCTGGTGTACAGCATAGCAATTCAGTACTTTTACAGATTATATTCCATTATGGGCTTCCCTGGTGGTACTAATGGTAAAGAACCTGCCTGCTAATGCAGGAGACATAAGAGGTGCAGTTTTGATCCCTGGGTTGGGAAGATCCCCTGGAGGAGGGCATGGCAACCCACTCCAGAATTCTTGTCTGGAGAATCCCAAGGATAGAGGAGCCTGGTGGGCTACAGTCCATACGGTCGCATAGAGTTGTACATGACTGAAGTGACTTAGCACAGCACACATAGGTTATTACAAGATAATGGATATAATTCTCTATTCTATGTAGTAAGTCCTTATTGCCTATTCTATATATAGCAATTTGTATCTGTTAATCCTATAGCACTGGTTTGTTCCTCTCCCTCTTCCCTCTCCCTTTTGGTAACCCAAGTTTATTTTCCATATCTGTGAGTCTGCTTCTGTTTCATATACGCATGCATTTGTATTATTTCTTAGATTCCACATAGAAGTGCTATCATACAATATTTGTCTTTCTGTATGACTTAACTTCACCAAGCATAATATTCTCTAGGTCTGTCTATGTTGCTACAAGTGGCAATATTTCATTACGTATGGCTGAGTAATATTCCAGTAGATGCATGCACATGTGCATGCATGCACAGGCACACACACTCACACACTCTCTTCTTAATCCAACTGTCTGTTGATGGGCACTTGGGTTGCTTCCATGTCTTGGTTAATTATATGTGTTGGAGTGCATGTCTCGATTTAGTGTTTTTGTTTTTTTCCAGATACCCAGGAATAGAATTTCCAAATGAAATCCTAATGAAATTTTCAATGAAATTCATCCATACTAATGAAATACTCTGAGGCTCAAGACTCTGTGTTTGAACAAACCTGTAACTATGCAGCAGGTGTAGAAGATTACCAGCGGGGCCCTGCTATTCACAGGGCATAATTATATAGCATTAGACACAGATTCACTCCCAAGGGAAAGACCGAAAGCCTCAAAAATGAAGGAATTTTAAAGATTTTTCCTGTAAAGTTTAAAAAAAAATAATTTTAAGTGATAACTAAATTATATATATTTTAGAAATGGACTTTATGTTACAAAACTATTTCTGAAAATTTCAGAAAGCTCATGGAAAAATTTTACTACAAAACAGTACCTCCATTTATGAATAAAAAAGAAAATAAAGCAAAAAGCTCTAACATGAACCAACAGGACTTTGTTGTCTACTAATCCTTGGGATTGCAAAATTTCTTGGATTCCAGATTTAGAAACAGAAAGACATAATCCAGTCACTGCCATTGACTAGAACAGAGGTCAGTAAGCTTTTTATGTAAGGGTCTGGCATATTTACAACCTCATTGCAGCTATTCAACACTACCATTGTTCAGTAGTTCCCCCTTATGCGTGGTTTTGATTTCTGATACTTCAGTTATCCACGGTCAACCATGATCTGAAAAATATTAAATGGAAAATTTCAGAAATAATTCATTTACCTTAAACTGCATGCCGTTCTGAGCAGTGTGATAAAATCTCCTGCCATCCTGCTCTGTCCTGCCCAGGTCATGAATCATGTCTGTGTCAAGCATATCCAACCTATGAATCACTCAGTAGCTGTCTGGGTTATCAGATCATTGGCTGTAGCATCACAGAGTTTGTGTTCAACTAACCCTTACTTGACTTAATAATGGCCCCAAAATGCAAAAGCAGTGATGCTGGCAATTCAGATCTGCCAAAGAGAAGCCATAACGTCTTGCCTTTAAGTGAAAAGGTGAAAGGTCTTGACTCAATAAGTAAAGAAAAAAACTGTATGTGGAAGTTGATAAGATCTACAGTAAGAATGAATCTTCTATCAGTGAAATTGTAAAGAAAAAAAAAGAAATTTGTGCTAGTTTTGCTATCATACCTCAAATTGCAAAAGTTAGGGCCATGGTGTGTAACTGCTTAGTAAAGATGGAAAAGGCATTAAATTTGTATAATATTTTGAAAGAGACCACATTCACATAACTTTTATTACAGTATATTGTTATAATTGTTCTATTTTATTATTAATCTCTTACTGTGCCTAATTATAAGTTAAACTTTATCACAGGTATGTATAAATAGGAGAAAACAGTATATAGTGGGTTCAGCCCTATCCACAGTTTTGAGCATCCACTGAGAGTCTTGGAATCTATCTCTCATGGATAAAGGGGGATTACAGTAGCTGGAAAGGAGCAATAGACAATGAATAAGCATAGCTTATTGCAGTAAAACTTTATTTACAAAGCAAGATTGCAAGCTTGTGGGCTATAATTTGCTGACTCCTGAACCAGATTTTGAACGATTAGGAAGCATTCTTGGGACCGGATACTACAGTGTACTTTCAAAGATTATAGATTACCAAAGAGTTTCCCATGGCAGGTTTGTTCAGTTCAGTTCAGTTCCATTCAGTCGCTCAGTCGGGTCCGACTCTTTGCGACCCCACGAATCGCAGCACGCCAGGCCTCCCTGTCCATCACCAACTCCCGGAGTTCACTCAGACTCACGGCCATCGAGTCAGTGATGCCATCCAGCCATCTCATCCTCTGTCATCCCCTTCTCCTTCTGCCCCCAATCCCTCCCAGCCTGAGAGTCTTTTCCAATGAGTCAACTCTTCACATGAGGTGGCCAAAGTACTGGAGTTTCAGCTTTAGCATCATTCCTTCCAAAGAAATCCCAGGGCTGATCTCCTTCAGAATGGACTGGTTGGATCTCCTTGCAGTCCAAGGGACTCTCAAGAGTCTTCTCCAACACCACAGTTCAAAAGCATCAATTCTTCGGTGCTCAGCTTTCTTCATAATCCAACTCTTACATCCATATATGACTAGTGGAAAAACCATAGCCTTGACTGGAGGCACCTTTGTTGGCAAAGTAATGTCTCTGCTTTTGAATATGCTATCTAGGTTGGTCATAACTTTCCTTCCAAGGAGTAAGCGTCTTTTAATTACATGGCTGCAATCACCATCTGTGGTGATTTTGGAGCCCAGAAAAATAAAGTTTGCCACTGTTTCCACTGTTTCCCCATCTGTTTCCCAATAAGTGATGGGACCAGATGCCATGATCTTCGTTTTCTGAATGTTGAGCTTTAAGTCAACTTTTTCACTCTCCTCTTTCACTTTCATCAAATTTGGCCTTGGAATATGGAATGAAGTACGGCAAAGGCTAATAGAGTTTTGCCAAGAGAATGCACTGGTCATAGCAAACACCCTCTTCCAACAACACAAGAGAAGACTCTACACATGGACATCACCAGATGGTCAACACCGAAATCAGATCGATTATATTCTTTGTAGCCAAAGATGGAGAAGCTCTATACAGTCATCAAAAACAAGACCAGGAGCTGACTGTGGCTCAGATCATGAACTCCTTATTGCCAAATTCAGATTTAAATTGAAGAAAGGAGGGAAAACCACTAGACCATTCAGGTATGACCTAAATCAAATCACTTATGATTATACAGTAGAAGTAAGAAATAGGTTTAAGGGACTAGATCTGATAGATAGAGTGTCTGATGAACTATGGACTGAGGTTCGTGATATTGTACAGGAGACAGGGATCAAGACCATCCCTATGGAAAAGAAATGCAAAGAAAAAAAGCAAAATGGCAGGTTTGTTAATCTATACTAAAGAATCCACCTGCCAATGCAGGAGACGCAAGAGACACAGATTCAATCCATGGATTGGAAAGATCCCCTGGAGTAGGAAATGGCACCCAAATCCAGTATTCTTGCCTAGAGAATCTCAAGGACAGAGGAACCTGGTGAGCTACAGTCCATGGGCCACAAAGTGTTGGACACGACTGAGCGACTGAACACACACACAGTTGGCAAAGTTATTTATAAAGAAGATATTGAATTTACTAGCTTCTCACCAACTTCAGATTCTTCTATTTCCTCTAACATGTGAAAGTGTTAGTAGCTCAGTCACGTCCAACTCTTTGTGACCCCATGGAGTGTACCCGCCAGGCTCCTCTGTCCATGGAATTCTCCAGGCAAGAATAGTGGAGTGGGTAGCCGTTCCCTTCTCCAGGGGATCTTCCCGACCTGTTGACTGATCTTGGGTCTCCTGCATTGCTGGCAGATTCTTTACCATCTGAGTTACCATGAATGCCACCAACATGTGAAAAAAAAAGGTACTTTATGCTTAGAAATACATGAATTGAAAAACACTAATAAAACAAAGTCTAGAGAAGACTGTTTTGATCAGAGGAAACTTTTACTTCTGATGTCAGCTTTATTAAAAGCCACATGTGAAAAAGATTTGCTAATCTCTACCTGCCTCTTGAAAAACCTATATGCAGATCAGGAAGCAACAGTTAGAACTGGACATGGAACAACAGACTGGTTCCAAATAGGAAAAGGAGTATGTCAAGGCTGTATATTGTCACCCTGCTTATTTAACTTCTATACAGAGTACATCATGAGAAACGCTGGACTGGAAGAAACACAAGCTGGAATCAAGATTGCTGGGAGAAATATCAATAACCTCAGATATGCAGATGACACCACCCTTATGGCAGAAGGTGAAGAGGAGCTAAAAAGCCTCTTGATGAAAGTGAAAGAGGAGAGTGAAAAAGTTGGCTTAAAGCTCAACATTCAGAAAACGAAGATCATGGCATCTNAAATATCAATAACTTCAGATATGCAGATGACACCACCCTTATGGCAGAAGGTGAAGAGGAGCTAAAAAGCCTTTTGATGAAAGTGAAAGAGGAGAGTGAAAAAGTTGGCTTAAAGCTCAACATTCAGAAAACGAAGATCATGGCATCTGGTCCCATCACTTCATGGGAAATAGATGGGGAAACAGTGGAAACAGTATCAGACTTATTTTGGGAGGCTCCAAAATCACTGCAGATGGTGACTGCAGGCATGAAATTAAAAGACGCTTACTCCTTGAACGAAAAGTTATGACCAACCTAGGTAGTATATTCAAAAGCAGAGACATTACATTGCCTACAAAGGTCTGTCTAGTCAAGGCTATGGTTTTTCCAGTGGTCATGTATGGATGTGAGAGTTGGACAGATGCAAGCAACAGGTAAATACCAATATTTGTGTTGGGATGTGGAAAGTTCACACTTCCCCCAAAGAATCTTGTTCCTTGCCCACAGCTTCTTACATAAGCAACTGAGAGCTGAAGTTTCTGAAAAATTAGAAAATTTGATTCTTTAAATGGAAAAGAGACAGAGCAGCCACCAAGCCAAATAGGGCTTTCTTGTTGATTAGTCTCTAAATTGTATCTAACTCTTTTCTGACCCCATGGACTGTAACCTGCCAGCCTCCTCTCTCTGTGGAATTTTCCAGGCAAGAATACTGAATGGCCTGCCATCAGCTTCTCCAGGGGATCTTTCCAACCTGAGAACTGAACTTGCATCTCCTACATTTCCTGCATTGGTAGGTGGATTCTTTACCCCCTGAGCACCTGGGAAGCTCAAGATAGGTTAGACTAGCCTTTTGGCGGAGCATGATTTCTGTGCCTGACCATAGCCTGGCACTGGTGAGCTGGGCTTCCCAGAGCAGAGCTGCTACCCCAGGGAATGAAGGAAGAGTATGCTCCAAGCTGGCTGTGACTTCACTGAGTGGGGTCTCTCCAACAGTATGCCAGGCACATCACAGAGTGAGATTATTTATACATTCATTTTAAAATTACTTATTGAGTGTGTACTGTATATGCTGGGGATAACATTAAAGGGGTTTCTCTAGACTGACGGAGCTCAGGCTTCCCAGGTGGCGCTAGTGGTAAAGAACCCGCCTGCCAATGCAGGAGACATAGACTGACAGAGAACTAACATGCTGGCCAATGGCCAACTAGAAACAAATTTGTTAGCTCCACCCTGAGGGTGGGAAGTTGGGGCCCAAGCTTTTCTCTTCTCTTGCAGCTACTTGCATCAATATTTCCTCTGCAGCTGAACGGGCTGGCACTCAACCTGCAATGGGACCCTGCTCAGAAGATGCCCACCTCTGCTGGGCCTCCTGGCTCCTGGGATTCATCAGTCTCCTTCTCAGTGAGTGGCCTGGGCTCCTGGGGAGGGAGGAATGTCAGATAAAGCCAGCAAAGCAGGACTCTACCACTTGGAGTGCTGTTTAGGTTTTGACGTCTTTGTTGAACAAGAAGGGAAGACAACTCTGTTATTAGTTTTCAAATGAGTGTACTTGGTTTAGAGCCCCAGAATGCAAGGCCATTATCAAATGGCCTTTTGATAATGTGGCAAGTCTGGGACTCCTGAGTTCAGGCAGCCTTGTCTGCATTAAGAGGACCATTTCCATGAGCACTCAACCTGCAATGGGACCCTGCTCAGAAGATGCCCACCTCTGCTGGGCCTCCTGGCTCCTGGGATTCATCAGTCTCCTTCTCAGTGAGTGGCCTGGGCTCCTGGGGAGGGAGGAATGTCAGATAAAGCCAGCAAAGCAGGACTCTACCACTTGGAGTGCTCTTTAGGTTTTGACGTCTTTGTTGAACAAGAAGGGAAGACAACTCTTATAAGTTTTCAAATGAGTGAACTTGGTTTAGAGCCCCAGAATGCAAGGCCATTATCAAATGGCCTTTTGATAATGTGGCAAGTCTGGGACTCCTGAGTTCAGGCAGCCTTGTCTGCATTAAGAGGACCATTTCCATGAAGGTGAGGTTGCTTCTGCTGCAGTAACAGGGAAGCCAAGAGAGCCTGCCTGGCATCCTGGGAAGAGAAAGGGAGACAAAGAGCATGGCTCCTTGGGGCAGAGGGCAAGGGAATGAGGTTCTCCTGGTCTAGACTCAGAGGGGCCCTGGAAGCTTACACAGGACATTGTGGAGGAGGAGGCCGACTAGAGCCCCAGGTCTGAGCCGGAGGAAGCAACTCTAGTCAGGCTGGCTCCTTGGGCTTCTCTACTAGAAAGGGATAGTGAACACGCACTCTCCACCAGGGTTTGGGGTGCAGATCCTAGCAGACCTTCACAAAGGAGAGGATCCTTGCAGTCTCCAGTTTATCTCAAAAGAGTTTATACATTTTGCATTCCACCTCAGTGTTAGTTTTCATTTTGAAAAGTTGAAAAATTACTTCCCAGTAAAACAAGTTCTCTGGGAGGATGCCCTCTATAATGCAAAGCACTGTTTTAGGGCAAAACCCTAGAAACAATGAATCTTTACATCAATTTGAAAATGATTGAACAAGATGGGTAGTTTCTGTACAGTGGAGTATTATGAAGCCTTAAAAAAAACAGTCTACCAATTGTCTGGGAGGTATTTCTAATTTTTGATAGTGTCAGATGCACAGTTTTCCATCAGTAAGATGCAGAAAACTGTATATAATAAAATCCTAATCTTGTAAATGAAACAGTAATCTTTGATATTTAAAATCATCTATACACCCATGTTATTATAAGAGTAGGAGAAAATGCAGAAGAAAATGTAATAGATGACTAACAGAGGATTAAAATGGGGGAAAAGTTTGGAGGTAGGAGAAGAAAAAGTGGAGAGAATAAGGAGTTGAGCAAAAAAGAGGAACTGAAAGAAAAAGAGAATGTCCTAAAGAAGAATGCATAGCAAGCAATTATCCTTCAATTAAAAATAAAGTAATTTAGAAAATCCACAGGAATGATGTGGATACATCTATAAATTTATGAAAGATTAGACATTTGTACATATAAAAATTAAATACAAATGAATGAAGAAAAGAAGAATGCCGGGGTCCAGCCCCGGTGGGTCCAGGGAATTCGAAGGATGGATGGTGTTGGCGAGGAAAGATTTATTTATTTATTAATATAGAAATATAAGAGTAGATTAGGAGGAGATAGTGTAAGAAAATTAAGTGGAGAAAAGGAAGCCGAATAACTTGGTTAACATGAAATACCAATCATCACCTATGTAGGCCGCAGGCGTCTTCCCGTTCTCCTGAAGGAGAGGAGGCACTGAGGCCCCCCCAGTTCGATCTTAGAAGCCCAGGCAAAATTAGCAGGCTTGGTGGGTACTTCTGCACCAGATGGGAATTCGGCCAGAAAATAGTAAGAGAGAAAAAGAGGCTGAATAACTTGGTTTATGGGGAAGGCTAATAAAACTCCAAACAAGGAGCTTGCACCATCTACGTTAGGCCACCGGTGTCCGTTTGAATATTGGAAAGTGCCCTGCCTTGGGCTCTCTCTCTTACAGATCTTAGAAGCCAGGGCAAGTAAGTAGACTTGGAGAGCCGCCCGCTCCAGATGGGAATTCAGCCTGAACTTAGAGTAAGAAGGAGAAGAAAGGAGAGAGAGTAAGAGAAAGAGAGAGAGACATGGGGGGAGCCAGATTCCCAAGAAACTAGACCGAGAGACTAGTCTGAGAAACTGGTCCATCCTTTATTGTTCAGAAGGCCTTTTATACTTTTGATGAAACATGGAGATCAATAGGTAACACGAAGTTATGCAGGGTTAACAGCCCAGATTCATCAAAAACAGGCTTTTCTCTCCACATACCTAATTGTATACACAAGTCTTAGATAATTGACATCATTTTCCAGCCAAAAAGGGCCAATTAACATTTTATAGCCTTTATTCTGATAAGGGTTTGTCAACCAGAAGACTTATTTGTGTTGATCTTCCCAAAGTCTGGTGCCACTCTCAGAAAGCACTAAATAAAGAACTATATCCATTTAACTAGATTGTCCCTGTCTACAGTAAAATGTAGAATTTCTTCATTTTTCCAGTGTTCAGTTCAGTCGTGTCCAACTCTGTGACCCCATGAACCACAGCACGCCAGGCCTCCCTGTCCATCACCAGCTCCCGTAGGCCACCCAAACCCATGTCCATAGAGTTGGTGATTCCATCCAAACATCTCATTCTCTGTCATCCCCTTCTCCTCCTGTCCTGAATCTTTCCCAGCATCAGGGTCTTTTCCAATGAGTCAGCTCTTCACATCAGGTGCCCGAAGTACTGGAGTTTCAGCTTCAACATCAGTCTTTCCAATTAACACCCGAAACTGATCTCCTTTAGGATGGACTGGTTGGATCTCCTTGCAGTCCAAGGGACTCTCAAGTCTTCTCCAACACCACAGTTCAAAAGCATCAATTCTTCGGCGCTCGGCCTTCTTCACAGTCCAACTCTCACATCCATACATGACCACTGGAAAACCATAGCCTTGATTAGATGGACTTTTGTGGACTAAGCAATGTCTCTGCTTTTTAATATGCTGTCTAGGTTGGTCATAACTTTTCTTCCAACGAGTAAGCGTGTTTTAATTTCATGGCTGCAATCACCATCTGCAGTGAATTTGGAGCCCAAAATATCAGCCACTTGTTTCTACTGTTTCCCCATCTATTTGCCATACTACAAAAATATGTTCAAAATATAATCTTATCCAAAGTCTGGGACTAAAATTTCACAAATAAAATATAAAGAGATGGAGACAAAGTGAGATAAAGGGAGAAAAAAAGAGAGAGAAATGCTTTGAATTTCTCATGTTAGAGATGAGACAATCTGCACACAGAGAAGGAACATGACTTCCTCGGGGTCCCCCGGGGTTCTGGGAAGGAGTGAAGCTTGTTGTCCCTTTAGCCCCAACCTCCACGGCACTGAATGAGATGGACACTTCCCAGCGGGGGTCGGGCACCCTTGGTGAACAGGAAGAGGCATCACCGGAAGGAACGTTAAACTGCTCTACATATTTGGAGGGGTGGGTGGAGAGGAGCAATGCTGTGGGTGAAGTATCTTTGTCTTTAATCTTAACATCTTTAACCCTTTTCTGAACATGAGTTTGGAAGTAGTGGGAAAGGAAGCTTGAAGGTGAGTTCAGTTAGCACTGGAATTTCCCAGAGACACAGAAGCTACTGGTGAGGTTGGGGAGAGGCACTCACCATAGCAATAGTCTCCTTCATGCCCTCAGTGTGCCCCTGTGTCTACTGGAAGAACACAAAGAAGAAAGAGTCCCTACCATCACTGGCATCTAGAGAGAGTCTTGGAGATGGAGGAGATGTGCAAAGGCACAGGTGGGTTGATTATGAGTTGACTGAAAACGGTGATTGATTTCCTGGTGTGATGACGAAGGAAGGGTCAGAAATGGGAACAAAATCTTATGTTGATTTTTAAATTTTATATCATTTAAATAAACTTTACTCTCTTGTTTATAACCACAGCCTTTACGGCTTAATTTTCTTTTTCAGGATTAGCCCTTTTGTAGTTCACAATGCTCTTACTGTCTGCCTTCTTTTTCTATGTCTTCTTTCATCTTCCTCACAGCCGGTGCTCACCACCAGCTTCTGGGTGCATCCTCCCTGCAGCCTGAGGACTGAGCCTCCTCTCTCCCTGGTTCCCTCATTTCCAGGAAGTGTAAGGTCTGCTGGGTCTGCTGTTTAACTCTCTGCTGGCAAGAAGTCCCTGCTCTGCTGTGTGTGCATGCTAAGTTGCTTCAATCATGTCTGACTCTGCAACTCCATGGACTGTAGCCCACCAGGCTCCCTTGTCCATGAGATTCTCCAGGCAAGAATACTAAAGTGTTCTATACATCTGTGTCTCTTTTGCTGTCTCACATACAGGGTTATCGTTACCATCTTTCTAAATTCCATATTTGATGTATGGCAAAACCAATACAATATTGTAAAGTAATTAACCTCCAATTAAAATAAATAAATTTATATTAAATAAATAAAACCAAGTTTAAAAAAATAAAATAAATAAATATAAAAAAGGTTTTTTTTATTAAAAGAATACTAGAGTGGCTTGCCATACCCTCCTCCAGGGAATCTTCCTGATCCTGGGATGAAACCTGTATCTTTTATGTCTCCTGCATTGAAAAGCAGGTTCTTTTGACTAGTGCCATCTGGAAAGGTACCCCCTGCTCTGCTAAACCCCTGTAATTACTTGCTTCCCCTTTCCCAGGAGAGAAAGCTGGAGGATGAGCCTCCAGGAGCTGCTCAGATCCTGGTGATGAGACAGCAGTGCTGGGAGAGAAGCCCCCGGGGAAGGCAGGGACAGGGTGGGGGGCTGGTGGGAGCTCCTGCAGGGGAGAAGCCCTGGGCTGGGAGAGGGAAGCCCTGGTGCCAGGTGTGGCTCTGCCCTGTGTGGCCCAGGCCAGGTTCACCCCCTGGGGGGCCTCCTCCTCTGTGACGGGGTTGGGGGAGGCCTGGGCAGATGCCCCCTAAGGCCCTTCCCAGCTTGACGTTCTGTCCCCAGAGAGAACGCTCCTTTTGTACATCAAGGCCTCTGCTCTGTCTCCTCATCCCATGTTGTCCTAGCCTTGTGTCACGACAGGAACTGGCAGTAGTGAACCTGTTTAGGGTTCCTTCAGAGAGGAGACCCCGGATCATTACTGTGGTCACTTCTCGGCCTTGCGTGGAATGAGGGATGCTCTTCTTCAAGCATCCCCTCTGGAATCCAGTCTGGCCCTCTGTTTTCTCTGCCACTGCTCCTAAGAGGGGTGTTTAGATCACCTCCTGAAAGACATCATCTTTCACAGTGTATGGAAACTTTGTCTGCACACCATGCTCTGGAAATATAGTAAAGCAGTAGTAAGCCTAATGTAAGGCCCCAAGCCCTTGAGGGGAGCTGAAGGGACTGGGACGGAGGCCTGACCCAAGGAGATGCCTAATTCAATGAATAAGTGATTAAAAAAATACAAAGAAATATCTGAAATACACATATATATATAAATACTGGCCTGAGCCATTCTCTGCCTCTAATGAGAGCCAGGAATGGGTACAAGTACAACAGAGGAAGGTAGGCTTGGGATGAGGAGAACTTACTCATTTGGAGAGAGACCTTTTTTCCTTGGCAGGCAGAGGCCAACCCAGGCGGATCCTGACCTCCTGGAAAAAGCAAATTATTGTTCCCCTCAGGATAAGGTTGTTCTGCATTACTTTCTCTGGTCCTGTTCTGTCCTACCTTGTCCCCAAAAAAGACAAAGAGTATCCAGTCCCTCAAGCCAGTGTCTGAAGAGGGAGGGTGGGCTCAGGATGGGGTGGCTCTGAGGGGAATGTGCCCAGTGGTCTCAGCTCTGCAGGAAAGTGATCGGGGAAGGCCCACTGCAACCTCTCGTGGCTGGCTAGGGAAGTGCTGGCTCGGTGGCAGGGACAGCAGAGCTCACTAAATGGTCACTGGCTCACTCTCATATTCTAGTCCCGGGCAGTCAGCCAGGGCCTTGGGACTAGTGCTGGCCAAAAAGCAAGAGCAGAGAGCATGCTACTTCTGGACGGAAGTGTGATTCTCCTGTTTCCCCTCCCTGCTGTGGGGCTGGGAGCCTGTGAGGACGCTGTGGGCTCCATGGAGGTGGTGGAGCCTCCACTCTGTGTGATGGGAACCCTCGCTCTCTCTCTCGTGGGGCCCTGTGGTGGGGGACATAAACTCTTCTTGTTCTAAGACCTTGAGGTATTAACTGCTTGTTACACAGCACAGCCTAGCCTCTCCTGACTACCACACTGCTTAGAAGCAAGAAGGAGAACAGAATTCATATTAGTATTAGGTATTTACTGTTGTGTAACCTGTCACCCCAAAAGTTAATGCCTTAAACACCATCAGGTAGAGTGTCACATTTTCTCTAGGTCAGGGCCCAGGGGTGGGTCAGCTGGGTCCTCTGGTTCAGGGTCTCTCAGACTGAAATCAAGGTCTTGACTGAGGCTACATCCGCTCAGGTCGTTTGGGAAAGATCTGCTAGCAGTAAGTTCCTGTGGCTTTTGGACTGAGGGCCTCAGCTCCTCCCTGGTTGTTGACTAGAGGCTCCCTCAGTTGCTTGTTACATGGGTCTCCCCAACAGGGCAACTGGCAATATGGCAGCTGGATTCCTCAGAGCAAACAAAGGAGAGAGTGAAAGAGAGAGTGTGTGTGAGAATAAGCAAGAGGGAAGTCACAGTCTTGTGTACTCTAAAATCACTGAGTGGCATCCATCATGTCTGCTGCGGTCCATTCCTGAGAGCAAGTCACTAGGTGCAGTCCACACTCCAGGGAAAGGGGTTAAACAAATGTGCGAACACAAGGAGGCAGGGATGTAAGGAGACATTTTAGAAGCACCTTCTACAGTTATGCACCTGATTTGTGCCTAAAAATGTGCTGGTGCTTTTCACTTGTGTCGTTTAACTTATACTGAACTTATGAGGTCAGTAAGGAAATGTCAGGTTAGCAAATTTATGCAACCTATTTAATGTTAAACTTCATTAGAAAGAAGACTTGATTCCAAAAGTTGTTTCAATTAATTGTACTTAGCTGTCTTACTAGAATCAAGGAATTATTCTGGGTGGATTTCTTTACAAAGAGGTTTGTGTGTGTTCTTTCCTTTATTATTGATGAAAAAAAAAAAAAACATATGTCCAGTTTCCAGTCCTTTAGGCATCTGCAACACTGGGGCCAAGAGTTCTGCAGCACGTGATTCTGGAGTTCAGGAATCTGGAGCCCATGTTCCCCTGAAGGGGATCCGAGGAGCTTCTGTGTTGTTTCATATGATCAAGAAGCAAGAAGTTGAACCAGTGGAGGTCTCATGGGCCTTTGGTCCTGAGTCAAACTACAGTATCCTGCTGCAAGTCCACCGTGGGGCAGACACTCTTACCTGGGTCGGCCTCCAGGACAAGTACCAGCAGAGAGTCCATGTGCCCAACATCTTGTCCCTGAAGATTGAGAACCTGTCCTCTGAGGACAGTGGACAGTACCGGGCTCGAGCCAGCTTCCTTGGAGGATTCGAACTTGCCCAGGTTTTCCACCTCACTGTCTATGGTAAGTGACACCTCCTCACCATGGCTTCCCTCCTGCTTTTGTCCTAGGAGGGTCACATAAATCTGTAAGGTTTTATTTAGACCCCAACCTTCAGACTCTGTCTCCTCACCCAACAATAAGGTGTGCATGTTAGCCACAAAAGAAGAGCAAACTTGAGATTCACAAAAGGGAGAAAATCCCTTCAGTATTTTGAGGGAGGAAAATGGGAATTTATACGGTAACATTAATTGTTCTTTCTAAAATTGAGTTGCTTAATTTCTCTATTTGTTTTCTGTTATTACTGTAACTACCAGAAAAACTTCTGGCCTTAAAACCTCTCAAACTGATTGTCTTACCATTTTGTAGGTCATAAGTCAGACTTGGGTCTCATGGGACAAAAGCAAGGTGTTGGCAGGCCTGTATTCCTACCTGGTGACTCGGGGGAGAATCCATTTCTTGCCTTTCCCACCTTCAAGTGGATGCCTGATTTTCTTGACTGGTGTCCCCTCTTCATTCATCTTCAAATCATCAAATTCATCTCACATTGCATCCATCTGATCTGTTCTTCTGCCTGTCTTTTTCACTTTATTTTTGATGAGAAGTATTTGGTTTTTTTTAAAGTATGCCTTTTATTGTGATCTGTGACAAATCAACTAGATTCAGCATTGTAGCTAACAATGACAGCAACAACAACAGCTTGATAGCAACAAGCAAATTTTTTATAAAAAAAATTAAGAAGTCCTTGAACATCTGCAGTTGCCAAAATACATAGATACAAAATACATAGATATGTCAGATGGGCTCTTAAATTATAATAATGTTTATATTAACTGTATAATATCATTTTTCAAAAGAACTATAGGCAATTTTCAAATATATGTGTGTGTATGTGTGTGTGTGTGTGTGTGTGGACTTCCCCAGAGGCTCAGAAGTAAAAAAAAAAAAATCTGCCTGCAGTGTAGGACCACAGAAGACACGGGTTCTGTCCATAGTCTGTGAAGATCCCCTGGAGGAGGGCATGGTAACCCACTTCAATATTCTTACATGGAGAATCCCATGGACAGAGGAGACCGGCGGGCTGTGGTCCATAGGGTTACAAAGAGTCACACATGACTGAAGTAACTGAGCATGCACATACAATAGTGAAACCATCACCATAACTTATGTCAAAAAATCAGATGCATCCTCTCCAAAAGCTTCCTCCTGCCTTCTTAATTTGATTGTTGTTGTTGCTTATGTAACAGCACAAAACTTAAGTGTAGTCTAAAGTGTTATTAGAATTACATTTATGTATATTATATAGTATTGTTAACTTTAGGCACTGTGCCATACAGTAGATCTCTAGGATTTATTCATCTTGTGTAACTGAACCTTTGTACCTTTTGACTAATACCTACTCATTTCAACCTCCTCCCAGATCTGTTCAAGAATCCTTCCACTCTCTGCTTCTATAAGACTGATAATATTAGGCTCATCATATAAGTGGTTTCATATAAGTATTTATTTGTTCTTCTCTCTCTGGCTTACTGCTTCATCTATGTTTGTCACAAAAGGCAAAATTTCCTTCCTCTTTAAGTTTGAATAATATTCTTCTAGATGAAAGTGAAAAAGGAGAGTGAAAAAGCTGGCTTAAAACTCTATATTCAAAAAACTAAGCTCATGGCATCTGGTTCCATCACTTCATAAATGGGGAAAAGGGGGAAATAGTGACAGACTTTATTTTGAGGGGTTCCCAAATCACAGCAAACAATGACTGCAGCCATGAAATTAAAAGATGCTTGCTCTTTGGAAGAAAAACTATGACAAACCTAGACAGTGTATTAAAAAGCAGAGACATCACTTTGCAAACAAACATCTATCTTAGTCAAAGCTATTGTTTTTACAGTAGTCATGTACAGATGTGAGAGTTGGACCATAAAGAATGCTGAACATCAAAGAATTGATGCTTTCAAATAATGTTGCTGGAGGAAAGTCTTGAAAGTCCCTTGGACAGTGAGGAGATCAAACCAGTCAAACCTAAAGGAAATCAACACCAAATAGTCATTGGGAAGACTGATGCTGAAGCTGAAGCTCCAATACTTTGGCCACCTGATGCAAAGAGTCAGTTCTTTGGAATGACCTGATGCTTGGAAAGATTGAGGGCAGGAGGAGAAGGGGGAGACAGAGGATGAGATTGTTGGACAACATCACCGACTCAATGAACATGAGTTTGAGCAAACTCCAGGAGACAGTGAAGGACAGGGAAGACTGGCATGCTGCAAATCCAGGGGTTGCAAAGAGTTGGACATGATTTAGTGACTGACCAATAACAATATTCCTTTGTATGTGGCTCAGAAGATAAAGCATCTGCCTACAATGCAGGAGACCCAGGTTCAATCCCTGGGTTGGGAAGATATCCTGCAGAAAGAAATGGCAACCCACTCAGTATTCTTGCCTGGAAAATCCCATGAAAGGAGGAACCTGGTAGGCTACAGTCCATGGGGTCGCAAAGAGTTGGACACTACTGAGCAACTCCACTTTCACTTTCACCACATGTTTATCATCTCACCTGGCAACAGACATTTAGGTTGCTTCCATGTCTTGTATATTGTAAAAATGTTGCAGTGAACATGAAAGTGCAGATATATTTTTGAAATCTTGATTTCAATTCCTTTAAATATATACCCAAAGTATAATTGCTGAATCATAGAGTAGTTATAAGTCATAGTCAAAGCTACTGTTTTTCCAATAGTCAGGTATGGATGTCAGGCACGGAATAGTAGTCAGGTATGGCAAGTTGGACCATAAAGAAGGCTGAGCATTGAAGAACTGATGCTTTTGAACTATGGTGTTGCAGAAGACTCTTGAGAGTCCCTTAGACTCCAAGATCAAACCAGTTAATCCTAAAGGAAATCAGTCCTGAAAATTCATTGTAAGGACTGATGCTTAAGCTGAAACTCCAATACTTTGGGACTTGATGTGAAGAACTGACTCACTGAAAAAGACCCTGATGCTGGGAAAGATTGAAGGCAGGAGGAGAAGGGGATGACAGAGGATGAGACGGTTGGATGGCATCACTGACTTGATGAACATGAGTTTGAGCAAGCTAGGGGAGTTGGTGATGGACAGGGAAGCCTGGCGTGCTGCAATCCATGGAGTCACAGAGTCAGACATGACTGAGTGACTGAACAACAACCAGTTATATTTTTAATTTTTGAGAAACTCTATACTATTTTCCAAAATAGTTGCACCAATTTACAATCCCACCAACAGTGTATGAATATCCCTTTTTCTCTACCCCATCATCAGCACATCTTTCTTTCCTTTTTGATAGTAGTCATTACAATTTGTATATTTATTGTGGTTTAGGCTTCCCCTGTGGCTCAACAGCAAAGAATATGCCTGCAATGAGGGAGACACAGGAGATGCAGGTTTGATACCTGAGTCAGGAATATCCCCTGGAGGAGGAAATGACACCCTGCTCCAGTATTTTTGCACACACTGTGGTTTTGATTTTCATTTTCCTGGTGATTAATAATATTGAGTGATTTTTCATATACCTGTTGGCCATTTTTATCTCTTCCATTAACAAATGTCTATTCAATTCATTTCCCCATTTTTAACTGGACTATTTAGGTTTTTTCCTATTCAGTTGTATAGGTTCCCTTTTAAAATTGAGTATTGAATAAAATAAAATTATGCAAAGTAAAAATAAAATTATGTATTGAGTTCCCTTATAAAATTTGGATACTAACCATTTATCAGATATATAGTTTGCAGCTATTTTCTTCCATTTTTTAGGTTTCCTTTTCACTCTGTTGATGTTTCCCTTGCTATGCAAAACCTTTTCAGTTTAATATAATCCCATTTGTCTATTTTCTTTATTGTCTATGCTTTTGTTGTCATATTCAAACAATTATTGTCAAGGCCAGTGCCAGGAAGATTTTTCCCTTTGCTTTCTGCTAAGAATTCTACAATCTTCGTATTACTTTTTAAGTCGTTAATCCATTTTTAGTTTATTTTGTGTATGGTGTAAGGATTTTATTTTATTTTATTTTATTTTTTGGTGTAAGGATTTAATTTCATGCTTTTTCATGTGGATATCCTGTCTCCCTGGCACTATTTACTGAGAAGACTTCCCTTTCCCCATTGTGTTTTCTTGGTTTCCTTGTCAAAGGTCAGTTGACCCTATATGCATGGGTTTATTTCTGGGATTTTTATTCTGTTCCATTGGTTTATATGTTTGCTTTTATGTCTGTGCCATACTGCTTTAAAAGCATTGTGATATAATTTGAAATAATGAAATGTAATGCCTCCAGTTCAGTACCTCTAAGTTGCTTCTGCTATCTGGGATCTTTTGTGTTTCCATATGGATTTTAAGATTTTTTTCTCTTTTTGTAAAAACTCCCTAATTATATTCACACAGTTTGGATAGAATCTACGTTGCTTTGGCACTGTGAACATTTCAACAATATTAATTCCTCAGATTCATGAACATGTAATGACTCTCTATATATTTGTGTGTTTGCAAATTTCTCTCATCAATGTTCATAGTTTCTGGTGTACAGATCTTTCAATCCTTAGTTAAGATTATTCCTAGGTATTGTATTCTCTTTGATTGTAATGTAAGTGGGACTGTTTCCTTGTTTTCCTTTGCAGATAGTTCATTGTTAGTGTATAGAAGTGCAAAAGATTTTCATATGTTGATTTTGTGTCCTGCAATTTCGTTGAAATCACTAATTAGTTATAAAAGAATTTTTCTGTGGAATCTTTAGATTTCTCTACATACAAGATCATGTCATTTGCAATAAAAATAATTGTACTTCTTCCTTTCCAACTTGGGTGCCTTTTACTTCTTTTGCTTGCCTGATTTCTGTTGCTAGAACTTCCAGTCCTAAGTTGAATAGAAATAACAAACAGACACACTTGCCTTGTTCCTAATGTTAGAGGAAAAGCTTTTAATCCTTCACCATTGAGTTTCATGTTAGCTGTGGACTTTACATATGGCCTTTATTGTGTTAAAATAACTTCCTTCAATTCTTAATTTGTGAGTTTTTAATCATGTGATTGGTTTTTTGTCATACGGTTTTTCCACATCTATTGAATTATTGTGTGATTTGTATCCTTCATTGTTTTAACATGATATATCACATTATTGATTTGCATATGCTGAAACATCCTTGCATCTTTAGATTAAACCCCAATTGGTCATGGTGTTTGATCCTTTTAATATTTTGTTGAATGCCACTTGCTAGTATTTTGGTGGAGATTTTGCATTTTTGTTCATCAGGGTTATTGGCCTGTAAGTTTTTGTGTGGTGTGTTAGTTTGGCTTAGGATATGCCAACATCTTTAAATATGTTCCCTATACTATGATTTTTTAATATAAATTTATTTATTTTAATTGGAGGCTAATTACTTTACAATTTGGAAGAATATAAGAGGGATTAGATTAATTCTTTGGTATGTGACTTGATAAAATTCACTTGTGACTCCATTCAGTCTTGGAATTTTCTTTGTTGGAAAGTTTTTGCTGATTAAAACTAATTATTTGTTATTATTAATCTTTGTGAGTTGTGTATTTCTTCTTGATTCAAGCTTTATAAGATGTATGTTTCTCAGAATTTATCTTTTTTTTCAGGTTTGTCCAATTTGATGGTATATAAATTTTTTTTCCTTTTCTTTTACTCAAGATAGGTATTCCTGTCTTTAGGGAATGTTTCTTATTCCCTTATGATTTCTTCTTTGACCCTGTGGTTGTTCAAAAGTGTATTGGTAATTTCCATGTATTTGTAAATTTTCCCATTTTCTTTCATTTATTGTTTTATAATTTCAGTCCATTGTGATAGGAAAAGATATTTTATATAATTTCTTAAATCTTAAGTATTGTTTCGTGGCCTAACATATGATGTATTCTGGAGAATATTCTGTGTGCACTTGATAGGAATATGAATTCTCCTACTGCTGGGTATAATATTCTGTTTGTTAGGTCCATATGGTCCAATAATATATGCTTATTAGATCCATTTGGTCTATAGTATTGTTCAAGCCTGCTGTTTCCTTCTTGATTTCCTATCTGAATTTTCTATCCACTCTTAAAAGCAAGGTATTCAAGTCCATGATCACTCTATTGCTATTTCTTCTGTCACTGTTTGCTCTATATATCACAGGTGCTCTGATGCTGAGTGCATAAATATTTATCATTGTTATATCTTCCTATTGAATTGACCCTCTTTCATTATGCAATGACTTTTTCTTTGTCTTCATGACAACTTATGATTTAACGTCTATTTTGTCTGCTATAAGTGTAGCCACCCACACTCTCTTTTGGTTCCCATTTGCATGGAATATATTTTCCCATCCCTCACATGTGCACCCTTAAAACTAAAGTGAGTCTCTTGTAGATATCATATATATATTCATATATATATAATATATCTAGTTGAATCTTGTTTTATTCATTCAGTCATTCTATGTCTTTTATTGGGGAGTTTAATCTATTTATATTTAAAGTAAATGTTAATTGCAAGAATTTATAATTTCATTTTTGGTTTGGGGGGATATTTTTTTACTGGAGTATAATTGCTTTACAAAGTTGTGTTGGTTTCTGCCATACAACAGTGTGAATCAGGTATAAGCATACATATACCCCCTCCCTCTTGATCCTCCCTCCCACCCCACCCTCT
>SJYT01059189.1:31613-48325 GCA_006410635.1 Cephalophus harveyi
CCCTCCCACCCCACCCTCTATCCCAGCCCTCTAGGTCATCACAGAACAACAAGCTGAGTTCCCTGTGTTCTACAGCTGCGTCTCACTAGCTATCTATTTTCCACATGGCAGTGTATTTATGTCAATGCTACTCTCTCAGTTCCTCCCACCCTCTCCTCCCCCACTGTGTCCACAATTTCTTTACATCTGCATCTCTAGTCCTGCCCTACAAATACATTCATCAGTACCATTTTCTAGATTCCACATATATGTGTTAATATCCAATCTTTGTTTTTCTCTTTCTGGCTTATTTCATTCTGCACAACAGGCTCTAGGTTCAACCACCTCACTACAACTGACTCAGGTTCATTGCTTTTTACGGCGGAATAGTAGTCTGTTGTATATATGTACCACAACTTCTTTATCCATTCATCTGTTGATGGACAGCTAGATTGCTTCCACATCTGGGCTATTACAAATAGTGCTGCTATGAACATTGGGGTGCGGGTGTCTTTTTTAAAGTTTAATTATTTTTTTAATGTTTGAAGTAGCTTTATTCATAATCACTCCAAATTAGCAACAGCCAAGATGTTTTGCTAAAAGACAGCTATCAGAAACAAACACATTTTTTAAAAGTTATGTTATATCTCTACAGTGGAAATCTAGTTGGCAATAAAAGTAACATACTTGATGCATGCAACAGGTGGATGAATCCTAAATGTATTTTTAAAGCAAAAAAAGCCACAGCCAAAAGATATGTGTCTTTTTGAATTATGGTTTTCTCATGTGTGTGCCCAGCAGTGGAATTCTAGGTCGTATGATAGTTGTATTTTTAGTTTCTAGGGAACCTCCATACTGTTCTCAATAGTGGTTGTGTCAATTTACATTCCCATGAACCATGCAAGTTCTCCACACCCTCTCTAGCATTTATTGTCTGTAGATTTTTTGATAATGGCCATTCTGACCTGTGTGAAGTGATACTGCATTATAGTTTTGAGTTGCATATCTCTAGTAATAAGTGATGTTGAGCATCTTTTCATGTGTTTGTTGGTCATGTGCATATCTTCTTTGGAGAAACATCTATTTAGGTATTCTGCCTATTTTTTTATTTTTAAATTTTGAGCTGCATGAGCTGCTTTTATATTTTGAAGATTAATCTTTTATTGCTTCACTTGCAAATATTTTATCCCATTCTGAGGGTTGTCTTTTCGTCTTGTTTATGGCTTCCTGTGCTGTGCAAAAGTTTTTAAGTTTAATTAGGTCATGTTTGTTCACTTATAAATGTCATCTTTTTTAATTGTTTTCTGTTTTGTAGTTCTTTTGTTCCATTCTTTCTCCCTTACTGTCTTCTCTTGTGACTTGATGATTTTTCTGTATTAACGTGCTCTGGTTTTTTTCCTCTTTTTTTTGCATGTATCTTTTTTAGGTGTACTCTTTGTGGTTACCATGCGGTTTAGATGTAACATACTTACAACAGCCTGTTTTGAACAAATAATTTAATTTCAGTCACATACAAAAACTCCACACTTTTACTTCTACTCACACACACACACATTTTATGTTATTATGTCACAAGTTAAATTTTTTATATTTTGTACTAATTAATATGTTTCTATTATAGTTATTCTGAATACTTTTGTCTTTAACTGTCATATCAAAGTTAAAAAGTTGTTCATGCACCACAATTTCAATATTATTGCAATATTGCATATTATATTTATCTATATTGTCAGTGAGATTTATATTTTCATATGATTTTGTATATTTTTAGCATCTTTTTTTTTCAACTTTAAGAGCTCCCTTTGGCTTAGCTTATAAGGCAGTTTTAATGAGGAAAAACTCTCTCAGTTTTTGCTTGTTGTGGAGAGTTCTTATCTCTTCTTCTTTTTTAAAGAACATTCTTAACAGGTATAATAATCTTGGTTACCAGTGGGGTTTTTTCAGTACTTTGAATACATCATTCCATTCTCTCTTGGTCTATAAGGTTTCTACTGAAAAATCTGATGATATTCTTATAGAGATCCCCTTGTATATAATGCTTTTCTCTTGCTATTTTCAAAAGTCTGTCTTTGTCCTTGAATTTTGAATATTCAGTTACTATGTGTCTTGATTTATACTTCTTTGATTCTACCATCATGGGACCTTTGAGTTTCATGAATCTGAATGTCCATTTACTTGCCCAAACTTGGGAATTTCTCAGCCATAATTTCTTTAAATAAATTTTCAACATTTTTTCTCTGTATTCTCTTTGGAACTCCCATAATGTGTGTATTGATTTTCCTATAGTATCCCATAGACTTTTTTCATTCTTTTTCCTTTTCCTACTCTAACTGGATAATTTGAAATGCTCTATCTTTGAGTTTGTTGTTTGTTTCTTCTGTTTGATCCAATCTGCTGATGAGACACTTTATTCAATTTTTAATGCAGTTGTTGTATTTTTAGAACCTGAATTTCTGTTTGGTTCTTCTGAATGCTTTCTATCTCTGTGTTGAACTTCTCATTTTGGTCAAAAATTGTTTTCCAAATTTTGTTTAGTGATCTGTCTGTGTTCTTTGGTAGTTTGCTGAGCTTATTTAATATGATGATATTGAATTCTCTGTTAGGTGATTCATAGATCTCTATTTATTTCTGATTGTTTACTGGAGCTACTTTTGTTCATTTGGTATTCCCATGTTTTGCTGATTTTCCATTCTTGTAGCCTTGCATTGGTGTCTGTGTGTTTGAATAAACAGTCTCTTCTTCCAGTCTTTTAGGGCTGGCTGTAAGGCGAAAAAAGACAATCACTGTAAAGCTCAACAAACTTTGAGGCTTCAGCTATAGAGGCATGTGGGATGTTGGCTGCAGGAATATGTGAGGTTCTGGGTATAGGGCTGCATAGACCACCATCTGTGGGTATATGTCAGAAATGGTTTTCAGGGCCATATGGCCCAGTTGCTGCGATCTCCTTCCACTTATATTTGTTTGGCAAAGAACTCACCTGCCAATGCAGGAGACATAAGAGATGCAGGTTTGACCCCTGGGTTGGGAAGATCCCCTGGAGAAGGACATGGCAATCCATTCTAGTATTCTTGCCTGGAGAATCCCATCAACAGAGGAGCTTGGTGGGCTACAGTCCATAGATTTACAAAGAGTTGGACATGACTGAAGTGACTTAGCATGCATGCATGTACCCTCAAATAATGTCCTTACTGTTCTGGGTGCAGTGAGACAGAAGCCAGCTTCCCAGGCAATACCTCACAAATTATGGGGAAGCTAGACTGTCACTTCATTCCCTCTTTCTCCTGTGGGAAAGTTCACAGTCTAGAGGTATCTCTCTCAGCACTGGGTCATCCTGGAGTGGGATCAGCATGATGAGGTAAAGTAAAACTGTTCTTTTTACCCTTTCCCTGTGGCTGACCTAGGATTTTTGGTCCATCAAAGTGCTGGAATCTCCCAACTGAACTCTGAAGATCTCGTAGGGGTATTTCTGACCATGGATAGTTGTTAAAATCACATATCCTGGTGTCTTGCTGGCATCAATGACTTCTTTCTCTTTTAAGGAAACTTATGATTGCATTTTGCCCAGATAATCCAGGTTAATCTCACTATTGTAAAGTCAACTGATTAGCAGCTTTCATTCTATCTGCTACCTTAATTCCTTTTTTCATGTAATGTAACATAGCCACAGGTTCCAGAGATTAAGACATGGACATCTTTAAGGGGCCATTACTCTACCATGATTTGGAAATCCAGGTGTAGTTAGTATCTCCTGTACACTGTCTTCTTCCTAAGAGCCAATCTGTTAATGGCCTCACTCAGGAAAAATGCCACAATTTAGCTCTTAAATGTTACATGAGCATAGGAGAAAGTTTACACTGCAATGTTTATTAAGGAACCCATTTAGCAAACACTGTCTTTCCCTAAGATCCTCCCTGCATAGGGAAATATCCTTCTATGGAGAAGACAACTTATAAGTCCCCATGGGATTTCAAGGCAACTTGTAAATCTGTCACTTTTCTTCCTGTCTATACCACAATTTCATTGGCATGTTCTATCCACACTTGGAATTGTCATTCCTAGTTGTTACGACTGCATCTCCCACAAATGTCTCTACTTTTAGGAAGCTAGGGCCTTTCTCTGGCCTCCCAAAACTAACCAGATGTCCTTCCCCATAAGAGCTGCGCTGTCCCAAACTTCAACTCAGCTGGAGACACAGGGTAAGGGCCATGAACCAAGACAAGCCCTTCTGTCCCAAGCTTCTTTCTCTTCTGGGAAAAATTCCTAGTTTTTAAAAAAATGATAGGCCTAAGAAAATGAAATCTAAATTTTATTTCCTTGTGGATGATTTTTAAGGCTTGTGAAATCTAGTGATGTTGCATAGGGCCTAACCCAATTGCCCCATTCCTAGTCTCTTGGTGAATATTTAGCTTTAGAAAAATTATGTTTTAAGTATAAAATGCACCCACTTTCTTTATAGGAGAAGGAAATGGCAACCCACTCCAATGTTCTTGCTTGGAAAATTCCATGAACAGAGGTGACTGGCAGGCTACGGTCCATGGGATCGCAGAGAGTCAGACATGACTGAGCAACTATCACTCACTCACTCACTTTCTTTGTAAGGCTTCCTTATACTCCTTGGCTTCAATGAGGTAATAGATATTAAACTGTGGCATGTAAAGGTTTCCACATATGTGAAGTTTAATTCTTTTGTTGCCTCCTACCCCAGAGCCCGTGCCCTCTCCCCAGATATTGGTGGGATCAGCATCCATCACACCAGACTGGTGCAACGTCACCCTGGAGTGCAGAGCCTCTGGGGCTACAGAAGACCTGAATGTGACCTGGGAGAGCAAGGGTCTCCACAAAGAATGGGAGCAGAGAAGGACATTAGAACCAGCCTGCAACTCATGCATCCTGGCCGTGAGCTTGCCTAGAGGCCAGCCCCATGCCAGCCTCATCTGTGTGGTCAGCAACCCGTTGGGAAATAAAACTGCCTCCTTCGACCTTGGGGGAGTCTGCGTCCATGGTGAGTGCAATCTGCCAGAGGGGAGGAGCACTTCCAGAGCTCAGATAGCACTGACGTCTGGGGGTTCAGAGCTTTTCTTCCCACCATTTTGTTAGCACTGCTTTCTATCTGGCCATTTCATACTGTAGTCGAGGAAAAACATTCAACTTATTTTTGCTTTTTGAGTCTGTCTCACATCCATGGCATAAATTGCTTGCCCCTGCTAGTCCAGGTAGTCGTTTTTCAGTACTTCTCTTCACCACTATCCAACATCCATTGTTCATTCAGCATGGTCTTTAGGAAAGGAATCACACTGGGTCATTTGTGGCTTTTCTTCAAGTCTGACCTCCATGACTTCCTGTGGGATGTCATGGAGGGGCTCAGACGCTCCTCTGTCCACATTTCTGATCTTATTTATACTCTTACCACTGAATTCCTTGTTTGTTGTTCCAGAATGTGCCCTGCTTTTGCAAGCTTTTGCACCTCTGGACATGTTGTTTCCTTGACCATCAGCCCTTCTTCACCCTGTGTCCTCGACTTCCTGTCTCATTCTTCATGCAGGATTCTCCTCAGCNCCCACATTTCTGATCTTATTTATACACTTACCACTGAATTCCTTGTTTGTTGTTCCAGAATGTGCCCTGCTTTTGCAAGCTTTTGCACCTCTGGACATGTTGTTTCCTTGACCATCAGCCCTTCTTCACTCTGTGTCCTCAACTTCCTGTCTCATTCTTCATGCAGGATTCTCCTCAGCCACTGCAGATGTGTGGGCATGTGAAAATGCATTCACACATGGCCCTGCCCTAAGATAGGCCCCATGATTGGTCTAAAAATATGCTAATTTGTCTAAAAATCTACCAATGTTTTGAAAGTTTCATAATTTTTCAACAAGGAGTCTGCCTTTTCATTTTGCACAGAGCCCTGCAGTAATGTAGCCATCCTGCCTTCAGGCATCGACTCCCTCAGGGTGTCTGTGGCCACCCCTACACTGAGTGGTGATTATTTGTTTATGGATTTATCTCCTCCATGGACAGGAACACTATGAAGGCAGGAGCTATGTTTTGTTCTCCTTTGAATCCCTGTGCAAGCACAAGCTTCTGGCCAAAGTTTATGTAATCAAAGTTGCATTGAATGAATGAATAACTTAATCCTGTGTGCGGTCTCACCCTCTGTAAACCATCCTCCATGAGTAGATGCAGGGGTCTGAAATGTCAGGATCACTTAAAACATCTGTTAATTGGACCTCCCTACCCCAAGGCTAGAGTGTCAGGTAATTTTCAATACTCAGCATTACCCACAAACCCTCACTAATCACGCTAACCTACATCTTGTTCCCTGCCCAGTCCTGCCTGCTGCAATAAGGTGCTAGCAATTCCCAGGGGCTGGTTTTAGATACTGCCATTTCCCAAATGTGGCATCCCTCCTTCTTGGAATGCTGGGCCCACCCTGAATATCTGGGAAACTGCTTCTCATCCCTCAAGGTCAGTTTATGCATCATCTCCTCTTGGAGACCCTCCCTGAGGACCTCTGTGCAAGAGGTAAAGCTCTATTTTACTGTAATCCCTCTGGTTAGCAGACTTTAATATTTTCTCAGTTCTCTCTAATGGGTGACTCCATCTTACTCATCTCAGTACCCCTGGCACCAAGCAGAATTTCAGGACCTAGTTGAATGAATGATACTATCAGGCTCCTCCCTCTTCAGCTTCTGAACCAGGACTCTTTAGACTTTTGCACCTGCTGCCTATCTTCCATGGAACTGGGTATCTCAAGTTCTCTCTTGACTTTTACTTATTTGCCTCTGTGTTTGATGAAAACAGATTCGGCCAACCAGGCCAATGCTGACCTCCTGCCAGGCATCCTTAGGGCAGTTGCAGCTGTGTTATTGATCCTCGGAGGCGGACTGTGCCTTTGGAAGATACGTGGGAAGAAGATGGAGACTGGAAGAGGCAAGTTGTCCTTCTCCTTTCATGCCCACATTTCTCTCTTTCTTCACTGGGTTCTTGACATCCTTTCTCCTACAAATGTTGCCTGGAAATGTCCCTGCAGAGGGGTTAGTGGGTGTGGCCATGGTCTGTGTCCATAGCAGTGGAAGAGGGTACAGGTTTCCAAGGCTCAGATTCAAGCCACTCTGCCTGTCTCTCAGGTGCAAGATCACAGGAGGATGGTAATGAAAACATTCAGTATGCAGCCAGCAGGAATCTCTAGAGTGCATGAACAAGTTGAGAGCTGGGCACTGTGCTTTTCCAGGTCTCTCACTGCCTGGCCTGGGTTTGTCAAATCTAGTCACTTTTCCTACTTCCCCTTTAACCCTTTCCAGAAAATCAACAGTGTTCACTAAGAAAATCTATGTTTTGGATGAATATACCTCCGGGCACTTAGGGGAATTCGTAAGTATCACATGTCAATAGCACTGATTATTTTCTGGCCCTCCTAGGTCTCCTCTATCCCTCAGCTGTTTCAGGAACCCCTTTGTCTTCCATTTCCAGGTTATCAGGGAACATCATCTGAAAGAAATTGGACCTCTCACTACTATCTACAGTGAGGTCTACAAGCCAGGTCACGCCATGAAGATAATTTAATTGGAGGAAACAGAAGAACTGGCACTCTTAGGACACCTCCACCAGGGGCTTGATCCCTGAAGACACCTGCCTCTTCTACCTCTAGTCCAGTTCCAGCTGCCTTTTGTCTGTTACCTGGGCCTATGTGGTCCTGTTACTTCCTCTGACACCTCTCCAAACTGCCTTCCTATTCAGGATCTTCACCATTGCAGGATGAGCACTCTTCCTCTGCCACTGACTCAACTCCTGACCCCTCGCTTTCTGAAGCTTTCCAACGAAGACTTTTCTGAGTTAATCCCCACAGCCTCTGCTGTGTGGTTGGTGTGTGTCTTCTCTTAAGAACATGAGCCCAGGCATGGGGACTGTGAGGAGATGGTCCATGCCACAGAGGAGGGAGTTATGACCTTGGTGTTGCATGCTGAGTTGGGGGATAATGGAAGCAGCATGGGTAGGTATGAATCCGTAAAGGACTGGCCTGAGGATTCCTTTGCACCTTACATAGAACAAAGTGTGTGTATCAAGCAGTACACTTGTACTGGGAAGAATGTCTAGTGTATCTTATAACCTTCTTCTTGGTTACTTGCATTAACCTGGACTTTGGCCTCAACTTGGCCCATGGGCCCCAAACCCACCTTCCTGTAAAGTGGGAAGAGGAATTTGTAACTCTTAACTCCCTTCCAGGACTTAATTTCTCATAAAAATAATCCTAGAACCTAGATGTCAGGAATTGCATTCTTAGGAAAATAGTTTCAGCCTGTCCCTTTCTGGGATAGGGGTACTTGGTCATGATGATGAATGTGCAGTATCTTCTGACCGTCCTTGATGAGGCTTCCAGGGGATAGGAAGAGTGAAGTTTGTAGGAAGATCTGAACCAGCCCTCTCTGGTCTTTTCTATTGAAAAGGCTTGCTGGCCTCAATCTAAATGTCAGCCTCCTCTTTGCTCACTCACATCCCTTTGTCCAAAAGATGGCTCCCTTTCCCTGCTCCTTGCTCCCACCCCTGCCTACTGGAATCCTGTCATTCTACCCAAAGCCCTCTTCCAAACTACATGTCCCATGAAGCCTATCTGGTTCCCAAAGGTTTAGAAATGGTCTCTCCTATATCTAACCTTTTCAAACACTTTGGAGGCCCTGACACTGTCTGCCCTGGATTGGTCATGAGTCTTTACTGCTGGACTCACCTCGGGCTCCCTCAGGAGGGTGTTGGAGCCACAAGAAGCCAGCGCTGAGAAGAAAAGCACCTCTGTATGTGAAAGATCTGGGCAACCCTTCTTTCCAGCTCCTGGGGGACTCAACAGACTGAGATCAAAAGCAGAGGCTGCTGAAGGTTTTTCTGGCAATGAGTCCACATGGAAGAAAAAATGACTGTGATGACCTCCAGCAACCCCACCTGTCCCAGAGGTCAGAGGTGGGGATATTCTCAAACCACCTCCAGCCTCACATGGCCCGAAGGCCTGTTTCAGCTGCACTATGGTGTGTGAGAGCTTCTCCTTTCTCTGGGTCCTCACCTCCTGGAAACCCCTGATTCCTACCTTGAGTCCCAGCTTTTGTGTAAGAAGTGGGCTCAATCTAGTAGTGAGCTGCTGTGGTTTCTATACTGACCCAGATTCTTGAGTCACTTGGTTCTCCTTGCTCAGCTCAGTTCAGCTGCTTTGTATCTGCCTTCAGACTGTCTAAACATGGTTCCTGCTGAAGGTTTGAGCATCATAAAGCAATTCCATGAGCCTACTGGATGGTAAACAGGTGAGAGGGGGAGGTGGGGTGGTCTGCAATAAGTCACCTTTTCTGATCTCCTGTCCCTCAGGTGGAGCAGAAACTTGAGGGAGAGATAGGCACCATCTCCTCACAGACTTCCCATGTAACTGGTCTTGCTGGGCATCAGTGCCCATAAGCCCAAGGGCATTGTAAGATGGGACCATCCAGTAGCCATTTCCACCCCACCAAAAGTAGAAAAAAATAAAATGAAGGGACCAGGGTTTTTCCAAACCTATAATGAACCAGGGTTTATCCCATGCACTTTAGAAATATTATTCTTCTAATCTTTATAAGGACACTCTAAGGTCAGTATAATTATTCTCATTTGAATAACAGAAAACTGATTGGTTTTTCCTGTGGTCATGTATGGATGTGAGAGTTGGACTGTGAAGAAGGCTGAGCGCCGAAGAATTGATGCTTTTGAAGTGTGGTGTTGGAGAAGACTCTTGAGAGCCCCTTGGACTGCAAGGAGATCCAACCAGTCCATTCTGAAGGAGATCAACCCTGGAATTTCTTTGGAAGGAATGATGCTAAAGCTGAAACTCCAGTACTTTGGCCACCTCATGCGAAGAGTTGACTCATTGGAAAAGACTCTAATGCTGGGAGGGATTGGGGGCAGGAGGAGAAGGGGACGACCGAGGATGAGATGGCTGGATGGCATCACGGACTCGATGGACGTGAGTCTGAGTGAACTCCGAGAGATGGTAATGAACAGGGAAGCCTGGCGTGCTGCGATTCATGGGGTCGCAAAGAGTCGGACACGACTGAGCGACTGAACTGAACTGATATCTCAGACTAGTTGGTGGTAGAGCAAAACCTTAATCTAACAAAGTTCACAGCTTACCCCTTCACCATTAGTCTCTGAAGACCTTGGAATTCTACAGTATTAAGATGGGAATATCCAATTTTTCCTCTCCTGAGGATCTTGGACTCTGACTGAGGTGCCTCGATATCCTAATTGATATGGAGCAGCTGGTGGCTAAAAAGGAATTACTCCTGAGGTGGACAATGCACCTTGGTGGATGGGAAACCATAGAATGAGAGATTTTGACTTCTGATGCAGATGAGACATTTTAAGAGATGTTTCTGCGTCTTGTGTCTCTTTCCATGCAACATGTGTGTGGATGTCATCACCTCATCTTCAAACCAGCTTCCCCTTTGCAATGTTATTCATAAAATCATTCAACATTCAATAGGCTTTCCATAAGTCTATGTTTGCCTTTAACAATTCTGTGAGCAAAGATCCCCATTGTATAGATGAAGACATATAACCTACAGATATTAGGTACTTCCATAAAGTCTCATGAGTGTAAATTATTTGGGTCACAGGGAATCATAATTTCATTCATTCTGACTCCTTCTTCTCCCCTATCTCAGAGACCCAACCAATCACCATGTGCCATTGAGATAATCCTCATTAAGTTTCTTGTATTCCATTATTTTATTCTTTTAACACCATTGTCTACCTAAAAGATCTTCTGCTTATATGACATCTTCATTTGGATGTCTAACATGTCTAAATTTGAGCTCCCTAAACGTGCTTTCCATATACATCCATTAAATAAATGTTATCTCTCTCTTTCCTTTTGTTCTGGCCACCAAACCTTGGTGTCATCCTTAATTCTTTATTTATACTCCAAACTCTCTCAGCAAATACTAACTATCTTTTCATTTTATATATATAAACACATGCATATAATATAACTACCTGTCACTACCTATTTTATCCAATATGACCATCATCTCTCATCTGGACTACCGCAATAATCTCAGTCTTTCTGTTTCGGCTCTTGGTCTCTTAAAAATTGTTCATAAAATAGCATCAAAAATGATCCCTTTGAACATGTTTCATTTCATTACTCCTTAGCTGAATATTCTTCCTTCACTTCCACTTTTCCTGCAAGGTCCTACACCACCTGACCCCATCTCCCACACTTCCTTTTTTTCTTAGTCCACTGTAGGACACTGGGGCTTTTTGCTATACCTTTAACATAACAGTCATGCTCCTGCCTCAGAATCTTTTTTTCTGCCTAGAATACTCCTATTCCAGGCATTTATATGTATCATTCTTACCTTCTTACCTTCTTCAGGTCATTGCACAAATTTTGTCTTCCTCACCCCCCTATTTAATACTGCACCCTTCTTCTGGCACCTCCTCACTCCTCCCTGATCTGTTTTATCTACAGCACTCATAATACGGATGTACTTAATCTAGGCTGTCCTCTAAGACAAATATGCAAATCAATTCTCAAAGAGTAACCTGCAAATGCTAGGATACAAATATCATTATTATTCCCAGGAAATTGCAACACTGATAAGTTAATGAACTTGCTCTAGGTTATATAGCTAATAAGTTGGCAGAGCTATGATTTAAATGTTCGAGTCAGATCAAGTTCCTGATCTTGACCACTACATTATATTGATTAAATAAATTATATGAAGGGATACTATTTAGGATTGAAAATAGTGAAATACATCTTTATGTATTTAAACTGCAAAGTTTCTATGAATATTAAATGTTCTAATGTATTGTTGATTCCTTATAGTGCAGTTTTTAGTTCAGAAGAAAAATATGCATGAACACAATAAGATGTTGAACAAACAATTTAAAAAAAAAAGGACAAAACAGAACTGAGAAACACAATAACTGAACTAAAAATTACACACTTCCTTTTTTTCTTAGTCCACTGTAGGACACTGGGGATTTTTGCTATACCTTTAACATAACAGTCATGCTCCTGCCTCAGAATCTTTTTTTCTGCCTAGAATACTCCTATTCCAGGCATTTATATGTATCATTCTTACCTTCTTACCTTCTTCAGGTCATTGCACAAATTTTGTCTTCCTCACCCCCCTATTTAATACTGCACCCTTCTTCTGGCACCTCCTCACGCCTCCCTGATCTGTTTTATCTACAGCACTCATAATACGGATGTACTTAATCTAGGCTGTCCTCTAAGACAAATATGCAAATCAATTCTCAAAGAGTAACCTGCAAATGCTAGGATACAAATATCATTATTATTCCCAGGAAATTGCAACACTGATAAGTTAATGAACTTGCTCCAGGTTATATAGCTAATAAGTTGGCAGAGCTATGATTTAAATGTTTGAGTCAGATCAAGTTCCTGATCTTGACCACTACATTATATTGATTAAATAAATTATATGAAGGGATACTATTTAGGATTGAAAATAGTGAAATACATCTTTATGTATTTAAACTGCAAAGTTTCTATGAATATTAAATGTTCTAATGTATTGTTGATTCCTTATAGTGCAGTTTTTAGTTCAGAAGAAAAATATGCATGAACACAATAAGATGTTGAACAAACAATTTTAAAAAAAAAGGACCAAACAGAACTGAGAAACACAATAACTGAACTAAAAATTACACTATAAGGAGCTAATAATAGATTAGATGTTACAGAAAAAAAGAAGATCAGCAAAATGGAAAAGAGAAGATTGGAAATCACTCAAGCTTAACAAACAAAAGAAAAAAATTTTAATTATGACTATTTAAGAGACTTTTAAGACAACATCAAGCGTACTAACATTCACAAGACAGGGTGTCCCAAAAGAATAAAAGAAAGAGAAATGGGTATAGAACATATTTGAAGACATAATAGCTGAAAAGTTCCCTAATCTGAAAGAGGACACAGGCATCCAGCTCCAGAAATAACAGAGTCCCAAGGATGATCAACCCAAATAGAATTACACCAAGACACAATGTAATTAAAATTGGAGGGGGTGGTCCTAAGATGGTAGAGGAATAAGAATGGGAGACCACTTTCTCCCCCACAAATTCATCAAAGAACATTTAAACGCTGAGTAAATTCCACAAAACAACTTCTGAATGCTGGCAGAGGACATCAGGCACCCAGAAAAGCAGCCCATTGTCTTCAAAAGGAGGTAGGAAAAAAGATAAAAGACAAAAAAAGAAACAAAAGAAGTAGGGGCAGAGCTCCGTCCTGGGAAGGGAGTCTTAAAAAGGGAGAAGTTTCCAAACACCAGGAAACACTCTCACTGCCGAGTCTGTGGCGAGCCTTGGAAGCACAGAGGGCAACATAACAGGGAGGAAAAATAAATAAATAATTAAAACCCACAGATTACTAGCCCAATGGTAACTCCCCCAGCGGAGAAGCAGCGCAGACACCTGCACTCGCCACTAGCAAACGGGGGCTGGGCGGGGAGGCAGGTCCTAAGATGGTAGAGGAATAAGAATGGGAGACCACTTTCTCCCCCACAAATTCATCAAAGAACATTTAAATGCTGAGTAAATTCCACAAAACAACTTCTGAATGCTGACAGAGGACATCAGGCACCCAGAAAAGCAGCCCATTGTCTTCAAAAGGAGGTAGGAAAAAAGATAAAAGACAAAAAAAGAAACAAAAGAAGTAGGGGCAGAGCTCCGTCCTGGGAAGGGAGTCTTAAAAAGGGAGAAGTTTCCAAACACCAGGAAACACTCTCACTGCCGAGTCTGTGGCGAGCCTTGGAAGCACAGAGGGCAACATAACAGGGAGGGAAAATAAATAAATAATTAAAATCCACAGATTACTAGCCCAACAGTAACTCCCCCAGCAGAGAAGCAGTGCAGACACCTGCACTCGCCACTAGCAAACGGGGGCTGGGCGGGGAGGCACAGGCTGCATTGCTTAGAGTAAGGACCGGGCCTGAATGCCCCGAGGGCAATCTGAGTGAACTAACTTGGGCTAGCAAACCAGGCTGTGGGATAGGTACCACGCAAAAAACCCTAACCTAAGACACCACCAGGACCATGCACAGAACAAAGCACTGAACAGAACTAGCTGGCTGCAGACCATCCCCCTCCAGTGACAGGCAGCCAGAGCTGGAAAGGGGCAATCACAGCCTCAGAAAGACATTATCTACCAAACTGCAAGTAGGCTTCTTTGCTAACTAAGACTTCTTGGGGTTCTGGACAGTTAACATCTGCGTGAGAAGGTGCACTGGTTGTACAACCAGAAAACCGAGCGGCAGGGAAGGGGGAGGCGATAAGTTGCATCAACTGCGCTCATCAAACACCTCATCACCTGAGCTGCTCAGACCTGGGAAGGGCACAAAACGCAGGCCCAACTGAGTCTGAGCCTCTGAAGACTACCCAAGTGCCTGAACCTGAGCAGCTTAGACCTGGGAGGTGCATGCAGCCCAGGGCCGGCCTTGGATGGTTAGCAGCGGAGCAACCTACAGCCTGAGCAGTGTGGGCAGGGAGGGCACACGTGCCGTGAGCGGGGGCAGGCCTAGTGTGGCTGAGACACTGCGAGCACATGCCAGTGTTATTTGTTTGTAGCATCCCTCCCTCCCCACAGTACGAGTAAACAAGTGAGCCTAAAAAAGTGTCAAGCAGCGGAGCAACCTACAGCCTGAGCAGTGTGGGCAGGGAGGGCACACGTGCCGTGAGCGGGGGCAGGCCTAGTGTGGCTGAGACACTGCGAGCACATGCCAGTGTTATTTGTTTGTAGCATCCCTCCCTCCCCACAGTACGAGTAAACAAGTGAGCCTAAAAAAGTGTCCACCACCCTTGTGTCAGGGCGGAAATCAGACACTGAAGAGACCAGCAAACAGAAGAAGCTAAAATAGAGGGAACCGCTTTGGAAGTGACAGGTACAATAGATTAAAACCCTGTAGTTAGTAACGACTACATAGGAAGGGGCCTATAGATCTTGAGAAATATAAGCCAGAAAAAAAAAAAAAAAGATCCTAATTCTTAAAGCAAACTTCATATATATTTTTTATCATTTTTGTGACTTTGTTTAGTTGTTTTTTCTCTTTTCTTTAATATTGTATTTTTGAAAATCCAACCTCTACTCTAGATTTTTAATCTTTGCTTTTTGGTATTCAGTATCAATTTTGTGCCTTTAAGAACCCAATCTTCAGTACCCATTTTTACTTGGGAGCAAGATTACTGGCTTGACTGCACTCTCCCCCTTTGGACTCTCCTTTTTCTCCACCAGGTAGCCTCTTTCTGCTCCCTCCCCCTTCTCTTCTCTACCCAACTCTGTGAATCACCAGTGTGTTCCAGACGGTGGAGAACACTTAGGGAACTGATTACTGGCTGGATCTGTCTCACTCTAATTCCCCCCTTTTATCCTCCTGGCCACCTCTGTCTCCTTCTTCCCTCCCTCTTCACTTCTCTGTATAACTCCGTGAACATCTCTGAGTAGTCCAGACTGTGGAGTGCATATAAGGAAGTGATTACTGGCTAGCTTGCTCTCTCCTCTTTTGATTCCACCTCATCTCATTCAGGTCACCTCTAACTCCCTCCTCCCTCTTCTCTTCTCCATGCAACTCTGTGAACCTCTCTGGGTGTCCCTCACTGAGGAGAAACTTTTCATCTTTAACCTAGATGTTTTATCAATGGTGCTGTATAGAAGGAGAAGTCTTGAGACTACTGTAAAAATAAGAATGAAAACCAGAAGCATGAGGCTTAAGTCCAAATCCTGAGAACACCAGAGAACTCCTGACTTCAGGAACATTAATCAACAGGAGCTCATCAAACGCCTCCATACCTACACTGAAACCAAGCACCACCCAAGGGCCAACAAGTTTCAGAGCAAGACATACCACACAAATTCTCCAGCAACACAGGAACACAGCCCTGAGCTTCAATATACAGGCTGCCCAAAGTTACTCCAAATCCATTGACATCTCATAACTCATTACTGGACACTTCATTGCACTCCAGAGAGAAGAAATCCAGCTCCACCCACCAGAACACTGACACAAGCTTCCCTAACCAAGAAACCTCAACAAGCCACCCGTACAACCCCACCCAGAGCAAGGAAACTCCACAAACTGCCAGAATACAGAAAGGCCACCCCAAACTCAGTAGTATAAACAAGATGAAGAGACAGAGGAATACCCAGCAGGTAGAAGAACAGGATAAATGCCCACCAAACAAACAAAAGAGGAAGAGATAGGGAATCTACCTGACAAAGAATTCCAAATAATGATAGTGAAAATGATTCAAAATCTTGAAATCAAAATGGAGTCACAGATAAATAGCCTGGAGACAAGGATTGAGAAGATGCAAGAAAGGTTTAACAAGGACCTAGAAGAAACAAAAGAGTCAATATATAATGAATAATGCAATAAATCAAAACACTCTGGAGGCAACAAATAGTAGAATAATGGAGGCAGAAGATAGGATTAGTGAAGTAGAAGATAGAATGGTAGAAAGAAATGAATCAGAGAGGAAAAAAGAAAAACGAATTAAAAGAAATGAGGATAATCTCAGAGACCTCCAAGACTGTGTTAAATGCCCCAACATTCGAATCTAGGAGTCCCAGAAGAAGAAGACAAAAAGAAAGACCATGAGAAAATACTTGAGGAGATAACAGTTGAAAACTTCCCTAAAATGAGGAAGGAAATAATCACCCAAGTCCAAGAAACCCAGAGAGTCCCAACAGGATAAACCCAAGG
>SJYT01059189.1:55475-71999 GCA_006410635.1 Cephalophus harveyi
TTTAAGGAACTGGATCTGATAGGCAAGAGTGCCTGATGAACTATGGACTGAGGTTCATGACATTGTACAGGAGACAGGGATCAAGACCATCCCCATGGAAAAGAAATGCAAAAAAGCAAAATGGCTGTCTGAAGGGGTCTTGCAAATAGCTGTGAAAAGAAGAGAAGCAAAAAGCAAAGGAGAAAAGGAAAAATATAAGCATCTGAATGCAGAGCTCCAAAGAATAGCAAGGAGAGATAAAAAAAAGCCTTCTTCAGTGATCAATGCAAAGAAATAGAGGAAACAACAGAATGAGAAAGACTAGAGATCTCTTCAAGAAAATTAAATATACCAAGGGAACGTTTTATGCAAAGATAATTGACATAATGTAGGACTATTAAGCATTCATGTGGCAATACCTTCCAGTAATATCGAGACACTGGTTTTTTATTATTAATTGATAGTTCAGTAAAAGCAAAATGGATAGCATCAGATTCTTTAGAGGAATAGTATAAAAACAATCTTTAAGATCAATGATTTTTATTTTCCAATTTAACTATTAAGCATTCATGTGGCAATACCTTCCAGTAATATCGAGACACTGGTTTTTTATTATTAATTGATAGTTCAGTAAAAGCAAAATGGATAGCATCAGATTCTTTAGAGGAATAGTATAAAAACAATCTTTAAGATCAATGATTTTTATTTTCCAATTTTGTGGTATATAGAGGGTATACAGACCTGGCTGTAAAGCACCTATAGATTCGATTATAGCGTTAATTTTTCTTAAATCGGTTAACATTCTCCATTTTCCAGATTTCTTCTTAATAACAAAGACAGGAGAATTTCAAGGACTAGTAGTTGAGGCAATATGATTAAGAGATCATTGTTCCTCCACTAACCGTTCAAAAGCCTGTAAATTTTCGTGTGATAGGGTCCACTGCTCTGTACAAATAAGCTCATCAGATTTCCATGTCAATGTAAGTGCTGTTTTTTGTGTTTGGCAGTGGCCCCCACTAAAAAGCTTCTGTATTTTGAACAAACTTATATCCCATATTTGCCATAATTTGTTTAGCTTGAGAAGATATTATGGTAACATATTACCTTATGTTACATAAGGTCCCCATTGCATCAATAGATCTCGTCCCCATAAACTAATAGGGATATCTGCAACTAACGGTTGTAAAGTTACAGGCCTGAACAGGTCAAAATAGTAGTACTTTTTTGAATATTTTGCATAGTTCCAGTTCCAGTTAACATAATAGGGACATCTGTTAAAGGCCAAGAAATTGGCCAATGCTTTTTAGATATTATAGAAACATCAGCTCCAGTATCTACAGGTCCTGAAAACTGCTTATTATTAATATATACAGATAATGTGGGTCTAAAATCAGATACAAAAGTTTGCCAATATACCTGGTTTCCTGTACTTCTAAATCCTCCAGTACTTTTAATATGAGATTTACTAGTATTGATATAAAGTAATAATAATTGAGCTATAAGATCTCCTTTTATTATTTTATTAGAATACTCTGTTTTCATCATAATAGAAATTTTTCCCTCATAATCATCATCTATAATTCCCATTAGGACATGAACTCCCTTACTTGTTAAACTACTGTGTCCTAATAATAATCCCACCCTTCCTTTAGGTATTTGACCTTTAATTCCAGTAGGGATTTTATAAATTCCCATAGCTGGCATAAAAAGTAAATTATCAATGGTGGGGATATCTAATGCTGTGCTCCCAGATGTTCCAAGAAGGAGGTCAACAACCCAGGTGTATGGTTTGGAAGGGCTGGATGAGGTTGCTGTTTGCTGGCTGGGTACACAAAAGGAACAGCATTCCAAGCTTGTTGAGAGTGCATATTGTTTAACCGGCCCTGAGCGGGGTCCTTCTTCCAGTTTCCCAACAAAGGGGATCCATTTTTATGAAATTTAGATCTACACTGATTAGCCCAATGATTGACTTTATTACAGTGAGGGCATAATCCAGGTGTCTTTTCATTTGTGGAAGTAAGCTTATTAGGTGTATTTTTATCAGTCTTGCAATTTTTGTGCACATGTCCTCTCTTACCACAACTAAAGCATTTAACCTGTTGATTTGTTGTTGGTTCAAGCTGGTAATGGCTTGAGACAACAATTGCATCTTATAGGGTTCTGATCCAATATCATGACAAGCCTTAATATAATCCTCTAGAGGCTTTCCTTGTGCTTTGAGAGGCTACAAAATCTTTTGACATTCTGAATTTGCATTATCATAGGCAAGCATCGATAATAACACATCTCTTAATTCAGATCTCACTAGATTTTGTTTTAATGGGGTGATAAAATCAGTATAAGGTTCTCCATTAGATTGTTTTACATTAACAGAATAAGGATGAGACTGCTCCAGGGGCTAACCTTTTCCCATGCCCTAAGAAAAATAAATCTAATTTGGCTTATAAGTTGGTCATTGAATTGTAGTTGTCTCTGAACCCCTTCTACAAGCCAGGCTTCAGCAATAAGGTTCTCCATTAGATTGTTTTACATTAACAGAATAAGGATGAGACTGCTCCAGGGGCTAACCTTTTCCCATGCCCTAAGAAAAATAAATCTAATTTGGCTTATAAGTTGGTCATTGAATTGTAGTTGTCTCTGAACCCCTTCTACAAGCCAGGCTTCAGCAATACGTGAATCATGAACTTCCAGATGTTCAGAAATGTTCCAGATGTTTAGAAAAGGCAGAGGAACCAGAGATCAAATTGCCAACAGCCGCTGGATCATTTGGACAGGGAGGCCTTGTATGCTGCAATTCACGGGATCGCAAAGAGTTTGACATGACTGAGTGACTGAACTGAACTGAACTGAACCCCTTGATACACCCCTGACCCCATTATTGTTCCACAGTAATATTAAGAGGAGGATTAGCAGCTGCATTTCTTTGAGCCTGTTGAGAGGCTTCATCTTGCCACGATGGTCAGAACTGTAAAAATTCCAAGTGGATAAGCAATTTCTAGCAATCATTTCCCAATCATATGGAATGAGTCATTCAGACTGAGCCAACCCCTGAATAAGACCTGTGGTTTAAAGAGATGTAGTTTCATATTGTGTGCATGCCTGTTTAATCTCCTTAATAGTTTTAAAAGATAGAGGAATATGTTTAAATTGTACCCCACCTTGTGGAAGTTGAGCATTAGGGGGCACCTCAGTCACGATAACAGGCAAAACCAAAGCATTAAGGTCAACTTCTCACCTCGCTGCTCGTAGACTTGTTGAAAAAATGAGAGAGCAGGTGCAGATGTCTTTGGTATTGTGACTGTGGCTTTAAATACCCCATCATCCCATGGTGTATCAGGATCAGTGGAGGTGGTTCCTGAACTATAGAAGACTCTGAGACTGGTGATAAAGGGAAATCTTCAGGATGTTGTCCAGTACCATAGTTAACACGGGATTTAGGACTCAAAAATTGAGCCTCTCTCTCCCCTTCCAAAGGACTATATGTCCCCTTTTCCAGATTTTCATAAATATGAGGTGGCCCTACAGGCAACTCCTGAGATGCAGGAGGAGCAGGAGTATCAGATTCTGAATCAGAAGAGGCAGACCATTCAGATTGTATAGGAGCCAAAGTGGTATAAATATGATTACAACGAGGCCACACACTTATAGAAATGGGTTCCCCAGACTGATAGGCTCTACACAAACAGCACATCACTTCTTTCCACTCATTAAGATGCAAAGTTCCTCTTTATGGGTCCAACCACTAACAGTACTTATGAATTGCCTGAAATAATTCCCAAAAAGTCTCTTCTTTCACTTTCACTCCAGAGCTACATAGTAAGGTTTTTCAGTTCAGTTCAGTCTCTCAGTCGTGTCCGACTCTTTGCAACCCCATGAATCACAGCACGCCAGGCCTCCCTGTCCATCACCAACTCCTGGAGTTCACTCAAACTCATGTCCATCGAGTCCATGATGCCATCCAGCCATCTCATCCTCTGTCGTCCCCTTCTCCTCCTGCCCCCAATCCCTCCCAGCATCAGAGACTTTTCCAGTGAGTCAACTCTTCACATGGGGTGGTCAAAGTATTGGAGTTTCAGCTTTACCGTCAGTCCTTCCAATGAACACCCAGGACTAGTCTCTTTTAGGATGGACTGGTTGGATCTTCTTGCAGTCCAAGAGACTCTCAAGAGTCTTCTCCAACACCACAGTTCAAAAGCATTGATTCTTCCGCTCTGTTTTCTTCACAGTCCAACTCAGTAAAGTTTTTAGAAGCACAATATAGTCAGCATGCTTAGAAGGAGACTGCCCCATTGTGTCCCTGATTGACATATCCAAGGGGCTCTACTCACCAAGTACTTTCACTGTCCTCCGGTCTCTCGCTGGAATTCCACATGTCTTCTGGCACTGTCAAAAAAGCCTCGAAAGCGATTTGCACCCTCAGGCCCCTGTTCAGGCGCCAAATGTCGGGACCAGCCAAACAACAAGCCAGCCTGAGGGAGCAGTGCTGTAAAGTTTTTAGAAGCACAATATAGTCAGCATGCTTAGAAGGAGACTGCCCCATTGTGTCCCTGATTGACATATCCAAGGGGCTCTACTCACCAAGTACTTTCACTGTCCTCCGGTCTCTCGCTGGAATTCCACATGTCTTCTGGCACTGTCAAAAAAGCCTCGAAAGCGATTTGCACCCTCAGGCCCCTGTTCAGGCGCCAAATGTCGGGACCAGCCAAACAACAAGCCAGCCTGAGGGAGCAGTGCTGCAGAAGAATAAAGAAAAATAAGACTCAGAAATAAAGTGGGTATCAGGGGGCTGAGCCATTTGCAGGCAAAAACCCAAATCCTAATCCATGCGTGCTTTTTATTATTAACCTCTATGTCCTTGTACGTGCTCTAGAGATGTGTTTTTTACAATCTCAGATCGGGGATGAAGATATACAATGTAGAGTCCTCAGTGTCAAACCATCAGGCCTTTCATGACTTTGTTTCAGTTCAGTTAGGGCTTCCCTGGTGGCTCAAAGGTTAAAGCACCTGCCTCCAATGCGGGAGACCCAGATTCGATCCCTGGGTTGGGAAGACCCCCTGGAGAAGGAAACGGTAACCCACTCCAGTATTCTTGCCTGGAAAATCCCATGGACTGAGAAGCCTGGTAGGCTACAGTCCATGGGGTCGCAAAGCGTCGGACACGACTGAGCGACTTCACTTCACTTCACTTCACTTCAGTCGCTCAGTCATATCCGACTCTTTGCGACCCCATGAATCGTAGCACGCCAGGCCTCCCTGTTCATCACCATCTCCTGGAGTTCACTCAGACTCACGTCCATCGAGTCCATGATGCCATCCAGCCATCTCATCCTCGGTCGTCCCCTTCTCCTCCTGCCCCCAATCCCATGCATACAGATTTCTCAAGAGGCAGGTTAGGTGGTTTGGTATTCCCATCTTTTTAATGATGACCTTTCTCAGCAACTCCCTCAAGCCTCTGGTTATGAGAACAGTCACTAATGGTTTTCCATCAGTTACATCAGTACTCCAACATCTTGCTTCCAAGATGTTTTTCCATGATGTACTTTTTACTGTTCCCAGCCCTTCACCTGGGGGTGATGTGAAAGTCATTCTTATTTTTCAAAGAAGCCCTGTTAATTATAGTACATGCCTGTGTATAGCATATTTCCTACAGGAGTGGGAACATTTTAAAATTTTACTTGAAATGACTCACATCATTGTTTTCCATAAACACATAATACCTTTATAATTAAAAAGCAGCCCACCAGAGAAATGAAAAAGAAGCAACTTAACTATCCATGATAAGTAGGCTAGAAGTAGAGTCACATGTGGAACAGTATACAGACATTAAATGAGTCACTTCTATATGTACAGACCTAGGATGTGCTCCTGTGTGTTGTTAATAGAATAGGCAAGAGCAGAACAGCCAGTGAGGAACGTGCTCACATATGTGAAGATACAGGTATCTGTATGGTTTATGTGATTTTAGATACATAATTGTCTCCATATAGATGCACAGGAAATTGATGAGAGTGTCTGCTCATGGGAAGGGAAACAGACAGTGGGAGTTAGAAATAGGGAGAGACTCCATTTTCAGTCTCTATTTCCTTTTTTTAACCATATGAAAGCATAATCCATTTAAATATTTTACATTAGAAAGCCACATGTTGTAATTAAAATGCTATCGCCTCATCCTTTGAGTGAAGTATAAGTCATATCTAACTCTTTGCAACCCCATCGACTGTACAGTCCATGGAATTCTCCAGGCCAGAATACTGGAATGGGCAGACTTTCCCTTCTTCAGCAGATCTTCCAGACCCAGGAGTCAACCCGGGGTCTCCTGCATTACAGGGAGATTCTTTACAAATTGAGATACCAGGGAAGCTCCCTCATCCATGAGTGGGGTTATAATCTGAAACTGCCACGTTTGATGGGTTGTCCTGAGGATTATGAAACACTCAGTGTTTGATGGAGCTGCTGAAATTACCAAAATCATGTTCAGGGGGCTAAGCTACCTCTTTCCCTGGTGATGCAAACATCAGGTGAAATCCAGCTGACTGTGGAAATTCCTAGTAACAGTAATACTGAAACTGCCACGTTTGATGGGTTGTCCTGAGGATTATGAAACACTCAGTGTTTGATGGAGCTGCTGAAATTACCAAAATCATGTTCAGGGGGCTAAGCTACCTCTTTCCCTGGTGATGCAAACATCAGGTGAAATCCAGCTGACTGTGGAAATTCCTAGTAACAGTAATATGGTAATGGGAACTGAACACATATTGCTGAGTTCTTTTATGTATCTTTATACTTAATCCTCACTGGGGCCCCATGAATGCTTGCAATTTTTGTCCTGTTGTTCCTATGTGGGAAATCAAGGATTAGACAGTGTGGGAACTTACTAAATATTATACTAGCAAGAAAAAGTGGATATAGGACATAGTGCAGATATGTTTCAGTCCAGAGCTTACACTTCAGGGGTTAGCAGGCCTCAAAGGGTCAAAGTGTTGAAAGGGTGCTGCTGGGAGCTGTGTGTTATGCCGGGGCTCATGGCCTCCAGAGGAGAGATGAGGCTTGACCACTTGGAGCATTCGTATAGCAAAATTTTATTAAAGTATAATAGAGATAGGGAAAGCTTCTGACATATACATCAGAAGGGGACAGAAAGAGTGCCTGCTTGCTAATTTTTAGCAAGTTGTTTTAGGTCTGTTAGTGAGCTGCTAATCAGATAAGAGAGACACCTCAAGGCTGAGGGAGTTTCACCAGGCTCCTTTTCCACAATATGCATTTTTGAGACAGGATGGATGGAACAAGGTGCATCGCCCATCTAGCCATAAAACAATTGATATGAACACTGGTTGGTTAAGCTATCATCAGCCCAAGGATTGAGAAAAGGAAAAAATGTTAGTATTAGGCAGAACCATTTTGAAGAGAGGCAGATTCCAAGGCAAATACATAGTTTCATTAACATAAGAAAAACATTTCCTTAAGAAAAACACATTGGTTAGCTCAAGGCAGAATCAGGTGTCCTCAACACAGAATTAAAAGTAGCCTCTTTTAATTTTGTGTAGAGAAGGAAATTTCTGCCACTTGTTTATTTCCTCCTGTCCCTTGGGGACCTCTGGCCTTCCTGCCTGTTACCATCTCAATGTGGACCCTGGGTTCCACACTTGTTAGGATCCTGTATAACTTCCTGGGGTTGCCATACCAAAATATCAAACTCTGAGTGACCTAAAAACAACCACACTTTACTGTTTCATAGTTGTATTAACTGGGAGTCAAAAATCAAGTGTTTGTCAGAGTCAGGCTCCCTCTGATACCTCTAATGGTGTATCAGTCAGCTCATATGGCTTCTGCCATAGCAAGATAGCTGGGTCAATCAACAGAAATTTATTTTCTCACACTGCTGGTGGCCAAGAAGTCCCAGGTGAAGGTGCCAGTTGAATCAATTTCTGGTAGGACTCTCTTCCTGGATGGCAGACTGCCACCTTCTAGGTTGATTCTCACATGGCCTTCCTCAGAGTGAACCTGTGGAGGGGGAGGGGAGAGAAAGCGAGAAGGGAGAAAGGAGGCTCTCTGGTATGGCATAAGGACATTAATCCTATCAGGCCAGGCCTAAGACCTCATTTAACCTTAATTACCTTCTAAGAGATACCATCTCCAAACACAGCTACACTGGAGGTTAAGACTTCAGCATATGAATGTGGGGGGGTCACACATTCAATCCATAACAAAAGGAATCCACCTTTGGTCTTGCTTCTAGTGTTTGCTTCGACCTTTGGTGTTCCTTGACTTAAGACATATCACTTCAATATCCTCATATGGAATTCTCTCTCTCTGTCTCTTCACATCATCTTCCCTCTTTGCAGTGTGTGTCTGTGCCCAGATTTCCCCTTTTCATAAGGACACCAATCTTATTACATTAGGACCCAAGCTAATTACCACATGTTAACTAACATATGCACAGACTCTCTTTCCACATAAAATGACATCCTTAGGTACTAACGATTAGGGTGTCAGCTCTGTGGGACATGACCAGGAAAGTTCTCCCTTACCTCATCCTCAAGAGCACACCTTCCTACTGGGGGACCCTGGCAATTACATCTACAAACTCAAATACCGCATCAAAGGGAATCCTACTGAAGACTACATTCATATTTTTTCTTCTTTATTAATGAATGTTATCAGATATATATATTTAAACAATGAAACACAAATATCACCTTGAAAGCCATCACCAAGCAAAATAGCCAAATTTCACCACCAGTGGCTGTTGCAAGTGCCTTCCTGTAAAAGTGTTGAGAGTGCACTGCGGAGGCATGTTAGAGTGCATCAGAGTGCATGTGGAAGGTTCACTGTTGTGGAAGACAAGGTGACCCAAGGATATGGGTCTATGAGGCAGGTGCCCATTGAAGAGGCCAAATGTGACCTGAAAGGGGGATCTCACCCACAGTCACTGAGGCTGAAGCCTATCTATTTATATGAGACCCTATAAGATGGATGGCTTTTTCTCCATAGCCTCTACCAACACATCCAGGACCCTCCTTTCAGGGATACTATGACCCTTGTGTGGTCTTTAAGTCTCTCTTTTGGTCTCCACAAGAGAGACTTACAGAAGGTCCTGAGCAAGTTCAGCTCACCTGTGATGCCTCCCCTCCCTCTGCTTATGCCCTGACACCAAGGCACCTCTACCGCATAACCAGGATTTCAGAGCTCAGCGGCAATGTCACGGGTGACAATGTCACCAGTGACAAGGCTGCCTTAAGTTTTCACTGCCTCACACTAACCTCTGTTCCATTGCCTCTACCATGGGGAAGTCCCAAGCCCCTTGCATGACATTCATTTAGGGGTCCCAGGTCATTTTGTTGGGGACGTCGTTCATGTAGGGTGAATTTGGGGAGCAGGAGACAGCCCCAGTGTGTAGCAGTTACCAGAGAGTGCTGTGTCCTCTTCACTATCACAACTAGAGAAATGGGAATTCATGTACCTCTGTTCCAGGGAGATGATCCAGCAAGAGCAGCATCTACTCAGCAGTGGGTGACACCCTCCCCTCCTCCCAGCCAGTACATCACACTAGGACAGGCTGAACTGAGGCACTGCTATCCCAAAATGTCCATGATCTGGTGTGCATAAAAGGATGTGGGATTTTGGAGCTTGGAAGGAAGTAGAGTACCCCTCTGCTCCCTTCTTAAAATTGAGCACTTTCAGGGTTCTGAAGGCTGTGGCCTTGAACCCAAGGTGGTAACTGCTCAATGTTAGGGCTATAGACCTGTGAGGGGAACTGAAGGGACTGGGGCAAAAGCCTTAGTCTGAGGTTATGCCTGATTGAGCACTTTTCCAATGGGCGTGCTGGCCATGGAATTTGTGTTGTGACTTGTTTAGAGAGACCTGACAGCACAGCCTCACCCAGCTCTTCTCAGTCAACCTTCTGTGGGATGTGTTGGGAAATCCATCCTGTCTGTAGGGTGTGTGCTCTGGAGCAGAGCATGATGTCTGCACCAGACCTCTTCCTGGGAACCAAAGAGGAGTGAGGTGTGGAAGACAGGCACCGAGGAAGAGATGTTAAGAGGCAGAGAGGAGGAGTGAATATCTGTTTCTCTCCTGGACATTCCCCACTGATATAGGTTCTGAAGGCTGTGGCCTTGAACCCAAGGTGGTAACTGCTCAATGTTAGGGCTATAGACGTGTGAGGGGAACTGAAGGGACTGGGGCAAAAGCCTTAGTCTGAGGTTATGCCTGATTGAGTTAATGTTAACTGAATACAAAGAAATATCTGAAATACTTGTATATATGAATACTGTGAAGTGAAGTTGCTCAGTCATGTCCGACTCTTTGTGACCCCATGGATTGTAGCCTACGGGGCTCCTCCATCCATGGGATTTTCCAGGCAAGAGTACTGGAGTGGGTTGCCATTTCCTTCTCGAGGGGATCTTCCCGACCCAGGGCTCGAACCCAGGTCTCCCGCAGTGTAGGCAGATGCTTTACCGTCTGAGCTACAACATATGAATACTAGCATGAGCTATTCTCTGCTTCTAGGGAGACCAGGAATGGGTATAAGTACTTCAGGAAGGAGGCAGGCTGGATATGAGAACTCACTGATTTGGAGAGAGGACTGGGTCCCTAGCAGGCAGAAGATCCTGACCTATTGGGAAAGCAAATTATTCTTCCCTCCAGGATAAGGTCATTCTGTGCCACTTTCTCAGGTCCTGTTCTGTCCTACCCTCATCCCCAGAAATGATGGAGTGTATCAACATCATAAGGCCCGAGCCTGATGGGGGAGGATGGACTCTGGAGTGTGTGGCTCTGAGGGGGCTCTGCACGCACTGATCATGGCTCTAAAGCCCAGTGACTGAGGCCCATCATAACCTCTCAGAGACCAGCTAGGGAAGCAGAGATGGCAGAGCTCACTAAATGATCACTTGCTTCCCACATATTCTAGTACCTGGCAGTTAGCTAAGGCCTTGTGACAAGAGCTGGTCCAAAAGCATGAGCAGAGATAATATTCTTTCTGGACAGAAGCAGTGAAACCCCTTGTATGATTCTACTGTCTACCCTCCTGCTGTGGGGCTAGGAGCCTGTGAGGGTGCTGTGGGCTCCATGGGTGCAGCTACAAAGAGGTGGAATCTCCACCCTGTGTAACAGGACCCCTCCTCACCCTCTCATGGGATCTGTGGTGAGGGATATTTTAAACTCCCCTTGTTTGAAGACCCAGAGCTATTGAAGTTGCTTGTTACACAGCACAGCCTATCGTGCCCTGACTACTACACTGCCCTGGAGCAGGAAGGAGAGCAGCCTTCACATTTGCATTAAGTATCTAGTGTTCATGTTTGTGTTAGGTATCTATGGGTTTCCCAGGTGGCACAGTGGTAAATAATTCACCCACCAATGCAAGAGACACAGGAGACATGGTTTTGATCCCTGAGTCCAGAAGATTCCCTGGAAAAGGAAATGGCAACCCACTCCAGTATTCTTTCTTGGGAAATCCCATGGGCAGAGAACCCTGATGGGCTATAGTCCATAGGGTCTCAAAGAGTTGGCATGACTGAGTGACCTAGCACAGCACAGTATCTATTACTATGCTACCTGTAACCCCAAAACTTAATGCCTTAACCACCACCAGGCAGGGTCTCACAGTTTCTGTAGGTCAGGCCCAAGGGTGGTTCAGCTGGGTCCTCTGGCTCAGGGTCTCCCAGCCTTAAATCAAGGTTTTGGCTGGGGCTACATGAGCTCAGGATCAACTGTGTAGAATCTTTTCCAAGCTCACGTCTGTGGTTGCTGGCTGGAGGCAATTCCTATGGCTGCTGGACTAAGGACTTCAGTTCCTCCCTGGATGTTGGCCAAAGGCTCCTTCAGTTCCTTGTCACGTAGGCCTCCCCACAGGGAAGTTCACAACATGGAAGCTGGCTTCCTCAGAGTGAGCTAGAGAGAGAGTAAAGGAAAGAGTACAGGCAAGAGGGCAGCCAGTCTTGTATAACCTAATATCACTGAGTGACATCATCACATCTGCTGTGTTTTCTTCCTTAGAAGCCACCTACTAGGTGTAATCCACAGTCCAGGGGAGGGGGTTACACAAGGTGTGAACAGGAGAAGGGAGGGACTTAGGACACTCTGGAGGCTCCTCCTTCATTTGTGCCTGAAGATGTGGTTTTGATCCATGATTACATTTAATTCACACTATCATTATTAGGCAGGTAAGGAAACCACAGGTTAATGAGTTTAATATCTGTTTAAGGTTACATATAACCAGAGCCAGAACTTGATTCCAGAAATGACTTCAAATTTGTTGTACTAAGCTGTCTTACTAGAATCAAGGGATCACGTTGCATAAGTTTCTTTTAAAAGAGATTTTTATGGTTCTCTCCTCTCTCCTTTATTCTCGATGAAAAACCACATCTTCTGTGTCCAACCCTCTAGGCATCTGCAGTACTAGGGTCGACAGTTCTAGAGCACATGTTCCTGGAGGTTAGTATTCTAAAGTCCACATTACTCTGTATATAATCCGGAGAGGTTCTGTGCTGTTTTATGTGGTAAACGAGCCAGAAATTAGGCTGGAGGAGGTCTCATGGGGTTTTGGCCCTGATTCAAACTATAGAATCCTACTGAAAGTCCATCCTAGGGCAGATGTTCCATCCTGGTTCAGGCTCCAGGACAAGTACCAGCAGAGGGTCCATGTGCCCAACATGAGGTCTCTGAAGATTGAGAACCTGACCTCTGAGGACAATGTATTCTACCAGGCTTAAACCAGCTCCACAGAAAGAATAGAATTTAACCATGTTTTCCATCTCACTGTCTATGGTAAGTGACACCCTTTTCATGCCATCTTATGGCTCATCACTTTTGTTTGTCCTAAGAGTGCCAAATAGGCTCCATTTTGCAGAATTTCATTTACACTCTAATGTTCTCCTCTGATGGAAAGGTAAGTATGTTAGTGGCAAAAGGAGAGCAGAATTGAGATTAACAATAGCAAGAAGTCATTTCAGTAATTGGAGAAAAAAAATGGAAATTTGGGCAAAAGTGAGTTTTTATAATAACATTAATTGTTCCTTCCAAAACTAAGATTACTCTTATTTTTGCATTAATTTTTTTATCACTACTGTAACTATTTATCACAAACATAGTGCCTTCAGTTCAATTCAGTTCAGTCGCTCAGTCATGTCCGACTCTGTGACCCCATGAATCACAGCATGCCAGGCCTCCCTGTTCATCACTAACTCCTGGAGTTCACCCAAAGTCATGTGCGTTGAGTCTGTGATGCCATCCAGCCATCTCATCCTCTGTCTTCCCCTCCTCCTCCTGCCCCCAATCCCTCCCAGCATTAGGGTCTTTTCCAATGAGTCAACGCTTCGCATGAGGTGGCCAAAGTATTGGAGTTTCAGTCTCAGCATCAGTCCTTCCAATGAACACCCAGGACTGGTCTCCTTTAGGATGAACTGTTTGGATCTCCTTGCAGTCCAAGACACTAGCAAGAGTCTTCTCCAGCACCACAGTTCAAAAGCATCAATTCTTTGGCACTCAGCCTTCTTCACAGTCCAACTCTCACATGCATACATGACCACAGGAAAAACCATAGCCCTGACTAGATGGACCTTTGTTGGCAAAGTAATATCTCTGCTTTTGAATATACTATCTAGGTTGGTCATAACTTTCCTTCCAAGAAGTAAGCATCTTTTAATTCCATCCATGGCTGCAGTCACCATCTACAGTGATTTTGGAGCCCAAAATAATAAAGTCTGACACTGTTTCCCCTGTTTCCCTATTTCCAATGAAGTGATGGGACCAGATGCCATGACCTTAGTTTTCTGAATGTTGAGCTTTAAGCCAACTTTTTCGCTCTCCTCTTTCACTTTCATCAAGAGGCTTTTTAGTTCCTCTTCACTTTCTGCCATAAGGGTGGTGTCATCTGCATATCTGAGGTTACTGACATTTCTCCCAGCAATCTTGATTTCAGCTCATGCTTCTTCCAGCCCAGCGTTTCTCATGATGTACTCTGCATAGAAGTTAAATAAGCAAGGTGACAATATACAGCCTTGACATACTCCTTTTCCTATTTGGAACCAGTCTGTTGTTCCATGTCCAGTTCTAACTGTTGCTTCCTGACCTGCATATAGGTTTCTCAAGTGTGCCTTAAAACAACTCAGATTTATTTTTCTACCAATCTCCTTGTTTAAGATAGACACAGTTCACACAGGGCCAAATCAAGGCATTGTCAGGGCTATGTTCCTTTCTAGTGACTCCAGGGAAGTATCTATTTCTTGCCTTTTCTACATTGAAATGGCTGCCATTTTCTTCACTCTGGTACTCCTTCGTCCATCTTCAAAACAGCGACAGTACATCAAGTCCTTCTCATATTACATCCTGAGCTGTTCTTCTGTCTCCCTCTTCCACATTTTTTAAGGTGAGATCATTTTGAGTATGTCTTTTACTATAGGTCTATAATAAATAATCATGCTCAGTATTATAGTTAACAATGACAGCAAAAATATAATAACAATAACAACAACCAATAGAAAATTAAGAAAGCCCTTGACTATTTGAAGCTGCCAAAGCACATATCATTTGAAAAGACCCTGATACTGGGAAAGATTGAGGGCAGGAGGAAAGGGGGACGACAGAGGATGAGATGGTTGGATGGCATCATCGACTCAATGGACATGGGTTTGGGTGAACTACAGGAGTTGGTGATGGACAGGGAGGCCTGGCACGCTGCAGTTCATGGAGTCTCAAAGAGTCGGACATGACTGAGCGACTGAACTGAACTGAAATGAAGCACATATGTATAAAATAAAGGATTTAGAAATGAAAAAAAGACATCACATGTTCATCCCATTAAGCAATGGTGACAGAAGTAAGCAACTGAGATATTAGAAGTGATGAAGCTATTATTTTTTAAAAATCACTTTATTGAGGTATGATTGGCTTACAAAGAACTGTACATATTTACTGTATGCAATTTAATGAGATTTAAGTATTTACTTAGTTGCTCAGCCATGACTGAATCTTTGCAACCCAATGGACTGCAGCATGCCAGGCTTCCCTGTCCTTCACTATTTCCCCAGAGTTTACTCAAACTTGTGTCCATTGAGTTGATGATGCCATCCAATCATCTCATCCTATGTTGCCCACTTCTCTTCTGCCCTCAATCTTTCACAACATTAAGGTCTTTTCCAGTGAGTCAACTCTTGCATCAGGTGGCCAATGAATTGGAGCTTCAGCTTTAGCATCCTTTCAATGAATGTTCAGTCCTTCCAGTCCAAAAGGTTCATTTCCTTTAGGATTGACTGGTTTGATCTCTTTGCTGTCCCAGGGACTCTCAAGAATTTTCTCCAGCACCACAGTTAAAAAGCATCAATTCTTCAATGCTCAGCCTTCTTTACATCAAACTCTCACATCCATACACGACTACTGGAAAAACCATAGCTTTGACTAGAGGGACATTTGTTGGCAAAGTGATGTCTCTGCTTTTTAATACTCAGTATAGGTTTGTCATGGCTTTCCTTCCAAGGAGCAAGCTTCTTTTAATTTCACAGCTGCAGTCACCATCCACAGTGATTTTGGAGCCCAAGAAAATAAAGTCTGTCACTGTTTCCATTGTTTCCCCATCTATTTGCCATGAATTGATAGGACCAGATGCCATGATCTTCATTTTTTGAATGTTGAGTTTTAAACCAGCTTTTTCACTCTTCTCTTTCACTTTCAACAAGAGACTCTTTCTGCTCTTTCTGATGTCATCTGCATATCTGAAGTTGTTGATATTTCTCTTGGCAGTCTTGATTCCAGCTTATGATTCATTGAGCTTGGCATTTTGCATAATGTTCTCTGCATATAAATTAAATAAATAGGGTGACAATATATAGCCTTGACGTACTCCTTTCCCAATTTGGAACTAGTCCGTTGTTCATGTCTGGTTCTAACTGTTGCTTCTTGACCTGCATATAGTTTTCTCAGGAGGCAGGTAAGGTGGTGTAGCATTCCATTTCTTTAAGAATTTTCCACAGCTTGTTGTGATCTACACAGTCGAAGGCTTTAGTGTAGTCAATGAAACAGAAGTAGATGTTTTTCTGGAATTCTCTAGCTTTTTCTATGATCCAACAGATGTTGGCAATTTGATATCTGGTTCCTCTGCCTTTTGTAAATCCAACTTGTACATCTGGAAGTTCTTGGTTCACATAGTGCTGAAGCCCAGCTTGAAAGATTTTGAGCATTACCTTCCTACCATGTGAAGTGAGTGCCATTTTGTGGTAGTTTGACCTCTTTTTGACATTGCCCTTCTTTGGGATTGGAAAGAAAATTTGCCTTTATATTCCTGTGGCCACTGTTGAATTTTCCAGATTTGCTGGCATATTAAGTGCAGCACTTTAACAGCATCATCTTTTAGGATTTGAAATAGTTCAGCGGGAATTCTATCACCTCCACTTGCTTTGTTCATAGTAATGTTTCCTAAGGCCCACTTGACTTCACATTCCGGGGATATTGGCCTATAACTCTGTTTGCACGTGTGAATGTGTATGTGTTAGGGCACCTGCTCTAACTTTGTCTAGCTTTGGTATCAGAGTATGACAACTTATTAAATGA
>SJYT01059190.1:0-13832 GCA_006410635.1 Cephalophus harveyi
GGAGGTGGGAGGGGGTTTCTGGACCGGGAACATATGTGCACCTGTGGCTGGTTCATGTCGATGTTTGGTGAAAACCACTACAATATTGTAAAATTATTAGCCTCCAATTAAAATAAATAAATAATTTTAAATAAAAAAGAAGACATCCAATAAGGTTGAATCACTGTGTTGTACACCTCAAACTAACATAACATTGCAGATCAGCTATACTACAATAGTTTGTGTGAAGAGACACATGTACAGGGAGAATGTCAGGCGATGATGAAGGCAGAGGTTAGAGTTACTCACTGGAAAGCCAAGGGATACCAAAGACTGCTGGAAAATCCCCAGAAGCCAAGAAAAGGCAGAGAAGGAGCCCTCTGCAGACTCAGAGGGGGCGTGGCCCTACTGACACCTTAATTTCACACTTACAGCCTCCAGGACTGAGACAATACATTTCTGTTGCTTTAAGCCATCTGCTTTTCAGAACTCTGTTAAGGCAGTTCTAGAACACTAATACTAATTTTGGTATTGGCAAGTGGGATACTGTATGGCTATAACAGATACCTTAAAATGTGGTATTTCACCCTAAATTTTAAATGTCTTAAAAATTGGAACTGAGCAGTGGGTAGATTTGAGGACTTCCCTGGTGGCTCAGATGGTAAAGCATCTGCCTACAATGTGGGAGACCTGGGTTCAACCCCTGGGTTGAGAAGATCCCCTGGAGAAGGAAATGGCAAGCCACTCCAGTACTCTTGCCTGGAAAATCCCATGGGTGGAAGAGCCTGGTAGGCTGCAGTCCATGGGATCCTGAAGAGTCAGACACGACTTCACTTTCACTTTCACTTTCAGTGGGTAGATGAGGGCTTCCCAGGTAGCTCAGTGGCAAAGAATCCATCTGCCAATGCAGGAGACGCAGGCTCAATTCATGGGTAGGGAAGATCCCATAGAAGTTCAGTTCAGTTCAGTTGAGTCACTCAGTCGTGTCCANAGATGGCTGGATGGCATCACGGACTCGATGGATGTGAGTCTGAGTGAACTCTGGGAGTTGGTGATGGACAGGCAGGCCTGGCGTGCTGCGACTCATGGGGTTGCAAAAAGTCAGACACGACTGAGCGACTGAACTGAACTGAACTGACAGTATACTAATGCATATGCATGGAATTTAGAAAGATGGTGATGATGACCCTGTATGTGAGACATCAAAAGAGACACAGATGTAAAGAACAGTCTTTTGGGCTCTGTGGGACAAGGCAAGGGTGGGATGATTTGAGAAGGTAGCGTTGAAACGTGTATATTATCATATGTGAAGTGGATCGCTGGTCCAGGTTCAATGCATAAGACAGGGTGCTCGGGGCTGGTGCACTGGGATGACCCTGAGGGATGGGATGGGGAGGGAGGTGGGAGGGGTTTTCTGGACAGGGAACATATGTGCGTCTGTGGCTGGTTCATGTCGATGTTTGGTGAAAACCACTACAATATTGTAAAATTATTAGCCTCCAATTAAAATAAATAAATAATTTTAAATAAAAAAGAAGACATCCAATAAGGTTGAATCACTGTGTTGTACACCTCAAACTAACATAACATTGCAGATCAGCTATACTACAATAGTTTGTGTGAAGAGACACATGTACAGGGAGAATGTCAGGCGATGATGAAGGCAGAGGTTAGAGTTACTCACTGGAAAGCCAAGGGATACCAAAGACTGCTGGAAAATCCCCAGAAGCCAAGAAAAGGCAGAGAAGGAGCCTTCTGCAAACTCAGAGGGGGCATGGCCCTACTGACACGTTAATTTCACACTTCCAGCCTCCAGGACTGAGACAATACATTTCTGTTGCTTTAAGCCATCTGCTTTTCAGTACTCTGTTAAGGCAGTTCTAGAACACTAATACTAATTTTGGTATTGGCAAGTGGGATACTGTATGGCTATAACAGATACTTAAAATGTGGAATTTCACCCTAAATTTTAAATGTCTTAAAAATTGGAACTGAGCAGTGGGTAGATTTGAGGACTTCCCTGGTGGCTCAGATGGTAAAGCATCTGCCTACAATGTGGGAGACCTGAGTTTGATCCCTGGGTTGAGAAGATCCCCTGGAGAAGGAAATGGCAAGCCACTCCAGTACTCCTGCCTGGAAAATCCCATGGGCGGAAGAGCCTGGTAGGCTGCAGTCTATGGGGTCCTGAAGAGTCGGACATGACTTCACTTTCACTTTCACTTTCAGTGGGTAGATGAGGGCTTCCCAGGTAGCTCAGTGGCAAAGAATCCATCTGCCAATGCAGGAGACGCAGGCTCAATTCATGGGTAGGGAAGATCCCATGGAAGTTCAGTTCAGTTCAGTTGAGTTACTCAGTCGTGTCCAACTTTTTGCAACCCCATGGACTGCAGCACACCAGGCTTCCCTGTCCATCACCGACTCCCAGAGCTTACTCAAACTCATGTCCATAGAGTCGGTGATGCCATCCAACCATCCCAACCTTAGCTGAACCCTTCTTCTCCCACCTTCAATCATTCTCAGCATCAGAGTCTTTTCAAATGAGTCAGTTCTCTGCATCAGGTGGTGAAAATATTGGAGTTTCAGTTTCAACATCAGTCTTTCCAATGAATATTCAGGACTGATTTCCTTTAGCATCGACTGGTTAGATCTCCTTGTCTTTTAATTTCATGGCTGCAGTCACCATCTGCAGTGATTTTGGAGCCCAAAAAAATAAAGTCTGTCACTGTTTCCATTGTTTCTCCATCTATTTGCCATGAAGTGATGGGACCAGATGCCATGATCTTCGTTTTCTGAATGTTGACTTTTAAGCCAACTTTTTTACTCTTTTCTTTCACTTTCATCAAGAGGCTTTTTAGTTCTTTTTCACTTTCTGCAATAAGGGTGCTGTCATCTGCATATTGGAGGTTATTTATATTTCTCCCGGTAATCTTGATTCTAGCTTGTGCTTCATCCAGCCCAGCATTTCTCATGATGTACTCTGCATTTAAGTTAAAAAAGTAGGGTGACAATATACACCCTTGACGTACTCCTTTCCCGATTTGGAACCAGTCTGTTGTTCCATGTTCAGTTCTAACTGTTGCTTCCTGACCTGCATACAGATTTCTCAGGAGGCAGGTCAGGTGGTCTGGTATTCCCATCTCTCAGAATTTTCCAGTTTGTTGTGATCCACACAGTCAACAGCTTTGGCATAGTCAATAAAGCAGAAATAGATGTTTTTCTGGAACTCTCTTGTTTTTTCAATGATGCAATGGATGTTCACACTTTGATCTCTGGTTCCTCTGCATTTTTAAAATCCAGCTTGAACATCTGGAAGTTCATGGTTCATGTACTGTTGAAGCCCGGCTTGGAGAATTTTGAACATTACTTTGCTAGCATGTGAGATGAGTTTCAGTTGTGCTTGAGCATTCTTTGGCATTGCCTTTCTTTGGGATTGGAATGAAAACTGACCTTTTCCAGTCCTGTGGCCACTGCTGAGTTTTCCAAATTTGCTGGCATATTGAGTGCATCACTTTCACAGCATCATCTTTCAGGATTTGAAATAGCTCCACTGGAATTCCATCACCTCCACTCAGTTCAGTTCAGTTCAGTCGCTCAGTCGTGTCCGACTCTTTGCGACCTCATGAATCGCAGCACGCCAGGCCTCCCTGTTCATCACCATCTCCCGGAGTTCACTCAGACTCACATACTGTTCGTAGGGTTCTCAAGGCAAGAATACTTAAGTGGTTTGCCATTCCTTTATCCCCTGGAAGAAGAAATGGCACACTTATCCAGTATTATTGCCTGGAAAACTCTACGGACAGAGGAGCCTGGTGGACTGCAATTCATGGGGTCACAAAGAGTTGGACATCACTTAGTGACTGACCACAAACACAAATGGGTAAGTGCTAGAAGAATTTTGAGGTTTGTGATAGAAGAAGCCTAGATTGCTCAAAGAGAATTTTGCTTGAAATATGAATATTAAAGGTGCTTTTCGAGAGGTTCTTCCCTGATGGCTCAGATGGTAAACAATCTGCCTGCAATATAAGATACCCAAGTTCAATCCCTGGATCAGGAAGATCCCCTGAAGAGGGGATGGCAACCCACTCCAGTATTCTTTCCTGGAGAATCCCATGGACAAAGGAGCCTGGCGGGCTACAGTCCACAGGTTCACCAAGAGTCACTAAAGTGACTGCTGCTGCTGCTGCTGCTGCTAAGTCGCTCCAGTCGTGTCTGACTCTGTGCGACCCCATAGATGGCAGCCCACCAGGCTCCCCCGTCCCTGGGATTCTCCAGGCAAGAACACTGGAGTGGGTTGCCATTTCCTTCTCCAAAGCATGAAAGTGAAAAGTGAAAGTGAAGTCGCTCAGTCACGTCCAACTCTTAGCGACCCCATGGACTGCAGCCCACCAGGCTCCTCCGTCCATGGGATTTTCCAGGCAAGAGTAGTGGAGTGGGGTGCCATCGCCTTCTCTGTCTAAAGTGACTAACAGATGGAAACGAGAAACAAATTGTTGGACACTACAAGAAAGGTGATCCTTATTAAAACATAGCAAAGTACTTGGCTGAATTATCTTATGCTGTTGGTAAGTAGAAGTTGTAAGTGATGAAATTTAGTTAGCTAAGAAAATTTCCTCGCAAGGTGTAGAAGGTTGTAGTGTAGTTTCTCCTTAATGCTTATAAAAAGAGAGAGGAAAGAGATAAACTAAGGAACAAACTGTTAAGCAGAAAGGAATCAGAATTTGAAGATTTGAAATATTCTCAGTCTAACCACATTGCAAAAAACGAGAAAGGTCACTCTGAAGAGAACAACAAAGGTGTGGCTGGACAATCTTTAATAAAAGGTTATGAGTATGACTTTAGGATCCAATCAACCACACCAGCAGAAGCTAGGAATAGAGATGCAGTTATCCAGTTGAGCTCTGTGGATAAACCTCTTTACCGATGGCATGGACTTCTGTGAATTGCAGGGAGGCTGACAGAGTTTTTGAGAATTTTACAACTCAGATGGCCTCGAAGGAATAGAGAGGACCACATGAAGGAAGAAAAACTGGAAGAGCCATGGATGCAGACACCAGAGCCACAGATGTGGTTTTAGTGGGCGGTGCCAGGACCAGGCATGAGCAGGTGGGCTCCAAGCTAGTGCAGGAGGGTATGGGGCTGCTAGTCAAGGCTAGTGGATGGGGCCACCACCAGAGTCCATGAGACTGGGGCAGGCATCAGGCATTCAGAACAGGGTCACTTCCCAGGCCTGAGAGCATGGGATCTCTACCCAGAGATCACTGGGTGAGGTCACTGCCCAGAGATCAGAGGGTGGGGTCACTGCCCAAGCCTGAGAGGGTGGGGTCACTGCCCAGAGATCAGAGGCTGAGGTCAGTGCCTAGATATCAGAGGGTGAGGTCACTCTCCAGGCCTGAGAGGGTGAGGTCAGAGCCCGGATCACAGAATGATGTCACTATCTGGAGATCAGAGGGTGAGATACCTGTCCAAATATCAGAGCATGGGATCACTGTTCAAGCCTGAGAGTTCAGGGTGACTTCCAAAAGACCAGAGTGTGGGGGCATAGTCCAGGCCTGAGAGGATACGGTCACTGTCCAGAGATCAGAGGGTGGGATCTTTCCCCAGAGATCAGAGGGTGAGGTCACTGCACAGGCCTGAGGGGGGAGGTCACTTCCAGGACTGAGAGACTGAGGTCAGTGCCCAGAGATCACAGGGTGAAGTCATGTCCAACCTTTAGAGGGTGAGGTAACTGCCCAGAGATCAGAGGGTGAGGTCATTGCCTAGAGATCAGAGGGTAGGGTCACTATCCAGTCCTGAGAGAGTGCAGTCACTAATGAGTGATCAGAGATGGGATCACTGCCCTGGCCCGAGTAGATGGGGTCATTGTCCAGGCCTGAGATGGTGGGGTCACTGCCCGGAGATCAGACCGTGATGTCAATATCAAGAGATCAGAGGATGGGATCTCTGCCCAGAGATCAGAGGGTAAGGTCAATGCCTAGATATCAGAGGGTGAAATCACTTCCCAAAGACCAGAGGGTGTGGTCCTCTCCAGGCATGGGGTAGGGGGTTGCTAACCAAAGTCAGAGGGTGAGGTCACCGCACAGGCCGGAGAGCCATGGGGTTACTGCCCAGAGATCAGAGATGGGGAGTGTAGAGTCTTCTCTTGTGTTGTTGGAAGAGGGTGTTTGCTATGACCAGTGCATTTTCTTGGCAAAACTCTATTAGTCTTTGCCCTGCTTCATTCTGTACTCCAAGGCCAAATTTGCCTGTTACTTCAGGTATTTCTTGACTTCCTACTTTTGCATTCCAGTCCCCTATAATGAAATGGACATCTTTTTTGTGTGTTAGTTCTGGAAGTTCTTATAGATCTTCATAGAATCATTCAAATTCAGCTTCTTCAGCATTACTGGTTGGGTCATAGACTTGGATTACTGTGATATTGAATGGTTTGCTTTGAAAATGAACAGAGATCATTGTGTCATTTTTGAGACTGCATCCAAGTACTGCATTTCTGACTCTTTTGTTGACCATGATGGCTACTCCATTTCTTCTAAGGGATTCCTGCCCACAGTAGTATATATAATGGTCATCTGAGTTAAATTCACCCATTCCAGTCCATTTTAGTTCTCTGATTCCTAGAATGTCGACATTCACTCTTGTCATCTCCCGTTTGACCACTTCCAATTTGCCTTGATTCATGGACCTAACATTCCAGGTTCCTATGCAATATTGCTCTTTAGAGCATCACACTTTACTTCCATCACCAGTCACATCCACAGCTGGCTGTTGTTTTTGCTTTGGCTCCATCTCTTCATTCTTTCTGGAGTTCTTTCTCCACTGATCTCCTGTAACATATTAGGCACCTACCAACCTGGGGAGTTCATCTTTCAGTGTCCTATCTTTTTGCCTTTTCATACTGTTCGTAGGGTTCTCAAGGCAAGAATACTTAAGTGGTTTGCCATTCCTTTATCCCCTGGAAGAAGAAATGGCACAAACTTATCCAGTATTATTGCCTGGAAAACTCTACAGACAGAGAAGCCTGGTGGACTGCAATTCATGGGGTCACAAAGAGTTGGACATCACTTAGTGACTAACCACAAACACAAATGGGTAGATGCTAGAAGAATTTTGAGGTTTGTGAAAAAAGAAGCCTAGATTGCCCAAAGAGAATTTTGCTTGAAATATTAATATTAAAGGTGCTTTTCGAGAGGTTCTTCCCTGATGGCTCAGATGGTAAACAATCTGCCTGCAATATAAGATACCCAAGTTCAATCCCTGGATCAGGAAGATCCCCTGAAGAAGGGGATGGCAACCCACTCCAGTATTCTTTCCTGGAGAATCCCATGGAGAAAGGAGCCTGGCAGTCTACAAGTCCACAGGTTCACCAAGAGTCACTAAATTGATTGCTGCTGCTGCTGCTGCTGCCGCTGTTAAGTCACTTCAGTAGTGTCTGACTCTGTGCGACCCCATAGACGGCAGCCCACCAGGCTCCGCCGTCCCTGAGATTCTCCAGGCAAGAACACTGGAGTGGGTTGACATTTCCTTCTCCAATGCATGAAAGTGAAAAGTGAAAGGGAAGTCGCTCAGTCGTGTCCAACTCTTAGCGACCCCATGGACTGCAGCCTACCAGGCTCCTCCGTCCATGGGATTTTCCAGGCAAGAGTAGTGGAGTGGGGTGCCATTGCCTTCTCTGTCTAAAGTGACTAACAGATGGAAATGAGAAACAAATTGTTGGACACTACAAGAAAGGTGATCCTTATTAAAACATAGCAAAGTACTTGGCTGAATTATCTTATGCTGTTGGTAAGTAGAACTTGTAAGTGATGAAATTTAGTTAGCTAAGAAAATTTCCTCACAAGGTGTAGAAGGTTGTAGTATAGTTTCTCCTTAATGCTTATAAAAAGAGAGAGGAAAGAGATAAATTAAGGAACAAACTGTTAAGCAGAAAGGAATCAGAATTTGAAGATTTGAAATATTCTCAGTCTAACCACATTGCAAAAAATGAGAAAGGTCACTCTGAAGAGAACAACAAAGGTGTGGCTGGACAATCTTTAATAAAAGGTTATGAGTATGACTTTAGGATCCAATCAACCACACCAGCAGAAGCTAGGAATAGAGATGCAGTTATCCAGTTGAGCTCTGTGGGTAAACCTCTTTACCGATGGCATGGACTTCTGTGAATTGCAGGGAGGCTGACAGAGTTTTTGAGAATTTTACAACTCAGATGGCCTCGAAGGAATAGATAGGACTACATGAAGGAAGAATAACTGGAAGAGCCATGGACGCAGACATTAGAGCCACAGATGTGGTTTTAGTGGGCGGTGCCAGGACCAGGCGTGAGCAGATGGGCTCCAAGCTAGTGCAGGAGGGTATGGGGCTGCTAGTCAGGGCTAGTGGATGGGGCCACCACCAGAGTCCATGAGACTGGGGCAGGCATCAGGCATTCAGAACAGGGTCACTTCCCAGGCCTGAGAACGTGGGATCTCTACCCAGAGATCACTGGGTGAGGTCACTGCCCAGAGATCAGAGGGTGGGGTCACTGCCCAAGCCTGAGAGGGTGGGGTCACTGCCCAGAGATCAGAGGCTGAGGTCAGTGCCTAGATATCAGAGGGTGAGGTCACTCTCCAGGCCTGAGAGGGTGAGGTCAGAGCCCAAATCACAGAATGATGTCACTATCTGGAGATCAGAGGGTAAGATACCTGCCCAGATATCAGAGCGTGGGATCACTGTTCAAGCCTGAGAGTTCAGGGTGACTTCCAAAAGACCAGAGTGTAGGGGCATAGTCCAGGCCTGAGAGGATGCGGTCACTGTCCAGAGATCAGAGGGTGGGATCTTTCCCCAGAGATCAGAGAGAGGGTGAGGTCACTGCACAGGCCTGAGGGGGGAGGTCACTTCCAGGACTGAGAGACTGAGGTCAGTGCCCAGAGATCACAGGGTGAAGTCATGTCCAACCTTTAGAGGGTGAGGTAACTGCCCAGAGATCAGAGGGTGAGATCATTGCCTAGAGATCAGAGGGTAGGGTCACTATCCAGTCCTGAGAGAGTGCAGTCACTAATGAGTGATCAGAGATGGGGTCACTGCCCTGGCCCGAGTAGGTGGGGTCATTGTCCAGGCCTGAGATGGTGGGGTCACTGCCCGGAGATCAGACCGTGATGTCAATATCAAGAGATCAGAGGATGGGATCTCTGCCCAGAGATCAGAGGGTAAGGTCAGTGCCTAGATATCAGAGGGTGAAATCACTTCCCAAAGACCAGAGGGTGTGGTCCTCTCCAGGCATGGGGTAGGGGGTTGCTAACCAAAGTCAGAGGGTGAGGTCACCGCACAGGCCGGAGAGCCGTGGGGTTACTGCCCAGAGATCAGAGATGGGGTCACTGCCCTGGCCTGAGAGTGTGGGGTCACTGTGCAGAGATCAGAGGGTGGGATCTGTGCCCAGAGATCAGAGATTGAGGTGACTGCCCAGAGATCAGAGATTGAGGTGACTGCCCAGAGATCAGAGGCTGGGGTCACTGTCCAGGTCTGAGAGGGAGGGGTCACTGCCCAGAAATCAGTCTCTGCCCAAAGATCAGAGGGTGGAGTCATAGCCCAGGCCTAGAGGGCAGGGTAACTATCCAGAGAACAGAGGGTATGATCTCTGCCCAGAGATCAGAGGGTGGGGTCACAGTTCAAGCCTGAGAGTTCAGGGTCACGTCAGAAAGATCAGAGTGTGGGGGCATAGTCCAGGCCTGAGAGGATGCCCAGAGATCACTACCCAGATGTCACTGTCCAGAGATCAGAGGGTGGGATCTTTCCCCAGAGATCAGAGAGTGAGGTTACTGCACAAGCCTGAGGGGGTGGGATCATGGCCAGATCTGAGAGAGTGAGGGTGAAGTCAAGTCCAGCCGTGAGAGGGTGGGATCTCTGCCCAGAGATGAGAAGGTGGGGTTGCTGTCCAGGTCTGAGAGGGCAGGGTCACTGTCCAGAGATCAGAGCGTGGGATCTCTGCATACAGATCAGATGGTGAGGTCACTGCACAGGCCTGAGGGGATGAGGTCACTTCCAGGACTGAGAGACTGAGGTCAGCACCCAGAGATCAGAGTGTGGGGTCACTCTCCAGTCCTGAGAGGGTGCAGTCACTAACCAGAGATAAGAGGTGGGGTCACTGTCCTGACCTGAGAGGGTGAGGTCACTGCCCAGGCCTGAGAGGGTGGGGTTACTGCCCAGAGATCAGAGACCAGGTCACCTCCCTGGCCCGAGTAGGTGGCTTATTGTCCAGGCCTGAGTTGGTGAGGTCACTGCCTTGAGATCAGATGGTGTGTCATTATCCAGAGATCAGACAGCGGGATATCTGCCCAAAGATGTGTCTCTGCCCAGAAATCATCGGGTGAAGTCACTGTTCAGAGATCAGAGGGTGATGTCACTATCACCCTCTGATCTCTGGGTGGGGTCAGTACTCAGAGATCAGAGGATGAGGTCATTTCCCAGAGTTCAGAGGGTGGGGTCACTGCCCAGAGATCAGAGGTGGGATCTGCCCTGTGCCCAGGGTAGAGTCACTGTCCAGAGATCAGAAGGTGATGTCACTGTTCACAAATCAGAGGGTGGGTCAGTGCCCAGAGATAACAGAGTAAGGTCATTGCCCAGAGGTCAGAGATTGGGTCACCTCCCTGGACCAAGTAGGTGGCTTATTGTCCAGGCATGAGTTGATGAAGTCACTGCCTTGAGATCAGATGGTGTGTCATTATCGAGAGATCAGAGGGCAGGATATCTGCCCAGAGATCTGTCTCTGCCCAGAAATCATCGGGTGATGTCACTGTTCAGAGATCGGAGGGTGATGTCACTATCAAGATATCAAAGGGTGATGTCACTATCCAGAGATCAGAGGGCAGGATATGTGCACAGAGATCAGTCTCTGCCCAGAAATCATTGGGCGGAGTCACTGTTCAGAGATCAGAGAGTGATGTCACTATCAAGAGATCAGAGGGTGGGGTCATTGCCAGACCTGAGTGACTAAGGTCACTGAAAAGAGACCAGAGGGTCAAGTCAAGTCCAGCCATGAGAGGGTGAGGTAACTGCCCAGAGATCAGAGACTGAGGTCATTGCCCAGAGATCAGAGGGTGGGGTCACTGTGAAGAGATCAGAGGGTAAGGTCAGTGCCTTGATATGAGAGGGTGAGGTCACTTCCCAAAGATCACAGTGTGTGGTCACTCTCCAAGCCAGAGGGGAGGGGTCACTAGGCAGAGACAAAGGGTGAGGTCACTGCTGGGGTCACTGTCCTGGCCTGAGAGGGTGGAGTCACTGTCCATAGATCAGAGGGTGGGATCTCTGCCCAGAGATCAGAGGCTGGGGTCACTGTTCAGAGTTCAGAGTGCGGGGTCACCGTCTAAAGATCAGAGGGTAAGGTATCTGCCCAGAGATCAGAGGGTGGGGTCATAGTCTAGTCCTGAGAGTATGGGTCACTGCTAAAACATCAGAGGGTGAGGACACTGTCCAAGCCTGAGAGGGTGGGGTCACTGTCTAGAGATCAGAGGGTGAGATCTCTGCTCAGAGATCAGAGGGTCATCACTGGCCTGAGATTAGAGGGTGGGATCACTGACCAGAGATCAGAGGATAGGGTCACTGTCCAGTGATCAGAAGGTGTGGTCACTCTCTAGTCCTGAGAGGGTGCGGTCACTAATGAGTGATCAGAGATGGGGTCACTGCCCTGGCCTGAGTAAGTGGGGTCGCTGTCCAGGCATGAGATAGTGGAGTCACTACCCAGAGATCAGACAGTGATGTCAATATCCAGAGATCAGAGGATGGGATCTCTGCCCAGAGATCAGAGGGTGGGGTCACTGCAAAGAGATCAGAGGGTAAGGTCAGTCCCTTGATATACCAACCCCCCATCCCCGACCCCGCGGTGTTAAGTGTTAACAGCTTGGTATTAAGTTCCCAATGGGCAACGGAAGGAAAACGCTTTTTTAGAGGGGGAAAAGGAAGTTGGGCGGGCTCTAGAAAAGAGGTCATGGCTTTTCATTGGCTGAAACCTTGCCAGGAAAGAAAAGGAGCCTTCCTTCTTCCTGTTGTGCTCTGCTATGGGCAAAGGGCATGAGAGCTCCCACTCTGGCCTCCCGACTCTATTTGATTGTGGTTTCTGTTTATTAATTTTTTACAGAAACATCATGGTTGGAGTTGAAAACAAGTCTTGTCTTCTCTAGGTGTCTTCAATGAGTTAAACAGCAAACAAAGTGACATACCGTACACCCGTCTTGGTCATAAAATAAATATGAGTGGATAAATACCACCCACTTGGTCAACGAATAAAATTACACTATTAATTCATAATTTTTTCCACCTTAAAACAGCCATTAATTATCACACAGTTCTGTAAGTCAGAAGTCCATTCTGGCTAAATTGGATTCCTTATTCAGGGTCTGGAGGTGTGAGGCTAGCTGACTCCTTTTATTGTTTTAGATGACACCCAGAGAACCAGAAAAGTGTAGGGAGGATGAAAATTGGGAGAAAATATAAAGGAAGTCAGACTGATTTCAAATTATTACTTTTTTAAAAAATATTTTTTGTCCACGCCTTGAGGCATGCAGGATCCTAGTTCCCCCACCAGGGATCGAACCCCTGCATTGGAAGTGCAGAGTCATAACCACTGGAACACCAGGGAAGTCCCTCAAATTATTACACACAATTGTTTATCATCCCACAGTAACTGTTTGCGGCCTACTTTTTTCTGGATATCTTTGTATTTGTCCAAAATCAAAGCCACAGACTCCGCTTTCTACTAAGTTTATCTCTTTAAAGAATTTTTAAGATCACACCAATGGGCTTCCCTGGTGGTTCAGTTGGCAAACTCCGACTGCAATGCAGGAGACCAGGGTTCAATCCCTGGGTTAGGAAGATCCCCTGGAGAAGGAAATGGCAACCCACTCCAATATTCTTGCCTGGAGAGTCCCAGGGACAGAGGAGCCTGGCGGGCTACAGTCCATGGGGTCTCAAAGAGTCAGGCACGATTGAAGCAGCTTAACACGCACAATCCAAATAAAACTGGTAACAGATTCTGTTAGAAATGTTTATAAATTGTCCTGGGAGAGAAACATAAACCAATGTTTTGCCTGGAGACAAAAGGAATGGTTCCTAGAATAAGAAAGAGCTGATCAATGGGCATTGGGTGCAGTGGAATTTCGCTGTTATTCAGGGTTAAAAGGCTCGAGAAAGAAGGAAAGCTGAACATTTACCTATGAATTTAAACTGCTGTAATTTTTAATATTGTCACCCTGCTTGCTTAACTTATATGCAGACTGTATCATGCAAAATGCCAGGTTGGATGAAGCACAAGCTGGAATCAAGATTGCCGGGAGAAATATCAATAACTTCAGATATGCAGATGACACCCCCCTTATGGCAGAAATCAAAGAACTAAAGAGCCTCTTGATGAAAATGAAAGAGGAGATTGAAAAAGTTGGCTTAAAATTCAACATTCAGAAAACTAAGATCATGGCATCCTTTCCCATCACTTCATGGCAAATAGATGGGGAAACAATGAAAACAGTGACAGACTTTATTATATTCTTGGGCTCCAAAATCACTGCAGATAGTGACTGCAGCCATGAAATTAAAAGACACCTGCTCTTTGGAAGAAAAGCTATGACTAACGTCAGTTCAGTTCAGTTCAGTTCAGTCGCTCAGTCGTGTCCGACTCTTTACGACCCCATGAATCGCAGCACGCCAGGCCTCCCTGTTCATCACCATCTCCCGGAGTTCACTCAGACTCACATCCATCGAGTCCGTGATGCCATCCAGCCATCTCATCCTCGGTCGTCCCCTTCTCCTCCTGCCCCCAATCCCTCCCAGCATCAGAGTCTTTTCCAATGAGTCAACTCTTCGCATGAGGTGGCCAAAGTACTGGAGTTTCA
>SJYT01059190.1:14420-32319 GCA_006410635.1 Cephalophus harveyi
GCTTTAAGCCAACTTTTTCACTCTCCTCTTTCACTTTCATCAAGAGGCTTTTTAGTTCCTCTTCACTTTCTGCCATAAGGGTGGTGTCATCTGCATATCTGAGGTTATTGATATTTCTCCCAGCAATCTTGATTCCGGCTTGTGCTTCTTCCAGCCCAGCATTTCTCATGATATACTCTGCATATAAGTTAAATAAGCAGGGTGACAATATACAGCCTTGACGTACACCTTTTCATATTTGAAACCAGAGAGGGTGAGGTAACTGCCTAGATATCACAGGGTGATGTCACTATCAAGAGATCAAAGGGTGATGTCACTATCCTTAGGTCAGAGGGTGTGGTCAATGCTCAGAGATCAGAGGCTGAGGTCATTGCACAGTGTTCAGAGGGTGAGGTCACTGCCCAGAAGCCAGAGGGTGGGGTCGCTGCCCAGAAATCATAGGGTGAGGTCACTGCCCAGAGATCAGGGGGTGATGTCAGTATCCAAAGATCAAAGCATGGGTTCACTGATGAGAGATCAGAGGTGAGATCTGCCCAGAGATCAGAGGGTACAGTCACTGTCCAGAGATCAGAAGGTGATGTCACTGTTCACAGATCAGAAGGTAGGATCAGTGCCCAGAGATCAGAGGGTAGGGTCATTGCCCAGAGATCAGTGGGTAGGGTCACTCCTCACAGATAACAGAGTAGGGTCGTTGCCTAGAGATCAGAGGGTAGGGTTACTGCCCAAAACCAGAGGGTGGGATTACTGCCCAGAAATCAGACTGAGGTCAGTGCCCAGAGATCACAGGGTGAAGTCATATCCAGCCTTGAGAGGATGAGGTCACTGCAGAAGCCTGAGAGGCTGGGGTCACTGTCCAGAGATCAGTCTCTGCTCAGATATCAGAGGGTGGGGTCACTGTCCAGGCTTAGAGGGTAGGGTAACTATCCAGAGAACAGAGGGTAGGATCTCTGCCCAGAGCTTAGAAGGTGGGGTCAGAGTCCAGGTCTGAGAGGGAAGGTTCACTGTGCAGAGATCAGAGGGTGGGATCTCTGCACACAGATCAGAAGGTGAGGGCCCTGCTCAGGCCTGAGGGGGTGAGGTCACTTCCAGGACTGAGAGACTGAGGTCAGTGCCCAAAGATCACAGGGTGAAGTCATGTCCAGCCTTGAGAGGGTAAGATAACTGCCCAGAGATCAGAGGGTGGGGTCATTGCTAGACCTGAGAGACTGAGGTCACTGACCAGTGTGATCAGAGGGTGCAGTCACGTCCAGCTGTGAGAGGGTGAGGTAACTACTAAGAGATCAGAGGCTGAGGTCATTGCCCAGAGATCAGAGGGTGGGGTCACTGCCCAGAGACCACAGGGTAAGGTCAGTGCCTTGATATGAGAGGGTGAGGTCACTTCCCAAAGATCAGAGGGTGTGGTCAATCTCCAAGCCTGAAGGGAGGGAGTCACTAAACAGAGACAGAGAGTGAAGTCACTGCTGGGGTCACTGTCCAGACCTGGGATAGTGGGCTCACTGTACAGGCCTGAGAGGGCTGGGTCAATGCTCAGGGATCAGAGGCTCGGGTCACTATCCAGAGATCAGAGGGTTGCGTCATTGTCTTGTCCAGTGAGTGTGTTACACTCTCCGGATCACTGTTAAAACATCAGAGGTAAAGGCCACTGTCCAGGTCTGAGAGGGTGGGGTCACTGCACAGAGATGGGGAGGGGTCACTACTCAGAGTTCTGAGTATGATGTCACTGTCCAGAGATGAGAGGGTGGGGTCAGTGCCCAGAGATCAGAGGCTGGTGTCACTGCTCAGAGACCAGAGGGTGGGGTCACTGCCCAGAAATCATAGGGTGAGGTCACTGCCCAGAGATCAGAGGGTAATGTCAGTATCCAGAGATCAGAGCATGGGTTCACTCTCCAGAGCACAGAGGTGAGATCTGCCCAGAGTACAGAGGGTAGGGTCAGTATCCAGAGATCAGAGGCTAGGGTCACTGCTCAGAGATCAGAAAGTGGGGTCACTGCCCTGAGTTCAGATGGCAGGGTCGCTGCCAGAGATCAGACGGTGGCATCTATGCACACAGATTATGGGGTCAGAGTCCAGGTCTGAGAGGGCAGGGTCACTGTGCAGAGATCAGAGGGTGGGATCTCTGCACACAGATCAGAATGTGAGGTCACTTCCCAAAGATCAGAGGGTGTTGTCACTCTCCAAGCCAGAGGGGAGGGGTCACTAACCAGAGACAGAGAGTGAGGTCACTGCTGGGGTCACTGTCCAGGCCTGAGAGGGCGGTGTCACTGCCCAGAGATCAGAGGCTGGAGTCACCATCCAGAGATCAGAGAGTTGGGTCACTGTCTTGTCTCTGGATCACTGTTAAAATATAGGAGGGTAAGGCCACTGTCCAGGTCTGAGAAGACAGGGTCACTGCACAGAGATCAGAGGGTGGGGTCACTACTCAGAGTTCTGAGTATGACGTCACTGTCCAGAGATGAGAGGGTGGGGGTTAGTGCCCAGAGATCAGAGGCTGGGGTCATTGTCCAGAGACTGGAGGGGGGTTGACTGCCCAGAAATCATAGGGTGAGGTCACTGCCCAGAGATCACAGGGTGATGTCAGTATCCAGAGATCAGAGCATGGGTTCACTCTCCAGAGTACAGAGGCGGGATCTGCCCAGAGATCAGAGGGTAGGGTCAGTGTCCAGATATCAGAGGCTAGAGTCACTGCCCAGAGATCAGAAAGTGGGGTCACTGCTCAGAGTTCAGATGGTAGGGTCGCTGCCAGAGATCAGAGGGTGGCATCTATGCACACAGATCAGATGGTGAGGTCACTACACAGGCCTGAGGGGTTGGGGTCACTTCCAGATGTGAGAGACTGAGGTCAGTGCCCAGAGATCACAGGGTGAAGTCATGTTCAGCCTTTAGAGTGCGTGGTAACTGCCTAGAGATCAGAGGGTGTGGTCATTGCCCAGAGATCAGAGGGTTGGGTCAGTATCAAGAGATCAGAGGGTGATGTCACTATCCAGAGATCAGATGGTGGGGTCACTATCCTTAGATCAGAGGGTGGGGTCAATGCTCAGAGATCAGAGGCTGAGGTCATTGGCCAGAGATCAGAGGGTGGGGTCACTGCCCAGAGAAGACAGGGTAAGATCAGTGCCTTGATATGACAGAGTGTGGCCACTCACCAGGCAGGCAGTGCAGGGGTTGCTAACCAAAGTCAGAGGGTGAGGACACTGCACAGACCTCAGAGGGTGGGGTTACTGCCCAGAGATCAGAGGGTGGGATCTTTCCCCGGAGCTCAGAAGGTGGGGTGAGTGTCCAGGTCTGAGAGGGCAGGGTCACTGTCCAGAGATCAGAGGGTGGGATCTCTGCACACAGATCAGAAGGTGAGGTCAACTGTACAGGTCTGAGGTGGTGGGGTCACTTCCAGGACTGAGAGACTGAGGTCAGTGCCCAGGGATCACAGGGTGAAGTTATGTCCAGCTTTGACAGGGTAAGGTTACTGCCTAGAGATCAGAGGCTGGGGTCTCTGTCCATGTCTGAGAGAATGGGGTCACTGCACAGAGATCAGAGGGTGATGTCACTACCCAGGGATCAGAGGGTTGGGTCACTATCCTTAGATCAGAGGGTGGGGTCAATGCTCAGAGATCAGAGGTCATTGAGCCGAGATCAGAGGGTGGGGTCACTACCCAGAGACCACAGGGTAAGATCAGTGGCTTGATAGGAGAGGGTGAGGTCACTTCCCAAAGATCAGAGGGTATGGTCACTCTCCAAGCCATACGGGAGGGGTCACTAACCAGAGACAAAGAATGAGATCACTACTGGGGTCACTGTCCAGGCCTGGGATGGTGAGGTCACTGTCCAGACCTTAGAGGGTGGGGTCAATGCCCAGAGATCGGAGGCTGGAGTCACTATCCAGAGATCAGAGGGTTGGGTCACTGTCTTGTCTCTGGTTCACTATTAAAACATTGGAGGTTAAGGCCACCGTACAGATCTGAGAGGACGGGGTCACTGCACAGAGATCAGAGTGTGAGTTCACGACTCAGAGTTCTGAGTATGAGGTCACTGTCTAGAGATGAGGGGGTGGGGGTCAGTGCCCAGAGATCAGAGGGTGATGTCACAATCCAGGGATCAGAGGGTTGGGTCACTGCCCAGAGAGCAGAGGGTGGGATTCCTGCCCCCAGATCAGTGGGTGTGGCCACTGCACAGGCCTGAGAGTGTGGGGTTACTCCCTAGAGATCAGAGATAGGGTCACTGTTCTGGCCTGAGAGGGTGGGGTCACTGTCCATAGATCATTGAGTGGGTCTGTGCCCAGAGATCAGAGGCTGGGGTCACTTTTCAGAGACCAGAGTGTGGGGTCACTGTCCAGAGATCAGAGGGTGAGGTGTCTGCCCAAAGATCAGAGGGTGGCATCACAGTCTAGTCCTGAGAGTATGGGCCACTGCTAAAACATCAGAGGGTGAGGACACTGTCCAAGCCTGAGAGAGTGAAGTCACTGCCCAGAAATCAGATGGTGAGGTCAGAGATCAGGCCTGTGAGGTCACTCCACAGAGAACAGAGCATGAGATCACTGCCCAGGCATGAGAGGGTGGGGCTACTGCCCAGACATCAGAGACAGATGAGAAGGTGAGGTCACTGCACAGAGATCAGAGGATGAGCTGTTTGTCCAGAGATCAAAGGGTGGGGTCACCGTCTAGTCCTGAGATTGTGGGAATCACTGCTAAAAGATCAGAGGGTGAGGGCAGTGTCCAGGCCTGAGAGGTTGGGGTCACTGTCTAGAGATCAGAGGGTGGGACTCTGCCCAGAGATCAGAGGGTCGTCACTGTCCAGAGATTAGAGGGTAGGGTCACTGCCCAGAGATCAGAAGGTGGGGTCACTGTCCAGTGATCAGAGGGTATGGTCACTTTCCAGTCCTGAGAGGGTGTGGTCACTAATGAGAGATCAGAAATGGGGTCACTGCCCTGGCCTGAATAGGTGGGGTCATTGTCCAGGCCTGAGATGGTGGAGTCACTACTCGGAGATCAGACGGTGATGTCAATATCCAGAGATCAGAGGGTGGGATCTCTGCCCAGTGATCAGAGTCAGGGTTAGTGCACAGAGATCAGAGGGTAGGGTCATTGCCAGACCTTAGAGACTGAGGTCACTGACCAGAGATAAGGGGTCAAGTCACATCCAGCCATGAGAGAGTGGGGTTGCTGCCCAGAGATCAGAGGGAGGGTCACTGTCCAGAGATCAGAGTATGAGGTCACTGTCCAGGTCTGAGAGGGTGGGGTCATTGGGCAGAGATCAGAGGGTGGAATCTCTGCCCAGAAATCAGAAGGTGGGGTGAGGGTCCAGGTCTGCGAGAGCAAGGTCACCGCCCAGAGATCAGAGGGTGCGATGTCTGCACACAGATCAGAAGGTGATGTCAACTGCACAGGTCTGAGGTGGTGGGGTCACTTCCTGACTGAGAGGCTGAGGTCAATGCCCAGAGATCACAGGGTGAGGTCATGTCCAGCCTTGAGAGGGTGAGGTAACTGCCCAGAGATCAGAGGATGAGGTCACTGTCCAGAGATCAGAGGGTGATGTCACTATCCTTAGATCAGAGGGTGTGGTCAATGGTCAGAGATCAGAGGCTGAGGTTATTACCCAGAGTTCAGTGGTGGGGTCACTGCCCAGAGATCCGAGATGGGATCTGCCCAGAGATCAGAGTTCAGAGTCACTGTCTAGAGATTAGAAGGTGATGTTGCTGTTCATAGATCAGAGGGTAGGGTCAGAGCCCAGAGATAACAGAGTAGGGTCACTGCCCAGAGATCAGAGGGTGGGGTCACTGCCCAGAGATAACAGAGTAGCGTCACTGCCCAGAGACCAGAGGGTGGGTTCACTGCCCAGATATCATAGTGTGAGATCACTGCCCAGCGATCAGAGGGTGATCTCAGTACCTAGAAATCAGAGCATGGGTTCACTCTCCAGAGATCAGAGGCTAGGGTCAGAGCCCAGAGATCAGCAGCTAGGGTCACTGCCCAGAAATCAGAAAGTGGAGTCACTGTCCAGTGATCAGAGGGTAAGGTCACTCTCCAGTCCTGAGAGGGTGCGGTCACTAATGAGAGATCAGAAATGGGGTCACTGCCCTGGCCTGAGTAGGTGGGGTCATTGTCCAGGCCTGAGATGGTGGAGTCACTACCCGGAAATCTGACAGTGATATCAATATCCATAGATTAGAGGCTGGAATCTCTGCCCAGAGATCAGAGAGGGGTCAGTGCACAGAGATCAGAGGGTGAGGTCATTGCCCAGAGATCAGAGGGTGGGGTCACTGTGAAGAGATCAGAGGGTAAGGTAAGTGCCTGGATAGTAGAGGGTGTGGTCACTATGCAGGTGCGCAGTGGGATATTTCCTAATCAAACTCAGAGGGTGAGGTAACTGCACAGACCTGAGAGGGTCGGATTACTGCCCAGAGGACAGAGGGTGGGATCATTCCCCAGAGATCAGAAGGAGGGTCACTGTTCAGATATCAGAGGGTGGGATCTCTTCCCAGAGATCAGAAGGTGGGGTCAGTGTCCAGGTCTGAGAGGGAAGGTTCACTGTGCAGAGATCAGAGGGTGGGATCTCTGCACACAGATCAGAAGGTGAGGGCCCTGCACAGGCCTGAGGGGGTGAGATCACTTCCAGGACTGAGAGACTGAGGTCAGTGCCCAAAGATCACAGGGTGAAGTCATGTCCAGCATTGAGAGGGTAAGATAACTGCCCAGAGATCAGAGGGTGGGGTCACTGCCCAGAGACCACAGGGTAAGGTCAGTGCCTTGATATGAGAGGGTGAGGTCACTTCCCAAAGATCAGAGGGTGTGGTCAATCTCCAAGCCTGAAGGGAGGGAGTCACTAAACAGAGACAGAGAATGAGGTCACTGCTGGGGTCACTGTCCAGACCTGGGATAGTGGGCTCACTGTACAGGCCTGAGAGGGCTGGGTCAATGCTCAGGGATCAGAGGCTCGGGTCACTATCCAGAGATCAGAGGGTTGCGTCATTGTCTTGTCCAGTGAGTGTGTTACACTCTCTGGATCACTGTTAAAACATCAGAGGTAAAGGCCACTGTCCAGGTCTGAGAGGGTGGGGTCACTGCACAGAGATGGGGGGGTCACTACTCAGAGTTCTGAGTATGATGTCACTGTCCAGAGATGAGAGGGTGGGGTCAGTGCCCAGAGATCAGAGGCTGGTGTCACTGCTCAGAGACCAGAGGGTGGGGTCACTGCCCAGAAATCATAGGGTGAGGTCACTGCCCAGAGATCAGAGGGTAATGTCAGTATCCAGAGATCAGTGCATGGGTTCACTCTCCAGAGCACAGAGGTGGGATCTGTCCAGAGTACAGAGGGTAGGGTCAGTGTCCAGAGATCAGAGGCTAGGGTCACTGCTCAGAGATCAGAAAGTGGGGTCACTGCTCAGAGTTCAGATGGCAGGGTCGCTGCCAGAGATCAGACGGTGGCATCTATGCACACAGATCAGATGGTGAGGTCACTAAACAGGCCTGAGTGGGTGGGGTCACTTCCAGGACTGAGAGACTGAGGTCAGTGCCCAGAAATCACAGGGTGAAGTCATGTCCAGCCTTGAGAGGGTGTTGTAACTGCCCAGAGATCAGATGGTGAGGTCACAGATCAAGCCTGAGAGTGTGAGGTCACTCCACAGAGAACAGAGCGTGAGGTCACTGCCCAGGCATGAGAGGGTGGGGTTACTGCCCAGACATCAGAGTTAGATGAGAAGGTGAGGTCACTGCTAGAGATCAGAGGATGAGCTGTTTGCCCAGAGATCAAAGGGTGCGGTCACTGTCTAGTCCTGAGAGTGTGGAATCACTGCTAAAACATCAGAGGGTGAAGACAGTATCCAGGCCTGAGAGGGTGGGGTCACTGTCTAAAGATCAGAGGGTGGGATCTCTACTCAGAGATCAGAGGGTCGTCATTGTTCAAAGATTAGAGAGTGGGGTCACTGACTAGAGATCAGAGGGTATGGACACTGCCCAGAGATCAGAAAGTGGGGTCACTGTCCAGTGATCAGAGGGTATGGTCACTCTCCAGTTCTGAGAGGGTGTGGTCACTAATGAGAGATCAGAGATAGGGTCACTGCCCTGGCCTGAGTAGGTGGGGTCATTGTCCAGGCCTGAGATGGTGGAGTCACTACCCGGAGATCAGACAGTGATGTCAATATCCAGAGATCAGAGTGGGGGTCAGTGCACAGAGATCAGAGGGTGAGGTCATTTCCCAGAGATCAGTGGATGGGGTCACTGTCCAGAGATCAGAAGATGGGATCTCTGCACACAGATCAGAAGCTGAGGTCACTGCACAGGCCTGAGGTTGTGAGGTCACTTCCAGGACTGAGAGACTGAGGTCAGTGCCCAGAAATCACACGGTGAAGTTATGTCCAGCCTTGAGAGGGTAAGGTAACTGCCCAGAGATCAGAGTACGAGGTCACTGTCCAGAGATCAGAGGGTGATGTCACTACCCTTAGATCAGAGGGTTCGGTCAATGCTCAGAGATCAGAGGCTGAGGTCATTGCCTACAGTTCAGAGGGTGGAGTCACTGCCCAGAGATCAGAGAGTGATGTCAGTACCCAGAGATCAGAGCATGGGTTCACTGCCGAGAGATCAGAGGTGGGATCTGCCCAGAGATCAGAGGGTACAATCACTGTCCAGAGATCAGAAGGTGATGTCACTGTTCACAGATCAGAGGGTAGGATCAGTGCCCAGAGATCAGAGGGTAGGGCCACTGCCCAGTGATAACAGAGTAGGGTCATTGCCCAGAGATCAGAGGGTAGGATTACTGCCCAGATACCAAAGGGTGGGATTCCTGCCCAGAAATCAGAGGATGTGGTCATTGCACAGGCCTGAGAGGGTGGGGTCATGTCCAGAGCTCAAAGGTTGGGGTCACTCTGCAGGTCTAGAGGGAGGGGTCACTGCCCAGAGATCAGTCTCTGCCCAGAGATCAGAGAGTGGGGTCACTGTCCAGGCCTAGAGGGTAGGGTAACTATCCAGAGAACAGAGGGTAGGATCTCTGCCCAGAGTTCAGAAGGTGGGGTCAGAGTCCAGGTCTGAGAGGGCAGGGTCACTGTGCAGAGATCAGAGGGTGGGATCTCTGCACACAGATCAGAAGGTGAGGTCATTTCCCAAAGATCAGAGGGTGTGGTCACTCTCCAAGCCAGAAGGGAGGGGTCACTAACCAGAAACAGAGAGTGAGGTCACTGCTGGGGTCACTGTCCAGGCCTGAGAGGGCAAGGTCAATTCCCAGAGATCAGAGGCTGGAGTCACTATCCAGAGATCAGAGGGTTGGGTCACTGTCTTGTCTCTGGATCACTGTTAAAATATAGGAGGGTAAGGCCACTGTCCAGGTCTGAGAAGACAGGGTCACTGCATAGAGATCAGAGGGTGGGGTCACTACTCAGAGTTCTGAGTATGACGTCACTGTCCAGAGATGAGAGGGTGGGGGTCATTGCCCAGAGGCCAGAGGGAGGGGTCTCTGCCCAGAAATCATAGGGTGAGGTCACTGCCCAGAGATCACAGGGTGATGTCAGTATCCAGAGATCAGAGCATGGGTTCACTCTCCAGAGTACAGAGGTAGGATCTGCCCAGAGATCAGAGGGAAGGGTCAGTGTCCAGAGATCAAAGGCTAGGGTCACTGCCCAGAGATCAGAAAGTGGGGTCACTGCTCAGAGTTCAGATGGTAGGCTCACTGCCAGAGATCAGAGGGCAGCATCTATGAATACAGATCAGATGGTGAGGTCACTACACAGGCCTGAGGGGGTGGGGTCACTTCCAGGACTGAGAGACTGCGGTCAGTGCCCAGAGATCACAGGGTGAAGTCATGTCCAGCCTTGAGAGGGTAAGGTAACTGCCCAGAGATCAGAGGTTGGGGACAATGCCAGACCTGAAACACTGAGGTCACTGCCCAGAGACCACAGGGTAAGGTCAGTGCCTTGATATGACAGAGTGAAGTCACTTCTCAAAGATCAGAGGGTGTGGTCACTCTCCAAGCCAGAGGGGAGGGGTCACTAACCAGAGACAGAGAGTGAGGTCATTGCTGGGGTCAGTCTCCAGGCCTGGGATGGTGGGGTCACTGTCCAGGCCTGAGAGGGCAAGGTCAATTCCCAGAGATCAGAGGCTGGGGTCACTATCCAGAATCAGAGGGTTGGGACACTGTCTTGTCCCTAGAGTGTGGGATCACTGTTAAAACTCGGAGGGTAAGGGCACTGTCCATGTCTGAGAGGGTGAGGTCACTAGCCAAAGGTCAGAGGGTGGCATCACTGCCCAGAAATCATAGGGTTAGGTCACTGCCCAGAGATCAGAGGGTGATGTCACTGCCCAGAGACCAGAGGGTGGAATACCTGCCCTGAAATCAGAGGGTGTGGTCACTACAGAGGCCTGAGACGGTGGGGTTACTCCCCAGAGATCAGAGATAGGGTCACTGTCCTGGCCTGAGAGGGTGGGGTCACTGTCTAGAGATCAGAGAGTGGGATATTTGCCCAGAGATCAGAGGGTCCTCACTGTCCAGAGATTAGAGGGTGGGATCACTGACCAGAGATCAGAATGGGGGTCACTGTCCAGTGATCAGAGGGTATGATCACTCTCCAGTCCTGAGAGGGTGCGGTCACTAATGTGAGATCAGAGATGGGGTCACTTCCCTGGCCTGAGTAGCTGGGGTCATTGTCCAGGCCTGAGATGGTGGAGTCACTATCTGGAGATCAGATGGTAATGTCAATACAGAGATCAGAGGGTGAGATCTCTGCCCAGAGATCAGAGTGGGGTTCAGTGCACAGAGATCAGAGGGTGAGGTCATTGCCCAGAGATCAGAGGGTAGGGTCACTGCCCAGAGATCAGAATGTGGGGTCACTGTCCTGTGATCAGAGGGTATGGTCACTCTCCAGTCCTGAAAGGGTGCAGTCACTAATGAGAGATCAGAGATAGGGTCACTGCCCTGGCCTGAGTAGGTGGGGTCATTGTCCAGGCCTGAGATGGTGGAGTCACTACCCGGAGATCAGACAGTGATGTCAATATCCAGAGATCAGAGGGTGGGATCTCTGCCCAGAGATCAGAGTGGGGGTTGGTGCACAGAGATCAGAGGGTGAGGTCAATGCCCAGAGATCACAGGTAGGGCCACTTCGAAGAGATGAGAGGGTAAGGTCAGTGCCTTGATAGGATGTGGTCACTCTCCAGGCATGCAGTGCAAGAGTTGCTAACCAAAGTCAGAGGGTGAGGTCACTGCACAGACCTGAGAGGGTTGGGTTACTGCCCTGAGATCAGAGGGTGGGATTTTCCCCCAGAGATCAGAAGGAGGGTCACTGTCCAGAGATCAGAGTATGAGGTCACTGTCCAGGTCTGAGAGGGTGGGATCTCTGCCCAGAAATCAGAAGGTGGGGTGAGTGTCCAGGTCTGAGAGGGCAGCATCACTTTCCAGAGATCACAGGGGAGGTTCTCTGCACGCAGATCAGAAAGTGAGGTCAACTGCACAGGTCTGAGAGGGTGGGGTCACTTCCAGGACTGAGAGACTGAGGTTAGTGCCCAGAGATCACAGGGTGAAGTTATGTCCAGCCTTGAGAGGGTGAGGTAACTGCCCAGAGATCAGAGGATGAGGTCACTGTCCAGAGATCAGAGGGTGATGTCACTGTCAAGAGATCATCAGAGGGTGTGGTCAATGGTCAGAGATCAGAGGCTGAGGTCATTGCACAGAGTTCAGAGGGTGAGGTCACTGCCTGGAGGCCAGAGGGTGGGGTCGCTGCCCAGAAATCATAGGGTGAGGTCACTGCCCAGAGATATCAGAAGTCAAGAGATCATCAGAGGGTGTGGTCAATGGTCAGAGATCAGAGGCTGAGGTCATTGCACAGAGTTCAGAGGGTGAGGTCACTGCCTGGAGGCCAGAGGGTGGGGTCGCTGCCCAGAAATCATAGGGTGAGGTCACTGCCCAGAGATATCAGAGGGTGATGTCTATACCCAGAGATCAGAGCATGGGTTCACTGATGAGAGATTAGAGGTGGGATCTGCCCAGAGATCAGAGGGTACAGTCACTGTCCAGAGATCAGAAGGTGATGTCACTGTTCATAGATCAGAAGGTAGGATCAGTGCCCAGAGATCAGAGGGTAGGGTCACTGCCCAGAGATAACACAGTAGGGTCATTGCCCAGAGATCAGAGGATAGGGTCACTGCCCAGAGACCAGAGGGTGGGATTCCTGCCCAGAAGTCAGAGGGTGTGGTCACTGCACAGGCCTGAGAGGGTGCAGTCACAGTACAGAGATCAGAGCATGGGGTCACTCTGCAGGTCTACAGGGAGGGGTCACTGCCCAGACATCAGTCTCTGCCCAGAGATCAAAGGGTGGGGTGACTGTCCAGTCCTGAGGTTATGGGAATCACTGCTAAAACATCAGAGGGTAAGGACAGTGTCCAGGCCTGAGAGGGTAGGGTCACTTTCTGGAGATCAGAGTGTGGGATCTCTGCCCAGAGATCGGAGGGTAGGGTCACTGCTCAAAGATCAGAAGGTGGGGTCATTGTCCAGTGATCATAGGGTATAGTCACTCTCCAGTCTTGAGAGGGTTCAGTCACTAATGTGAGATCAGAGATGGGGTCACTAGAGATCAGAGTGTGGGATCTCTGCCCAGAGATCGGAGGGTAGGGTCACTGCTCAAAGATCAGAAGGTGGGGTCATTGTCCAGTGATCATAGGGTATAGTCACTCTCCAGTCTTGAGAGGGTTCAGTCACTAATGTGAGATCAGAGATGGGGTCACTGCCCTGGCCTGATTAGGTGGGGTCATTGTCCAAGCCTGAGATTGTGGAGTCACTACCTGGAGATCAGACGGTGATGTCAATATCCAGAGATCAGAGGGTGGGATCTCTGCCCAGAGATCAGAGTGGGGGTCAGTGCACAGAGATCAGAGGGTGAGGTCATTGCCCAGAGGTCAGAGTTTGGGGTCACTGCGAAGAGATGAGAGGGTAAGGTCAGTGCCTTAATATTAGAGGGTGTGGTCAGTGGGGTGGGGATTGCTAGCCAAAATCACAGGGTAAGGTCACTGCACAGACTTGAGAGGGTGGGGTTACTGCCCAGAGATCAGAGGGAAGGATCTTTCCCCAGAGATCAGAGAGAGGGTCACTGTCCAGATATCAAAGGGTGGGATATCTGCCCAGAGATCAGAAGGTGGGGTCAGCGTCCAGGTCTGCGAGCGCAAGGTCACTGTCCAGAGATCAGAGGGTGCAATCTCTACACACAGATCAGAAGGTGAGGTCAACTGCACAGGTCTGAGGCAGTGGGGTCACTTCCTGACTGAGAGACTGAAGTCAATGCCCAGAGATCACAAGGTGAGGTCATGTCCAGGCTTGAGAGGGTGAGGTAACTGCCCAGAGATCAGAGGTTGAGGTCATTGCCCAGAGATCAGATGGTTGGGTCAATATCAAGAGACCAGAGGGTGATATACTATCCAGAGATCACAGAGGGAGGTCACTATTCTTAGATCAGAGGCTGAGGTCACTGCCCAGAGATCAGAGGCTGGGGTCACTGTCCATGTCTGAGAGGGCATGGTCACTCCACAGAGATCAGAGTGTGACGTCACTATCCAGGGATCAGAGGGTTGGGTCACTGTCTTGTCCCGAGAGTATGGGATCACTGTTAAAACATCGAAAGGTAAGGCTACTGTCCACGTCTGAGAGGGTGAGGTCACTGGCCAGAGACCAGAGGGTGGGGTCACTACTCAGAGTTCTGAGTATGAGGTCACCTCCAGAGATGAGAGGGTGGGTACAGTGCCCAGAGATGAGAGGGTGGTGTCACTGCCCCGAGACCAGAGGGTGGGGTCACTGCCCAGAAATCATAGGGTGGGGTCACTGCCCAGAGATCAGAGGGTGATGTCAGTACCTCAAGATCAGAGCATGGGTTCACTCTCCAGAGCACAGAGGTGGGATCTGCCCAGAGATCAGAGGGTAGGGTCAGTGTCCAGAGATTAGAGGCTAGGGTCACTGCCCAGAGATCACAGGGTGATGTCAGTATCTAGAGATCAGAGCATGGGTTCACTCTCCAGAGTACAGAGGTAGGATCTGCCCAGAGATCAGAGGGAAGGGTCAGTGTCCAGAGATCAGAGGCTAAGGTCACTGCCCAGAGATCAGAAAGTGGGGTCACTGCCCAGAATTCAGATTGTAGGCTCACTGCCAGAGATCAGAGGGTGGCATCTATGAACACAGATCAGATGGTGAGGTCACTACACAGGCCTGAGGGGGTGGGGTCACTTCCAGGACTGAGAGACTGAGGTCAGTGCCCAGAGATCACAGGGTGAAGTCATGTCCAGCCTTGAGAGGGTGAGGTAACTGCCCAGAGATCAGAGGATGAGGTCACTGTCCAGAGATCAGAGGGTGATGTCACTATCAAGAGATCAGAGGGTGATGTCACTATCCTTAAATCAGAGGGAGCAGTCAATGCTCAGAGATCAGAGGCTGAGGTCATTGCCCACAGTTCAGAGGGTGGACTCACTGTCCAGAGTTCAGAGAGTGATGTCAGTACCCAGAGATCAGAGCATGGGTTCATGCCCAGAAATCAGAGGTGGGATCTCCCCAGGGATCAGAGGGCAGATTCACTGTCCAGAGATTAGAAGGTGATGTCACTGTTCACAGATCAGAGGGTAGGGCCACTGCCCAGAGATAACAGAGCATGGTCATTGCCCAGAGATCAGAGGGTAGGGTCACTGCCCAGAGATAAAAGAGCAGGGTCATTGCCCAGAGATCAGAGGGTAGGGTCACTGCCCAGAGAACAGAGGGTGGGATTACTGCCCAGAAGTCAGAGGATATGGTCACTTCACAGGCCTGAGAGGATGGGGTCACGTCCAGAGATCAATCTGTGCCCAAAGATCAGAGGATGGGGGTCACTATACAGGCTTAGAGGGTAGGATAACTATCCAGAGAACAGAGGGTAGGATCTGTGCCCAGAGATCAGAGGGTGGGGTCATTGCCAGACCTGAGAGACTGAGGTCACTGACCAGAGATCAGGTCAAGTCATGTCCAGCCATGAGAGAGTGGGGTTGCTGCCCAGAGATCAGAGGGAGGGTCACTGTCCAGAGATCAGAGTATGAGGTCATTGTCCAGGTCTGAGAGGGTGGGGTCATTGTACAGAGATCAGAGGGTGGGATCTCTGCCCAGAAATCAGAAGGTGGGGTGAGGGTCCCGGTCTGCGAGGGTGAGGGTCCAGGTCTGCGAGGGCAAGGTCACTGTCCAGAGATCAGAGGGTGCGATCTCTGCACACAGATCAGAAGGTGAGGTCAACTGCACAGGTCTGAGGCGGTGGGGTCACTTCCTTACTGAGAGACTGAGGTCAATGCCCAGAGATCACAGGGTGAGGTCATGTCCATCCTTGAGAGGGTGAGGTAACTGCCCAGAGATCAGAGGGTGAGTTCATTGCCCAGAGATCAGATGGTTAGGTCAATGTCAAGAGATCAGAAGGTTATGTCACTATCCAGATATCAGAGGGTGAGGTCACTATCCTTAGATCAGAGGGTGGTGTCAATGCTCAGATCAGAGGCTGAGGTCATTGCCCAGAGATCAGAGGGAGGGGTCACTGCCCAGAGACCACTGGGTAAGGTCAATGCCTTGATATGAGAGGGTGAAGTCACTTCCCAAATATCAGAGGGTGTGGTCACTCTCCAAGCCAGAGGGGAGGGTCACTAACCAGAAAAAAAGGGTGAGGTCACTGCTGGGGTTACTGTTCAGGCCTGGGATTGTGGGGTCACTGTCCATGTCTTAGAGGGCGGGGTCACTGCACAGAGTTCAGGGCATGATATCACTATCCAGCAATCAGAGGGTTGTGTCACTGTCTTGTCCCTAGAGTGTGGGATCACTGTTAAAACAGTGGAGGGTAAGGCCACTGTCCATGTCTGAGAGGGTGAGGTCACTAGCCAAAGATGAGAGGGTGGGGTCACTACTCAGAGTTCTGAATATGAGGTCACTGTCCAGAGATCAGAGGGGGGTGTCACTGCCCTGCAACCAGAGTGTGGGGTCACTGTGCAGATATCAGAGTCAGGTCACTGCCCAGAGATCAGAGGTGGAATCTGCCCGGAGATCCGAGTGTAGAGTCACTGTCCAGCGATCAGCTGGTGATGTCACTGTCCATAGATCAGAGGCTAGGGTCACTGCCCAGAGATCCGAATGCAGGGTCACTGCCCAGATTTCAGAGTGTAGTGTCACTGCCCAGAGAGCAGAGGGTGGGATTCCTGCCCAGAAATCAGAGGGTGTCATCACTGCACAGGCCTGAGAGGGTGGGGTTACTCCCCAGAGATCAGACATGGGGTCACTGTCGTGGCCTGAAAGGGTCCGGTCCCTGGCCAGGCCTGAGAGGGTGGGGTCACTGTCTAGAGATCAGAGGTTGGGATCTCTGCCTAGAGATCAGAGGGTCATCACTGTCCAGAGATCAGAGGGTGGGATCACTGACCAGAGATCAGAGGGTAGGGTCACTGCCCAGAGATCAGAAGGTGGGGTCACTGTCCAGTGATCAGAGGGTATGGTCACTTCCAGTCCTGAGAGGGTGTTGTCACTAATGAGAGATCAGTGATGTGGTCACTGCCCTGGCCTGAGTAGGTGGGGTCATTGTCCAGGCCTAAGATGGTGGAGTAGTGGGGTCACTGTCCAGTGATCAGAGGGTATGGTCACTCTCCAGCCCTGAGAGGGTGTGGTCACTAATGAGAGATCAGAGATGTGGTCACTGCCCTGGCCTGAGTAGGTGGGGTCATTGTCCAGGCCTGAGATGGTGGAGTCACTACCCGGAGATCAGATGGTGATGTCAGTACCCAGAGATCAGAGGGTAGGATCTCTGCCCAGAGATCAGTGTGGGAGGTCAGTGCACAGAGACCAGAGGGTGAGGTCATTGCCCAGAGATAGAGGGTGGGGTCAGTGCCTTGATATCAGAGGATGTGGTCACTCTCCAGGTATGCAGTGCAGGAGTTGCTAACCGAAGTCAGAGGGTGAGGTCACTGCACAAACCTGAGAGGGTTGGGTTACTGCCCTGAGATCAGAGGATGGGATCTTTCCCCAGAGATCAGAGGGAGGGTCACCGTCCAGAGATCAGAGTATGAGGTCACTGTCCAGGTCTGAGAGGGTGGGATCTCTGCCCAGAGATCAGAAGGTGGGATGACTGTCCACGTCTGAGAGGGCAGCATCACTGTACAGAGATCACAGGGTGGGTTCTCTGCACACAGATCAGAAGGTGAGGTCAGCTTCACAGGTCTGAGGTGGTGGGGTCACTTCCAAGACTAAGAGACTGAGGTCAGTGCCCAGAGATCACAGGGTAGGTCATGTCCAGCCTTGAGAGGGTAAGGTAACTGCCCAGAGATCAGAGGGTGAGGTCATTGCCCAGAGATTGAAGGGTGGGGTCACCATCCAGACATCAGAGGATGGGGTCATTGACCAGAGAATAGAGANTTAGTGCCCAGAGATCACAGGGTAGGTCATGTCCAGCCTTGAGAGGGTAAGGTAACTGCCCAGAGATCAGAGGGTGAGGTCATTGCCCAGAGATTGAAGGGTGGGGTCACCATCCAGACATCAGAGGATGGGGTCATTGACCAGAGAATAGAGAGTTGGTCACTGTCCAGAGATCAGAACGTGAGGTCAGTGCCCAGAGATCAGAGGGTTTGTTCACTCTCCAGTCCTGAGAGGGTACCGTCACTAACCAGAAATAAGAGATGGGGTCACTCCCCAGGCCTGAGAGGGTGGGGTCACTGCCCTGGCCCAAGTAGGTGGGTCATTTTCAGGCCTCAGATGGTGAGGTCACTGCCAGAGATCAGATGGTGTTGTCAATATCCAGGGATCAGAGGGTGTGATATCTGCCCAGAGATCAGTCTCTGTCCAGAGATCAGTCTCTGCCCAGAAATCATTAGGTGAAGTCACTGCCCAGAGATCAGAGGATGATGTCACTATCCAGAGATCAGAGGGTGGGATCTCTGCCCAGAGATCAGAGGGTAGGGTCACT
>SJYT01059192.1:0-16205 GCA_006410635.1 Cephalophus harveyi
TGGGAGGGATTGGGGGCAGGAGGAGAAGGGTACGACAGAGGATGAGATGGCTGGATGGCATCACTGACTTGATGGACGTGAGTCTGAGTGAACTCCGGGAGTTGGTGATGGACAGGGAGACCTGGCGTGCTGTGACTCATGGGGTCGCAAAGAGTTGGACACAACTGAGTGACTGAACTGAACTGAAGACAGTAAATCTTAAATGTTCTTTAAGAAATAAAGAATTATGTGAGGTGATAGAGTTGCTGACTGGTTTTATTGTGATAATCATTTCATAATATATGCATGATCAAATTATCACATCATATACTTTAAGCTTATATGTCAATTGTATCTCAGTAAGTATAGTTTTTCCAGTGGTCATGTATGGATGTGACAGTTGGACTGTGAAGAAGGCTGAGTGCCGAAGAATTGATGCTTTTGAACTGTGGTGTTGGAGAAGACTCTTGAGAGTCCCTTGCACTGCAAGGAGATCCAACCGGTCCATTCTAAAGGAGATCAGACCTGGGTGTTCTTTGGAAGGAATGATGCTAAAGCTGAAACTCTGGTACTTTGGCCACCTCAGGCAAAGGTTGCCAAGGTTGCCAACGTGCCAATGTTGACTCATTGGAAAAGACTCTGATGCTGGGAGGGATTGGGGGCAAGAGGAAAAGGGGATGACAAAGGATGAGATGGCTGGATGGCATCATCGACTCGATGAATGTGAGTTTGAGTGAACTCCGGGAGGTGGTGATGGACAGGGAGGCCTGGCATGCTGCAATTCATGGGGTCACAAAGAGTTGGACACAACTGAGCGACTGAACTGAACTGAAATCTGGAAAAGAAGTAAATAAGAAAATAATAAAAAGAAAAGATGGAGTATTCAAAAGACACTGTTAACTCATGAAAAGTTGTTCCACATGTATCCACCAAGATGATACATATTAAAAAACCACAATGAGACATTGCTACATGCTTATCAGAATGACTAAAATTAAAAATAGCCACAAAACAAGATACTGAGAAAGATATAGAGAAACTGAATCACTTATGTATTACTGGTAGGAATGTAAAGTGTAAAACATATTGTAGATAATTGTACAACCACTCTAGAAAACCATTGAGTAGTTTCATACAAAACTAAGCAGCTATTATAAAATCCAGCATTAATCCCAGAGAAATGAAAACATGTTCACACAAAAATCTATACATGAGCATATGTATGGCTAAGTCCCTTTGCTGTCCAACTGAAACTATCACAGTATTGTTAATCAGCTATACTCCAATATAAAATTAAATGTTAAAAAAATTCAAGAGACCCAGGTTCTATCCTTGGGTGGGAAGATCCCCTGGAGAAGGGAATGCAATCCACTCCAGTATTCTTGCCTGGAGAATCCCATGGATAGAGGAGCCTGGCAGGCTACAGTCCATGGGATCTCAAAGAGTCAGACACAACTGAGTGACTGATACTTTCACTTTCTTTCATTAAAAAAAAAAAAAAAACTATTACATGAGTGTTCATAGCAGCTTCATTCATAGTAGGTCCAAGTTAGAAAGAACCCATATGTCCTTCAACCACTGAATGGCCAAACAAACTGTGGAATACTATTCAGCAATTAAAATGAAGAAATTACTGATACATATAACTACTTGGATGAATTTCCAAGGAATTATGCTGAGTGAAAGGAATCAGACTCAAAAGTCAAATACTGTATGATTCCATTTATATAACATTCTTGAAATGACAAAATTATAGAGATGGAGAGCAGATTAGTGGTTGCCAGGGGTTAGACAGGCAGAGTTGGGGGAGGTGGCTGGGGCTGTAAAAGGATCTTTGTGATGGATTGTTCTTTATCTTGACTGCGGTGGTCACAGAAATCTACATATGTGATAGCACCACACAGGAGAAGACACACGCGCACACATGCACTACATGTAAACAGCTGAAAGTCTAATAACATTGGATCAGATGGATGGATTGTATCAACGTCCATTCCTCAGTTATAACATTGTACTATAGTTACGCAAGATGTTACCAGTGGGAGAAACTGGGGGAAGAGGATGCCAGATCTTTCTGCATTATTTCTTACAATTGCATGTGAATCTACAATTATCTCAAAATAAAAAGGTTTAAAAAGAAATTATTAGAGAATGAAAAGGCAAACCACAAACTGGGAGAACAGTCTTGCAAAACACATACCTGATAAAGGACTTGCATCCAGAATACTTTGAAACTCTTAAAACCTAATAATAAATAGGAAAACAAACTACCCTGTTTATTTTTATAAAGATTTAAAGACACTTTCCACTATACAGGTGGCAGATACATGAAAAGATGTTCGACATAATTATAATGAAATAAAAATTTAAAAACACAATCAGATACCATTACACACCTTTAACAATGACTAAAAAGAAGAAAATAAGTTAACATTAACAAGAACTGGCATGGATGCAGAGCAGGTGGAACTTTCAAACATAGCAGGAGAGGATGCAAGGTGGACCAGCCACTTTGCAAAACAGCTTTTGAGTTTCTTGAATATAAAATTGCATATATACTTACCATGTAACCCAAAAATCCTACACCTCAGCATTTACCTAAGTGAATTGAAAACTGATGTTCACACAGGAAGGTAAACAGGAATGATTATTGTGGTTTTATTCACAATTGCCAAAAGCTGGAAACAAAGCAAATGTTCTTCAACTGCTGAGTGGATAAGCAAACTGGTATGTCCACACAATAAAAAGGAATGGACTCCTGATGACTGTAACAACGTAATTGAACCTCAAATTTATAATGCCGAGTGAAAGATGCCAGACTCAAAGTTACACACTTTAAAATTCCATTTTTATGACACTCTGGAAAAAACAAGACTATAGGGATAGAATCACTGACCAGATTAGTGGTTACCAAGGGCTGGGGGTAGGGAAAGAGATTGATTACAAATGAGCATGGTAGTTTTTTGTGGGTGATGGAGTCATTTCACATCTTGATTTTAGTTTTGATTACATGTACAGTAACATGTTAAGTAGTCATAATCGGATGTGTGAGTTGGGCCATAAAGAAGGCTGAGTGCCAAAGAATTGATGTTTTTGAATCGTGGTGCTGGAGAAGACTCTTAAGAGTCCCTTGCACTGCAAGGAGATCAAACCAATCAATCCTAAAGGAAATCAATGTTGAATATTCACTGGAAGGGCTGATGCTGAAGCTGAATCTTCAGTGCTTTGGGTACCTGATGTAAAGAACCAACTCACCAGAAAAGACCCTAATGCTGGGAAAGATTGAAGGCAAAAGGAGAGGGGGGACAGTGCTGAAGATGAGATGATTAAATAGCATCACTGACTCAGTGGACATGAGTTTGAGCAAACTCTGGGAGATAGTGAAGGAGAGGGAAGCCTGGCGTGCTGCAGTCCGTGGTGTCACAGAGTCAGACATAACTTGGTGACGGAACAACAACAACATTACTATGTACATTTGTCAAAAGTCATAAAACTATCTATATAGTTAAAAGGGTAAATTATACTGTATATAAACTAATTTAAGAAAAGAAAAAAAAAGAAAAATAGAGAATGAGGAATGAACAGGTCGGGCAGTAGCAAGGCTGGAGAAGAGGAGAGAACCAACTATGAAACAGATTTTAAGAGTTTTTTTCACCTGGTGCTAAGTGGAAAGGAAAAATGACTCAAGATTGGGCTGTTCCATTGTTTTTATATGTTGGCTCTTGTGAATCATGCCGCTGGTTACATGTGGATGCAGATGTCTCTTCAAGATACTGTTCTCATTTCCTTCAGGCTTATTCCCAGAAGTGGACCAACCTTTGTCCACGCAGAAATAAATGGTCAAAGGAGTTGTGGCGTGTGCATGTACAATGGAGTATTATTCAGCCATAAAAAGATGGAAGTCGTGATTTGTAATTACATAGATGAAGGTAAGTGAAATAAGACAGACAGAGAAGACAAATACTGTATAGTATCATTTATATATAGATTTTTTTTTTTAAGTCAAACTTATAGAAACACGGAGTAGAATGGTGGTTACCTGGGACTTGGGTGGGGTGGGGGATGGGGAGATGCTGGTGAAAGTTTCAGTTATAGGATAAGTTCTGAGGACCTAATGGTACAGCGTGGTGACTGTAGCTAATAACACTCTATTGCATACTTGGAATTTTTCTAAGAGGATAGATCTTAAGTGATCTCACCACAAAAAAATTTAAAAATAGCTATGCGAAGTGATGAATGTGTTAACTTGACTGGGGTAAATATTCCACGATGTATACCTGTATTAAATCATCCCATTGTACACTTTAAATATATACAATTTTATTTTTCGATTATACCTTAATAAAGCTGGGGTGGGGGGAAGATTGGGCAGTTGGGTGTAGGTTCGCACCTGGACAGGTAACATAGATTAGAGCAGGAAAGAGGAGTATGAGGAGTCAAGGACATGCTTAATTTCAAGTACCTGTGGGACATCCTTCCCTAACTGGATAAATTTTAGGAGGAAGCTATGGCTGAAAATACTGACTGGGGAGTTATCCCAGGGTGTCTTTTTTTTTCCCCAGAAAATGATCTAGTTATTCACAAGGAAGAAGGCTGCAAACCTTACAGTTACGGGTTGGCGGTGTAAGCGGGGCTGCACAGGAGACTGGAGGGGCAGCTGGAGTGATGCTCTGAGTGAGAAAAGCAGATGCTGTAACATGCAAACCGGGAGGAGAGGGCACTTAAGAAGAAGGAAGTGTCCAATGGTGTTGGATACTAAAGAGGATGCCCTGAAAAATGTCCTTGCAGTTTAGCAATTAGAAGGTCACTGGTAACCTCGACAGCAGCTTCAGTAGAGTGATGGGGTCAGAAGTGAGATTACAGGAGGCTGAGAAGTAAAGGGGAGGCTAGGAAGTGGAGGCCACCGAGAGGCTACCTTTCCAGAAGCCGGCAAAGGGTTGCAAAGAAGCAAAACACAGGGCGAAAGCTGGAGGAACATGGTGGGAGGGAAGGATCTTTTGTTCATATGTGAGGGGGTGAAACCAATAAGGAAGGAGAGGTTGAAGGTATAGGACAGAGAGAAGATAATATGTGTTTGCCCCAGGTGAATAATGGGCATTATACCAAGATAGTGCGATGCAAGAGGCCAGGAAGCCAAAGGCATTCCAAAAAGCTCATTTTAAGGGTTGAATCATGGAATTTAGGTTGGTTAGAGAAGTAAGAGACTTTTGACATGGAGGAATGTCATGGAGAAATGTTGTGAGTTTCAGAGAGAGAGCTATGGGTGCCACATAAAGAAAATGGACACGTCTTGTCTTGAGCACCCAGCCACATGATCAAATGCATTGATGCGGAGGAAGTGTGTGTTCAGATCCTGCTTCTCTCATACCTAAGGGTGTGACATGGGGCAGATTATTTATGTTTTTAAGTTTCATTTACTTAATCCAAAACATGAGGATGGATTGGATAATAAATAGCTATGTCACTGAGTTGGAAAGATCACATGTGGACTTAAATGTAAAAACGCTATTCTAGGGTGAATAGAGAATGCTCAGTACCCAAAAGATTCTGACTTCTGAACTGAATTCTTTTTTTTTGTTTGTTTTTATTTATACATTTATTTTTTTTTTGGCTGTGCTGGGCCTTTGTTGCTTTGCACAAATGTTCTCTAGTTGCGGCAATCGGGGGTTACTCTCTAGCTACGGTGCCCAGGATTCTCATTGTGGTGGCTTCCTTTGTTGTGGAGCATGGGCTCTAGATGCTTGGGCTTCCGTCATTGTGGTGCATGGGTTAGCTGCCCTGAGGCACGTGGGATCTTCCCGGACCAGGAATCGAACCCATGTCCCCTTGCATTGTCAGGCAGATACTTAAACAATGGACCACCATTAAGTCCCTGGTCTGTATTCTTTTGATTGTAAACATCTCCTCAAGAGTTGAAACTTCAACATATATATGTATAGAAGATACCTCAGGGATTACAAACTTGCATCTCCTAGGCCCAGACTGATGGAGTAAGCATGTCAGACAGATAGATATATGACAATAAACTGCAGTCATGTGAGCTGGAGACTAAGTGCCCCCAACTAAAAACATTCACATTTAAAATGGTTAAAGCACAAGGCTTCCTAGATAAAGCACAACTATGAGTCCCCAGCTTGCAACCTCTGTTTCTTTTCCTGGTATAACCGTCATTGGTAACTGGCAGGCCCAGCGCCTCTGACAGGTTTACTGAAATCTCAAACAGATGGTTCTAATGAGTATTAAATAAGTTTGGAGATTAAATCCCCAAGTTACAATGTCTTTCCCACAACCAGAATGATACTTGGTATTATTATTTGCACCTTATCCACTTGCTTAAATGTGGGAATTAAGATCCCTTCAAATTGTTCAAAAGATTCTTGAGTTCTGCAGTTGTCAAAACAATGTATAATTGCATAGGCAAATTAGCCAAGGTTTAGAAGCCTCAAATCTGAAAGAAATTAAGGCTGTGCCTGAAATGAATTAGTCTGTAAGCAAGTTAGTTGGGTTTTGTATGTTTGATTGTATGTTTTTTAAGAAAAATTGTAACTGTGACCTAGTACTAATTTTCAACTAGCTCTTTAGCTGTTGATACCACAACTATAAAATGAGTTAATCGTCTTTGTAGGTCTGAAGAGGGACCAGTTAAAATTTTAGGGCTGGTAATTTTGATATTATTGAATACATACATAAAATTACCTAGCTGAAGTAAACTTCCCCTTCTGTTTTATTCAGTGACTTTGGGGGATTTATGATGGTTTGTTCAAAAATCTTTCACTGACACAGCAATCCTCTTTTGTGTCAGATGAGCAAGCATGTTCAGACGGAGGTGGTAGGGTCCCCACAAATGGGACAGAAAACATTTGGTTGAGATCTTCTCCCATTAACTTACTCCAAGGGGCAGGACAAGGAACCAGAATTTTGCTGCTTACTAGTTGTTGTTGTTTAGTTGCTAAGTTGTGATTGATTCTCTGCAACACCAAGGACTGTAGCTCACCAGGCTCCCCTGTCCATGGAGTTTCCCAGGCAAGAATAGTAGAATGGGTTGCTTATTGGTAAATAGCATTGTTAATAGAATAAAAAAGTCAACCAATGTAAACTCTCTCTCTACTCTTTTGAAAGCTGCTCTTATCCATAATAAGAACTCAAAAATGTGTTTGGGGATGATGGAGAGGATATCAGGCATGATTCCTTCATGACTCCTGAGTGTCCCTTACTGAGGATTCCATGGTAAGGAATTGAAAGCCAAAGAAGAAAGCATATTTTCGATAGTGGATGCTTTTCTTCCTTAAAATCCCTTTGTCAGTTAACTCTTGTTCATCAGTCTTATGAGTGGTCAGTATGGTCATTATCAGAGAAATCCACTCATACCTGGCCGAATTAAAAAAAATCGTTTATTCCCTTGTTTCTGAATCAAGTGGAGAATACATAGAGCATTTTCTGGTACTCATTAAGTGCAGAATAATAACAACATGCCATTAAATTGCAGAGTAAGTATACCACAAAATCTGTAATATATAATTTCAGCAAGGAATTTTCTTTTGAGAATATGTTCAGCTAATTTAAAGCATAACTTCATTAACATAACCATCTCTGCATACGGAGCAGAGTGGAATTCATAAAACTTTACCAGCACTTGGGTTTATAAGATCACAGTGGGAATCACCGGGATTGGTAAACTTGCAAGGCCTCTCTTTCCCTATCAGACAGTGGATGCAGATTTGCAACGTTATACTGGGACCTCTCTCGGGTTCATCTCCCTCTGGCTCAGAGGCAGAGGCCCCTTTCCTCCTGCTTTGTCTGATCCTCTTCCTGCAGCTCTCCTGGGGCTCTCCCTGAGCAGCAACATCAAAGTCATTTATGGCTGGAAGCTGGTGGCCAGCCATATGGAATTACAGCCCAGGCTCTCGCCGGATTACAGAGTGTAGCATATGAACCAAATGACAGTGCCATGGCACAGAGGAAAGGCTGGTGAAGCCTCCAGTTTTGAATGGAAAATATGACTGTTTGTGTATTTATATACAGGCTCCTCATAAACAACCTGAATGTTTCACCAACATCCCAATGAAGCAAGGGATGGGCTGAGTTAAAAATAGCTCCAGAATGCCTCTCTTCTAAGTAAATTACCCACCCTGTCCTATCTCCTCCGGGTATTTACTGTAACACGTTTCCCTGCATATTTCAGAATTCAGGAAATGCTTAACAACACTAGCATAGCTTAAGACTTATGAAAAGAAAATGGCTCTCATAGCAGAGTTTCTTTATCTAATGCATTATTTATTTATTTGACTGCATTGGGTCTTAGTTGCAGGACATGAGATCTCTCACTGCAGCACACAGACTCTGGTTGTGGAGCAAGGGTTCATTCAGTATTTGTGGTGTGCTGGCTTAGTTGCCCAGGGGCATGTTGGAGCTTAGTTCCCCAACCAGGGATTGAACCCACATACCCTGCATTGCAAGGAGGATTCTTAACCACTGAACCCCCAGGGAAGTCCCTCATGTGTTATTATTGCCACTGCTACTGCTACTGCTAAGTCACTTCAGTCGTGTCCGACTCTGTGTGACCCCATAGACGGCAGCCCACCAGGCTCCCCCGTCCCTGGGATTCTCCAGGCAAGAACACTGGAGAGGGTTGCCATTTCCTTCTCCAGTGCATGAAACTGAAAAGTGAAAGTGAAGTCGCTCAGTCGTGTCCGACTCTTAGCGACCCCATGGACTGCAGCCCACCAGGTTCCTCCATCCATGGGACTTTCCAGGCAAGAGTACTGGAGTGGGGTGCCATTGCCTTCTCCATATTATTGCCACAGAGTCCAACAATCCAACTTACCCATCCTGTATCTAGCTATTAAGCTATCTCATGTACCTGAATATCTACTTCCTCATCTCCTATTTGCTTCTCAACCCCTGCAGTGTGGCTTTCATCCCTCAACACTCCACAGAACCTGTTTAGGCTTTGCAGCTCCAGAGTGATACCTTTTTGTGTGTACATCCTGGAATTACAACGTGATAGACCAGTTGTCCAGGCTTGACCTTAGCGTTGCTCCTTGTTGCTTTCTCCCTTTGAGATAGCCAGGTTCCAAGTCCCAGTGATCCTGTCTCCTAAACCACTTTTGTCTCCTTCTGGTCAACTCCACGTGTGCTTCTTGTTGCTTTAATGTGACTCTCCATTCTTTGTGACAGTTAGCAGAGGTCTCCCAACTGCTCTTCTTGCCTATAATCTTGTTCCCCTTTATTTCATAGTCTACACCTGCTGCTGGATTATCTTTATGAGGTGCAAATCAGTTCATGTCACTCCTTGTTTGAAAACCACCAATCCTTCTCTGTTACGAATAGAAGAGAGTCCAAAGAGCCTTCTTAACCTGATCCCAAACTGTCTTTACATCAACTTCGCATCCCTTATCATATTCCCCACCACTACTTCCCTGTCCTTCTACTCCAGTCGCGGATTTCCTGCAGTTCCCAAACATGCTATGCTTTTGCATGTCTCTGCGCCTTTTTCTATGTCGTCCCTACTGTTTCCAGTGCCCTTTCCACCTTGCTCCTTGAGAATACTCAACCCTCCTTTCAAAGACCCAGCTCAAAGGCCACCTGCTGTGTAAAGGCCGTCACCCTCATCTCCCCTTGGCAAAGTTAGTGACCCTTTTCTGTGCAGCTACATCTTATGTGTCCCTTTTAATAGCATTTATTGTCCCGTCAACATTGCCTGTACAAATCTGTCCTCCATTCGTGCCAGGGATTATTTAAAACTTCAACTGTTTCCTGCTTCTGCCTCTGTATTCCCAGTGACTAATAAGGTTTTACACACATACCAGAGATTTCTACATGCCTCATGAATGAATGAGCACATGCATAACTCATTGCAAGGAATCAATAAAATAAAACCCCTACAATTGAACATTTTTATCTGAGGTTCATATTTCCATGGCAAAAATCCTCCTCCTTCTCCTCTCTCAGCCCAGGGAACAAAGGTAGCCTGCAGACTGAGTAGGCACTGAGCAGGAGGAAGGGAAGCGAATACAGCATCACCTTTTCCATTTCTGAACCCTCTTTCTTCAGGCACAAAAAGATGGTCCCCAATTTCCCAGGGCGATAAAGAGAGCGCTTTCACTTCAGTGTCATTGGAAGAGAACAGAAACAGAGCGATAAGTCACAGAAGCAAAGGAGCCCCATTGTTAAGTCAGTGAGTTTCATCCAGGATGTCTGGGAAGCATTTAATGAATCTTGGAATAAACTTGTTTTTCATTTTAAAAAGAATGCACTATTTACAAACGACCAATTAAATGTTTATTCACCTTCTTTTGTTTCACTTTGAAAAGGGTTTGTTTGACAGTTTGACAAAGGCAGTCTGTGGCAGTTCAGTAAAGGTCTCTCTCAGGAACTTTAGTCCCCAGACAGTAAAGGAATGTTTCCTAAAGTACACAGCCTCCTGCCTCTTTCTCCAGCCTCTTTTCCCAGCCCTCGCTCAGTATTCAGGCCCAGGTGAAACCTCACTTTCTCTGAGCAACATCTCCTTGTTCCTGAATCCAAGCTCACTCTGCTCTTCGCAAGACTGGCCGATGGCTGGGAGATGAGGTGTGGAGGCAAGGAATAACAACTTTTTGCGGAAAGCCAGATATCCAAAAAGATGGTGGGCTAGTGCCGTAGAGTACCTTCTTATCAGGGGCAGGATGCCATTTTCTTTTATAGAACAGAGAAGGGGAGGAGGTGAGTAAGTGAAGTAAAAAGGCCGTTAGTCTTGCAAAGTATCCTGGCTGGGCCAATATCAAGAGGGGATGTGTTAATTTCTTCTTTTCTGTAGCCACTCATAGGTGGGCAGGGTCAGAATGTCTCTCTGTGAGCTGAACAAAGGCACTTTAACATTCAGGCAGAGGGGCAAGGTTCCAAGATACAGGCCATTATGTATACTTTTAGCTACAGAGAGCATCCTTTTAGTGATTATAATAACAAAAGCAACAAAGGCAAAGGTTGAAGTGAAAGGAACAGATCCAAGATGGGGTCAAGTATGGCTCTTCCCTGTTACACACTGATCCTTTCAGACTCCATACCACACTCGAGCTCCGCGAACCCTTAGCTTCCGGAACACCCTATTGCACCCTTACTCCACACTATCGTTATTACTTATAACACTGCGTACCCACTGTGGTGAGACTCGGATTTTTTTGTGGGCATCAGTGGTCTGTTCTTCTGATTTGCTGAGCAGTGGGCCGTGTGTTACATGTGCTGCAATGTGTTTATTCATTCATCCAGGGTAGGACAAAAGTCTTCATTTCTCAAAATTAATGCCTAGTGGTGTGATTGTTGGGTCACGTGGTTAGCATACGATTACATTTATCAATTCAGTCGCTCAGTCGTGTCTGACCCTTTGTGGCCCCATGAATCGCAGCATGCCAGGCCTCCATGTTCATCACCATCTCCCGGAGTTCACTCAGACTCAATCGAGTCCGTGATGCCATCCAGCCATCTCATCCTCGGTCGTCCCCTTCTCCTCCTGCCCCCAATCCCTCCCAGCATCAGAGTCTTTTCCAATGAGTCAACTCTTCACATGAGGTGGCCAAAGTACTGGAGTTTCAGCTTTAGCATCATTCCTTCCAAAGAAATCCCAGGGTTGATCTCCTTCAGAATGGACTGGTTGGATCTCCTTGAAGTCCAAAGGACTCTCAAGAGTCTTCTCCAACACCACAATTCAAAAGCATCGATTATATTTATAATAACCCCTAAACACTGTTTTCCAAAGTGACTCTACCATTTTGTCCTCTAAGTGGCAATATTCAAGAATTCTTTTTTCTATCCTCATCAACACTTGGTATTCACATTCTGAAAACACTTTCTAGACATTTAATAAGTACTGGTATCTCACATGGTTATAATGTTCATTCTCCTAGTGGTAAATGACAGTGAGCCTCTCTTTATGGACTTATTTGTCATCTACATATCTTTGATAAAGTAAAAACCTTTGGGCCACTTTACTTGCTTTTTGTTGGCTCTCTACATATCACAGGGCTTCCCCGGTGACTCAGCGATAAAGAATCCTCCTGCAGGAGCTGCAAGTGACCTGGGTTTGATGCCTGGGTGTGGAAGATCCCCTGGAGGAGGGCATGGCAACCCACTCCAGTATTCTCGCCTGGAGAATCCCATGGACAGAGGAGCCTGGCGAGTTACAGTCCATAGTGTCGCAAAGAGTCAGACCCAACTGAAGCGACTTACAAACACATACATATCACATATACATATGGTTATAAATGATCTATGAATATTTTCTCCAAGTCTGTAGTTTATCTTTTCATTATCTGAACAGCATCTTTTGTAGAGTAAAAGTTTTAAAAGTGCTGCTGCTGCTAAGTCGCTTCAGTCGTGTCCGACTCTGTGCGACCCCATAGACGGAAGCCCACCAGGCTACCCCGTCCCTGGGATTCTCCAGGCAAGAACACTAGAGTGGGTTGCCATTTCCTTCTCCAATGCATGAAAGTGAAAAGTGAAAGGGAAGTTGCTCAGTCGTGTCAATGAAGTTTAATTTATCATTTTTTTCTATTATACTTCATGCTTTTGATGTCATATCTAAGAATTCTAATTCACAGTTATAAAGATTTCCCTCCTGTTTTTTTCTAAAAGTTTTATAATTTGGCATCAATTTCTACATTTAGGCTTATGATACATTCTGATACATTTAAAATTAATTTTTATAAGATGTGAGGTACATGGAATTGAATGTCTTTGGAGACATTTTGCCTTTACCTTGGAATACCTTGTTTACAGTTCAACCATTGCAAGATGGTTTATTTTTTATGTCATGGTTATCACCAGGGAGAATCTTTGAGGCTGGGAAAATTTGATTTGAAGAAAGGCTTAATTTTAACCAGACAAGCTGACAGCAATGAATATTAATAAAGAATAAAAAATGCAGATACCAAAATATCTAGTCCTTGCTTTGACAAGCATTGGTTGGCAAAATCAACATACAGTATGTATGAGGTTATTTGTATGTATGCTTCTGTTCATTTATTCACACATCCACACACATCTATAGACTCTTAAATATTTCTGAGTTTATTGCTTCTCCCTAGAGCTTTAAGCCACAATTTTACTTGTTCAGAAATTCCAGCTACCCTTTTCCCAGAGGCAGGAGATTTTGGTTAGTGGCTTTAGAAGTCTGTCACAAACTGTCACATTTTGCAGTTTATAAAATGGACTTGACTTGGGTAGACCGAAGATGGATTTTCCATTACATCATTTAGAAATGGATAGGCCTTTCCATAAACACACTTAGACACTTTATCCCAACTTTTACTTTTTTTCTATTTCATTTTCATGTTTTAATGGCCCTCTTGCCGGCGTATCCCTTTTGGCATTGTTGGCAACATCAAGAAGCTTGAGTGCACTTGCCTTACCCTGAATCCACCAGAGTGGCAGAGGGGCTTCTTTGCCAAGCCCCCTGAGCTTGAGGTCTGAGGCATCCCCATTACCACTTAGCACCATGGGACCTTCACATGGAGCTGGGAGCCTTCTAAATTTCTTGGATTTAGGATTAACGACTTTCTCTGTTGTCAATTCTTCAGTGTTTCTGGATTCACTTAATATAACACTGTCAGGCTTTAGTCTAAAATATATTCTTTGAATTAAATAAAAAAGCAGTTTTCTAGGCCAGCCTTTACCAAAAAACACCGGATACTTGCTGTGAAAGATTGGATGATTTGTTTCAGCTCTTCACTCCCCTGCAGTAGGGTTGTACATCCACACCCTTCCCTTTGCAGCTGGTGCTTATATCCCCACAGGGCAATGGGACAGTGGGAAGAGTCTGCTTCCCCCCAAGCTCCACTTTGTTGGCAGTTGGCTTGGCCACTGGAGTGCTGTGGAACTGGCGCGAGCATAGGCTTTGTGTCTGTTTGTATGTTTCAGCTTGCCCTCTTGCATCCCTGTGATCATCATCATAAGAACACAGCCCTGCTATGGCTTCCTGCTCTTCAATATGGGCCCAGAATGAAACACAGAGAACTGACCCAAACCCGATCTGCAGCTTGGACCTAAACTAGCCAAACTGAGGCTTGAAACAGAGCTACCCTAACCAGTCCACAGACCAGTGAGTAACAAAGGTACAATTCTTGTTTGTTTATGCTTGTTGAGTTTTGCTACTTAGCATTATTCCAGCAGTAGATGATTAATACACCGACCTATCTCTCAGTCATGCTTCCCACAGGCAGTGAAGTCCATGTGAAACCTAGAACAAACTGTTATTTGCTAGGAGAAACCAGTGAATATTGTAGCCATGAATCAGAATGGCTACCATCTTCTCATGGATTTTTCTCCAGTCTACCCCAATCTTCAAGAATCTACTCTGAGCAGATTTTCTGAGCATCCTTTTAGCCAGATTAGTCTGTGTAGAATTACAGAATGTGAAGGCTGTCATTTCCTAGTGGTCCTCACAAGTGCTGGATCCCAACTGAAGCCTCTATCAAGTTGTTATGTTATGATTTATACATGGACAATAGTACAGGTTCCAAGCTGTAGAAGCCAGATTTCTTGGCAATAGAAAGCACTATTAAAATTCAGCCTTTACCCAAGAATATTAACAAGCTCTGATCACTAGCAGTTATGGTCCATTGCAATGTTCAGCAAGTATCAGAGTGAAATGACAGGCTGTCCTTTGTCTTCCCGAGATCCCCAAATCCCCAAACGAACACATTGTCTTACATTCCTTGCTCCATGAACATAGGTATATTTTGCAGTTAACATTACTGGGTTTGGCCAGACCTCAGGAGTCTTATTTCCTTACACCTAGATTTTTAGCTAGATAATTTTAATTGGAATCTTTTATTACAGTGCGCTCTTTCAAAATCTAAGGATATAGCTGGATATTTTGTTTACCAAGCCCATCTCAGAATTAGATGCCATCATCTTACTGGCAGAAAGTTCCTAGGCCACCTTGAGCCTCAGATTTGTATCTTTACAACATGATCAAAGAGTCTTCCTACTTTTAATGCATCACATGAGCCCTAAATATTTAAAAATCACCAAGTACATAAAAGTCATGCTTAATCTTATAAAACATGTGTTGGCTCTGTTCATTTTCTCAAAGTTCACCTCCCCTTCTGTGCTTTAACTTTTTCTACTTCTCAGCCGGCCATTCCTTTCTTTCTTGAATCCAATTGTTTCTCTTCTGACTAGCCAAACACAGGCAGATTGAGCAAGGCTTTGTCACAAGAGAGATGTTTAGCCAGAGAGAGGAAACACTAAAGGGAGACATTATAGGCATCTTTTAAATTTCATTTATTTTTATTTTTTTGGCAGCATTGCATGGCATGCAGGGTTAGTTCCTCAAGCAGGGATCAAACCCACGGCCCCTGCAATGGAAGCAAGAAATCTTAACCACAGGGAAGTCCCTATGGTCACCTTTTAACATGTGATGGTCTGTTATATAAAAAAGGGAATATGCTAGAGAAAAAAACAAAGAAAGAAAGAGGGAATAAGCTTGTCCTCTGTTGCTATGGAGAGGATGTAGCTAAACAAGTTAGAACAAGTCATAGAAAAGAGTTGCCAGGGAAACTCTCCTATAGAAAAGAAATTGGGCTCAATTAAACATTTTTCCATCAATTGGTAATGTCCAGTCATAGAATAAAAAGCAGTGAGTCCTTGTCAGTAAATGGATTCAAACTTTTCAGGCATAATAAACAACGTAATTCCCACATCTCTGAGTACCTTCTGACTTTAAAATATTATGATTTGATCTATTTGATTCTCTACAGTTTATCTGAGTGTGCAGCGCAGGATAACATCAGCCGTAGCAGTTTCATGATTCTGTGATTAAATGAAAAAGTCAAACAGAATTTGTAGTCTTGAGTCTAGTAGGTCCTTCTGAATACTCCTGACTTGTGTAGAATCCAAATTGAAATATCTTACATAGTAAGAGAGCATTCTCCTTTTTTGTATTGTGCTGGTTAGTTTTTTATTATACCTACAGCTTGATCACCACTGTTTAGAAGCATAAATATGCATATAACTTTACGACTGGGATCATGTTAATTTACTACTTCCTGCTGTCATTCTGAAAGGAGCTTGTTACTCTGTTTTCTAGTTTCTAACCACAACAACAATATTAAAGACAACATTAAAAAGCAGAGACATTACTTTGCTAAAAAGTTCCATCTAGTCAAGGCTATGGTTTTACCAGTAGTCATGTATGGATGTGAGAATTGGACTATAAAGAAAGCTGAGCGCCAAAGAGTTGATGCTTTTGA
>SJYT01059192.1:17426-67222 GCA_006410635.1 Cephalophus harveyi
TGTGAGTCTGAGTGAACTCCGAGAGATGGTGATGGACAGGGAGGCCTGGCGTGCTGCGATTCATGGGGTCGCAAAGAGTCGGACATGACTGAGCAACTGAACTGAACTGAACTGAACATGACAGCTAAATTGAAAAGTATGATAAGCATATTCACTCATTAAATACTATGTTTCTAGAACACAACAGGAAACATCTAGCATGCATGTTTAATCTCAGTACAATAGATTCAAAACCAAGTAGACATGTTTACATGCTTCAAGGCTAGATTCCAAGTTATCATAGTCATCGTCATCATCATCTTCATATTTTCTTTTCAATCCATTTGATGCTTCATTGGCAGTGTTTTGTGATAACACCATGTTAGTGGTAATAAGAATATTTTGGGACCCAATTAATGACAGATTAATTAGAACATTCTGAACTGATGATGTTGCAGGAATTGATGCTTTTACAGCTGGGGATTGTGAAGTGGGCGTCTGTACTGTGAAGCTTTGCCCTGTGAGGGACACTGGAGTCCCTACTTTGGTTGAAATGGACATGGCTTGTGGGGTTGGTGTGCCAAGCGTGGGAGTACTTGGTCTGCTAGTAACTGAACCAACACTTAACTGTGGAACTCTCATTCTTCCTGTAGAAGTAGATGCCTTTTTTTGGTAAGATTTAAGTCTATAATTTGGGGCAGTCAAGCAATATCTATCAGGTGGCAATCTAGGACCTGAGTATGGCTTGATCAATGGCAAAGGGGTTTGATTTCTTTGCCTTGCAGTATCTAATAAAAAAAACCTCTTGGGGGAGGAGAGGTAAAAGACTGGTCAGCAGGACACTGAATTGCCAATCGCACATCATCTGCGTCAACAGTAGCTTTCTTAGCATGACTTGAATAAATTTTGCATCATCTAGAATTGTGGTCACATACCAGAAAGCAACCTCCAACATCTGATTTATAACTCTTGGTTCATATTCTGTCATCCCCATACCCTTCAGGATTTGTGCCATCATCTGTGCATCTTTGGGCATGCTCTTGGGAGAAGCTATCTTGCCAGACTCCTTGATATTTGGTGGTCAAACTTCCAAGCTAAATCACACACATTAATGTATTTCAGTCCTGATCATGATGCAAATTTTTCACCTAATGTAGTTTTTCCAACCCCTGGTATACCAGTGAGTAGGATGTTTGGAAGCAACATGGTCCTTGCCCTGCTGGCTCTGGACACCTCTGCACACATGCTCTACACTTGACTCATTTTTAATATTTTTGACCATCTTCCAATTCCCCAAGGCTCTATTTAGGTGATATTAAAACCTCCCTGCTGAGATCTTATTTTTATTATTATATTTTTCAACTCTGCAACTGTTTATTCAGTTTCTTTCAAAAAATCCAGGTCACTTTTTTATGGTTTCCAGTTCCAAGCTATAATTTTCAGATTGTCTTTTTTGCTTACTGAATATACTACACATAGTTTTTCTTGGTAGTCTCTCTCTAGTAATTTTCATATCTGCAGTCCTAAAGGCTACTTTTTTTCACTTCACATTATATTGTTCACATAATGTTACTCAGTTTCCTGTCTTATAATTTTGGTATCTGAATAATATTCTGTTGATCAAATGAGTGGTAGTTTCCTCATTTATAAGACAGGAATATTCCTACCTCTTGGGGTAGCTGCCTGGCTCACAATAATTAATCTCACAGAGTATACTCTAAGTAATTACTTCTTTCCTTCTGTATCATTGCAATTATTATGACTTTAAAAATTATGTTTGTGAGTAGATGGGGCCTTAAAGAAAACATGGAGAAATGAAATAAGTTTATTGGGTATTTGGATTCTGTATGTTAAAAATTTCCATTATTTATATTTAAATATGTTTATGTACTAAACATAAATCATAAAAGTAAAATGAAGTTCCTTAAAGGTAAAAAGGTAATATTTTATATTTTAATGAACACTTCCTGTGTACCAGGCCCTATTCTAAGCTCTTCACATGTATTAGCTCTTTTGACCATCTCCCAGCAACCCTCTTTGAGAGGTATAATTATTAGTCCTACTTTACAGATAATAAAGTTGAGGCCCAAGAGGGTTAAATAACTTTATATGGTCATACAATTAATAAAGGGCAAGGCCAGGATTCTAATACAAGTGGTGTGGCTCCAGAAATCGGTTTGTTAAATTTTGGCATATGAAAAAAAATGGAGAGGAAACAGGAAAGAAAAAGCAAGAGTGTCAAGTGTACCTTCACCAGTAAACCTCGTTATCACATCTTCTTTGACATCCCCAGTTCCATTCTGTACTAATCTTAGAGAACCAGGAAAAGAGGTGAAGAGGAAAAAGAGTGTTCCGGGTACTATGGATGTGTAACAAGTCACCCTTCATGGCAGAAAGTAGCCATTTGTTTTACCCATGGATTTCATGGGTCAGAAATTCAGAAAGGGTAGAGTAAGCAAGGTTTGTCTCTGCCTCACAATGTCTAAAGTAGCTTTTTTAAAAAAGTTTTTTTAAAAAAATCTTTATTTCAGATAAAATTATTTCCATAATTAAGGCTAAAGTAAATGCACTTTCCTGAGTCCATTATTTCAGGTGACTGAGTCTTCAGATGGAAGACTTGAAACTGGGGATAGAAATTAGGCAGTCATCTGAAGTCTCCTTCACTCACTTGTCTAGCTGTTGATGATGATCCCTGGCTGGGAGTCTCAGAGACTCTTTGTGAGAACCTCTCCAGGGGGACTTTCCTCAGAGACTAGATTGAGCTTCCGCATAGCCCAGGGTTGGCATCATCCAGAGTTAGCACTTTTAGAAAAAAAGAAAAACAGATGGAGAGAGGGAGAGGGTGGGAGAACGAGAATAAGGCTGAAACTTTTATGATCTATCTGGGAACTTACCTAGTATCTCTCCTACATTTGTCGACGAGGTGAGGTGAAGTCGCTCAGTCGTGTCCGACTCTTTGCGACCCAGACGAAGGAGACACAAAAGATGCAGGTTCAATCCCTGGGCTGGGAAGATTCCCTGGAGGAGGCAATGGCAACCCACTCAAGTATTCTTGCCTGGAAAATTCCATGAACAGACAACCTGGTGGGCTACAGTTCATGGGTTCGCAAAGAGCTGGACACGACTTAGCACACAGCGTGATTTCCTACCATACCCTGTTGGTTGACGTAGTCATGACCTCCCCAGTCTGACTCAAAAGAGAGACAGTCACATTATAAGAAAACTATATGAGGTGGGATGTAAAAGTGAAAGTCACTCAGTCATGTCCAATTCTTTGGGACCCCATGGACTATACAGTCTGTGGAATTCTTCAGACCAGCCTATCCCTTCTCTGGGGGATCTTTCCAACCCAGGGATCGAACCCAGGTCCCCCACATTGGAAGTGAATTCTTTACCAGCTGAGCCACAAGGAAAGCCCAAGAATACTGGAGTGGGTAGCCTATCCCTTCTCCAGGGGATTTTCCCAACCCAGGAATTGAACTGGGGTCTCCTGCATTGCAGGCAGATTCTTTACCAACTGAGCTATGAGGAAAGCCCATGAGGTGGGATATATATATATGCCAATATATATGTGAGGTGGGATATATATTGGCAAATATATTATGCCTGAGAAGGGATATACAAAAGTTCATTTCTGTGTTGTACTGAAGCCAACAGAAAGAAGAGTGGTGATTTAGGTAGTCTTTTTTAAGTTAAAAATAACAGCTAACAGAAAAATATGCATCTTCACCCAGAGTAATCGTGAATGAACAGATATACTAATTTACATAAGTATAAATGACTTTAAAACTAACAATCTTTATAAGTCTGCCCTGATTGATTTATAAACTACCTCCGATATTTTACAGTAGGACACATTCTGGAGGAAGAAAAAGTCTGATTTCATGTATCATGACTGGTCTTTATATCCAAGGACCACACTGAGAGTACAAGGCTTCCCATTAAGCAGACAGATTATTTAATAGCAAGAGCTTATATGATGTGGCAATTTGGTTCTTACGTGTAAATTATTACACAAATAGACACTTCGTAGGACAGAAAATGCATCTTTTGTGTCACTGATCAACAATGACAGCAAAAGATTAATTTTAAGAAAAATAAATATGATCTTTCAACAAACATGGTCAATGAGACCAGATTGAACATTCAGTTTATAAGATGATACTGATGCCTATAACAAACCAACAGATTATGATATAACATGCCCTCTTGAATATCAAAAAGCCTGAAATATCAAAGAATGTTCTGCATTCACTGGCTTTACCTAAAACTCTGGGTATAAGATCAGAGGCAAAGCCTGAATGGTTAGAAGGAGCTGACTGTGCATTTCCACTGTATCATGGAAGGCATAACCACTTCTCAAGCATCCCTACTCCAGTATGCATCAGATGAAGTGGGGGTGAATTTCAAACCAAAGAGGCTCAATAAAATCCTACTTAGGAACAAATCAATATGTATTAAAATTAAATCCAAGTTCTCAGCCTGTGCAAAAACATTTGTAAGTTACTAGCAAGATTTTTCTTTTTTTTTAAAAAAAAAAAGTTTGCTTATTTATTTGTTTATCTGGGTCTTAATTGTGGCAGGTGGGATCTTTTTTTGTTGTGGCATGCGAGCTCTTACTTGCAGCATGAGGGGTCTAGTTCCCTGACCAGGGATCAAGCCCAGACCCCCTTCAGTAGGAGCCCAGAGTCTTAGCCACTGGACCACTAGGGAAGTCCTTCAAGATTTTTCTTAAGGAAAATGATCATAATTACAAAATTCAGAGGCATCAAAGCTAGACACAGACACAAAACACAATCCTATCCAAGGCAGATGGATATGTGGGTTGGACCAAATGTTTTATGGGAACTTCAGGAGATGTGCAGCTCAGATGGTTGGAGGGAGGACCAGGAAGAACTGGAACTTCTTTTCTGGACCATTGCTCATGCCTGCCCAGGCCCTCTGGATCATGTGAGCTCCTTCTCCTCATGCCAAGCTTTTTGGCCCCTTCCATTGTGGTAGCAATACAACAACAACAAAGACAGTTCCGAAGCAAGACATAATAATAACTACCTAAGAATCTCTTTGTGTGTACATTATTTATCCTCACCATTGGCAATTGACAAGTTATACACAGATCATCTGCTTATGTTTTTTTAAGTCACAAACATTTTCTTTTATGGTGGTGGGAGTCTGTAGAAGTAAGCAGTAAAGGAATACCGGGGATATAATTTAATAGAGTTTGTATAAATCAGAAATGAGTCCAAATTTCATGTAAAAAAAAAACTAGAGGATGACTATATAAAAATTTTCTTCTTGAAGTAAGTGATTTTAAAATAATTTTAAAATATGCTCTTGAGCTGAAAAAACATGGATGCTGGGAAACTCATTTTGCATGCAAAAGGAAAAAGAGATGTCCAGAGAATGCTTATGTATTTTGCTGTCTTGTAGTGGTCCTCAGTTGCTGGACAGTTCTGAAAGTGTGTCTGTGGAGACACATTCAGCTTAGTGGCACATAGAGTCTGAGGCTGCAGTGCTGTGGATGCTGACAGGTGGAATCTGCCTTCCTCTAGGCCAGGGGTCCCCAACCCTGGGACATGAACTGTACCTGTTAGGAACCAGGCTGCACAGCAAGAGGTGAATGGCAGGTGGAATGAAACCATCACCCTCTCTCTCTGCCTCCCCATCTAAGGGAAAATTGTCTTCCACAAAACAAGCGCCTGGTACCAAAAAGGTGGGGGACCACTGCTCTAGGTCATCCTGGAGTTCTTGGCTGACTCTCTACTGGAGGACAGAAGAAGCTTGCTATCCTTTGTGGAGCAAACTTGAAAAATGACATTATATGACCAGCTCACTCATAGTTAACATGGATGGAACACATTAGGTGGGTCCCTTCCCTTGTCTGATGGTGGAACGGATGGCCCACTCCAGTTCTCTCTCCCTTAGCCATGTTATGTCCTTTGGAGCATGACTGCAGTTGTTGACACAGCAGTCTCCTTACCACACTGCAGGGGGATGCCACTCCCTGCCCGGGATCATCAGAATATGTTGTCTCTCTGTGTTCCTGCTACTTTTACTCCTCCTCAGTGGCTTTCAAAGGCCTCATTATCCATTTGCCAATCTCAGCCAATAATTTCCTTCCCTCCGGCCACAGAGTTTATAGAGCTGCCTTTCTCGCTGGAATCACTTGTCAGACCCACCTCCAGCTCCTGCATCCGTATTTCCATGTAGGGAGGTTGTTTACAAAAGGCCAAGGGACCTGTTTCATTTCTCCATTGTCTGGAGCACACCCATCATTGCATGGAATTATGCAACATATTCATGGCTTCTGAAAATAATGCTTACCGTGTCTCTTGGAAAATCAGGATAAAATTCACTTCAAATAAGATTACCAATGTGAACTTAAAAAAGAAACCCACAAGAACTCACTTTTTGAAACAAAACAGAAGCTTTTTTGGCCTGAGCAATGTCCTCAAGTTTATTTCCAGTAAGGATCATTACAGAGGCAAATAGCCCAACAGTTACTGTTACCGGATGCAAGATGGTGTGCTCAATGTACAGAGGGACCAAACAAAATGAAAGATTGGATTCTGGAGTAGAGAAAAGTTTATTGCAGGACATGCAAGCAAAAAGGGTGACTTGTGACCCCTCAACCCCAAACTTCTTGAAGTGTTTCAACACAGCATTTTTTATTGGGAAAGAATTCATTTTTAAAAAATTTCTGTTTAATTGGAGGATAATTGCTTTACAATTTTGTGTTGATTTCTGCTGCACAACAACATGAATCAGCCACAATATACATATATCCCCTCCATCTTGAGCCTCCCTCAAGAGCACAAAGCTGAGTTCCCTGAGTTTTATAGTATCTGCAAAGCATTTTTAAAGGTAAGGTGAAGGAGGGGTGTGGTTAGTTGTTAAAGACTTCTCTGGTCGAAATCTTTTGTTTTTGCTGCCATCAGCTTCCAGTGTTCCTATAAACCTCTAACAAGACAAATATTATTCTCTTTTCAGCAACTTTTAATCTCTCTAAGAATGGAAAAGTGTTATCCCCTTCAAAGGATGGATTGTCCTATGTATTTCAGGCTATGGGCTACATTCTTTTTTTTAATATTTATTTTTGTTTGTTTGGCTGTGCCAGGTGTTAGTTGCCACCATTTCTGCCCACCCCAGAATCCATATGCTGAAAAGGTATAGCCTCTGTAGGACCAGACTGCAAACTTCTTGAAATCAGCTCCTAAAACTTAAATTCCCTTGCAATCTCAAGAATGTTTAACACATCATCATGTGTAGGGTAGGTCCTCAGATATTGTTCACTTGGCCATGGTTCAGCTTCCAGTTATGTGACGTAAGATAAACATTGGATAATACAGGCTGGGTTAAATTACCTCTACATATTAGCTCTGACATTTATAAGCGGAATTTCTAAGGTCTTGAGCTACTGGAAAAATATACAAAGTATAGGGCAATTCCTTCCTATCATCACACAAATAGTGAAATACTCTCTAGGGAAGTTGACCTTCATTAGGTTGCTCACATTAGTTGAAAATGTATTTCAACTGAGCTTGAACCCTCACTTGAACATTCTTCTTAGAGGATCTCAGCCACTCAGAGTTTCAGCTACCTCCTTAAAAGTGGATGATTCTCGAACACTTTCCAACTCCTATCCCTTTCAGGATCTCTAGACTACTCATTCCAACTCTTCATTGGAAATCTTCACCAGGCATTCAAAAGCCAGCTAAAAATTAACATGTGCAAAGCTAAACTTTAAATCTGCTTTTCCTATTTCAAATATTATTTTATAACATTATCCTCCCTAATGGACCCTAGCTAGAAACCTAGGCATCATCCTTGACTTTTTCTTCAATCTTGCTCTCCAGAGATACAATGAGTTGCCATATCCCATCTTGTTTGCCTTCTTAGCTCATTTGATTTTTCACAGTTCTTTGAGATTTAATTTACATTTCATAAAATTCACTCACTTTAAATACGTTCTTCAATGTGTCGCAATAAATGTATATAGTTGGGCAACTGTCGTCACAATTGGGCTTTAAAACACTCCCGTTATGCTGAAAAGTTCTCTGTACCTCTCTGTACTCCCACCCTGGCCTCAAACAACCGCCTATCTGTTTCTACAGTTGTGCCTTTTCTAAAAATCCCAAATAAATGGAATTACATAATATGAAGTCTTTGTATCTGGCTTATTTCACTTTCCATGATGTTTCTGAGATCCACTGGTGTTGCATGTAGTGGTAGCTTGTTCCTTTGTTGTTGTGGTGTTCAGTTGCTCAGTTATGTCCGACTCTCTGCAACCTCATGGACTGTAGCACACCAGGCTTCTCTGTCCTTCACAGTCTGTGGAGTTTGCTCAAATTCATGTCCATTGAATCAGTGATGGCACCCAATCATCTCATCCTCTGTTGATCCCTTCTCCTTCTGCCTTTAATCTTTCCCAACATCAGGGTTTTTTCCAATGAGTCAGGTCTTCTCATCAGGTAGCAAAAGTATTGGGCTTCAGCAGTTCCTTTTATAGTTAATAGTATTCCATTTTATGAGTATACCGTAGTTTGCTTATTTATGGACATTTGATTGCTTTTCCAGTTTTTGGGTATTGTGACTAATATTGCTAAGAACACGCTCATACAAGTCTTAGTGTGGACACAGGTTTTTGCTTCTCTTGAGTAGAGATCTAGAACTGGAATTGCTGGTTTATATGGTGAGTATATGCTTAACTTTTAAAGGAACTGCTGCAGTTTTACAAACTGGATGCTCTATTTTACATACCACCATCAGCGTATTTAGGTTCCAGTTTTTCTGTATCCTCATCAACTTGGAATTGTCCATCTTTTAATAGTTGGTGTTTTGTTCAGTCACTAAGCCATTTCCAACTCTCTGTGACCCCATGGAGTCCACCAGGCTCCTCTGTCCATGGGATTCTCCAGGCAAGAAGACTGAAGTGGATTGCCATTTCCCTCCAGATCAGGGATCAATCAAACCCATGTCTCCTGCATCGGCAGGTGGGTTCTTTACCGCTGAGCCACCAGAGAAGCCATCTTTTAATAGTAACCGTTTTAATAGGAGTAGCAGCGCATTTCATTATCATTTATTTTATATTTTCCCAAGGACTAACGATGTTGAGCATCTTCTTATGAAATCTGCATCCATTTATCTTCTTTGGTAAGGTATCAGTATCATTTGCTTTTCTTTATTGAGTTGTTTGTCTCTTACTATAGAGTCATAGAAGTTCTTTGAATTTCCTGGATATGAATCTTTTATTGGATATATGTTTTGCCAATATTTTCACAGAGTCTGTGACTCGTCTTTCCATTTTCTTCATGGTGTCTTTTGAAGAGCCAACATTTAGGTTCTTAACCTTTGAATGTGGCTTATGCCTCTCTTCCCACAGCCACTTCTTTGAGCTCAGCTCTTTTCTCTTCATGGCTGAATTTTTGTAGTAGCCTAATGACTAGCCTCTTTATCTCCCCATTGCATTTTCTAAAATGACCTTTGCTTTCAGGACTAAATAGAAGTTCTGTAGCCACACATATATGACAACTATAGAGGGATGCCCCTCACATCGCTTCCCATCAGCCTGCTGTAGAGAGCATGGAGACGGTCAGGGTCCAGCCACCAGAGCTGTGGATCTGCCACAGCACTCACTCCAGGGCCACTCTTGCTCCAAACTGCGCAAGACAGTGACCAAACTCAATGCAAGACTCTGCTAACAGGCGACCCCTGCTGAGGAGCTCCTAATCAGCTTTGCCAAGACTTTCTCAGGGTTTTGCTGCAGTCTCTGGAGCTTTTCCAACCCAATTTCTTCATTCCTCATTTTTTTTTAAATTTTCTAAGTTTTATTGTGAATTGTTCCTTTTTTTTTTGAGTATATATTGAATTTGTTGGACTTCCCAGGTGGTGCAGTGGTAAAGAATCCACCTGCCAATGCAGGGGATGCAAGAGATGGGGTTTCGACCCCTGAGTAGTGAAGATGCCCCTGGAATAGGAAATGGCAACCCACTTCAGTATTCTTGCCTGGAAAATTCCATGTGTAGAGGAGCCTGGAGGGCTACAGTCCATGGGGTCACAAAGAGTTAGACATGACTAAGCACACACACTGAATTTGTTACCACATCCCTTCTGTCTTATGTTTCACTTTTTTTGGCCGTGAGGCATGTGAGATCTTAGTTCCCTGACCAGGGATCAAACCCACAACCCCTGCCTTGGAAGCTGAAGTATTAACCACTGGACTGCAAGGAAGTCCTCTTCCTTCCTTCTTTCCTTTCACAGGTGTCCAACCTACATCACAGTCTGAAGCTCTGCTAGCCTTCTCCTGTTTCCTCTCCCTTTATCCTTCTTGGTGTTTTTCTCAATAAACCTCTCACATGTCTAGTCCTGCCTTGGGATCTGCTTCTCAGAGAACCCACCTGCCACAACAGGCAAGGCCGTTCCTGATCCAGCCCCCACCGTAATCTTGCCGGCTCCTCAGTTGTCATTGAACTCTTGTCTTCTTCCAGTTCATGACGACTATAGAAGGAACCAGGGCTGCTTCTGCCAGTTTGCTCTCTTTTGTTCAGACTTCTGAAGCAGCAGCAGAAAAATCCATCTGCCATAGTAGCAAGGCTATGATAATGTGCTGAGGAAGCCTCATTTGAGTAATGTTAGGCAGGAGTTAGCCATGAGCAACAATACATGGCCCCACTGACTGAATGTGGAATAGCCCCCTAATCTCAAGCTATTTGGCAACCCCTTCCCAAACACTACCCCATCAGTACTCCAAAATGGTCAAGGGACTGGAAACCACCCCCCACAGGCTGACTGGAGGGATTTTCCCCACTCTGGCACATGTGCACACCTCATGGTTTCATGTCCTTAGATAACCTTTGGTGGCCATGGGGCTCATTAAGTGTTCATAAATAGCCTACAAATACATACATATAATTATAACAAACTGAATTATGGGAAGGACATGTGCAGTAGAGCCTCTTGTACAAACTGCAGCTGTCAATTAAGACTGTCAATCAACAGCCTCCTGGATTATACAAAAGAACTTTGGCTTAAAAAACCTACACTCCAGCTCTCCCCAAGGCCATTGGCTTCCTTGGCCTGGCCCACCTCTCTCTTGAGGTGTTCTCTCTATTCTCTCTTTACCTTCAATAAACTCTCTTGCAACAGGTAAAACCTCAGATTCTGTTTTGCATTCTTACCAAGAACTGAGGCCCACAGGAGGAGGGGTCTCCAGACTCTCTTCCACTAACAGTAAGAAGAGCAGGAACTCCAAAGTAAATTCAACCTTTCTAAAGAACATGTACCCTCAACACCTTTTGAGCTGCGGATGTTGGAGGAAGGAAACAAAAAACCCTTTTCGATAGGGAGTTATTCTCCTTGTACCCATAAATAAATTCACTCTTCCTTGCAAAACCCGATGCTTCTGACAGTGCTCAAATGTGCTGTTAGAGGGGTTTTGTCAGTAGTGAGAGACAGCAGGCAGGCATGCTGAGTTTATCATCGCAGGAATCTCCTGGGGCTCTTAAAAGGTTGCAGGGCTCTGGGTCCCAATCCAAACCTCCTACACTAGATTTTCCAGAGAAAGGCACTGGGAAGAGTATTTTGGACAAATGCCTCATTACAATGTTTGAAAATACTGGTAGAGTGGTTAAGATTACAAGTACTAAACCTAGCCTGATTAGTTTAATTCTCTGACTTTTTCTAGCTGTGTAATCTTGGACAAGCTCCTTTGTTTGCTCATCTGTGAGATGCTATAATGAATAGTACTTCCCGCATTGCTTTCTGTGAACACACAACGAGCAAATGGCTTTGGTACGTGTAGGACAGCGTCTGTTGTTTGTGGTTTAGTTGCTAAGTCATGCCTCACTCCTTTTGTGACCCCATGGACTGTAACCTGCCAGACTCCTCTGTCCATGGAATTTCCCAGGCAAGAATATTGAAGTTGGTTGCCATTTCCTTCTCTGGTAGGGGGGTGGGGGGTGGGGGTCTTCCCAACCCAGAAATCGAACCCAAGTCTCCTGCATTGCAGGCAGATTCTTTACCATTGAGCCACCTGGGAAGCCCAGGACACTGTCTATCTTAGAGTCAATTGCTTATTAAATTTTAACTCTTTTTATTGTTGCTATTGTTATCATCACCAACATTATAAGTCTTATTAGTGACAGATTGAATCCAACAAAATCATGAGCAGCTTCCAGGTGTTATGCTAGGATCCAGTAGGGAGACAGTATGTTTTTGAAGAGTACGGTTAGAATACAGAAATGAGTACAATCTACCACCTGCTCATAGCTAGTTGAGTTTTTCCCTACCCAGCCACGTTCTCCCATCTAATCTCCATCATCTAGGGCATTCATTAGTCAGCTCTCTGCCAAGATTAGGAGTGGGCTTGGTGGTTGGTACAGACACAAGCTAATAGTCTTTGATCTAGTTTTAGGAGAGGCTCTGAGAAAAGTCTCTTAGTCATCAGATCAGAGTTCACATCCCAGGGAATCTTATTAGAGAAGTGAATGACCCTGAGCAAATTATTTAAGCTCTCTGAGCTTTTGTTTCCTTAACTTCCGAATGTTTCCTACCTCTCCAGGCTACTGTGAGGCTTAACTAGCGAGATGATGGATGTGAACTCCCATGCTGGGGGCTGAAGAAATGGGCGGCCCACCTTATTTTATTAGGACTGTTTTTAGTTCACTGAGATAACCTATCCACAGACCCTGGAGGAGCCCAGCTGTCTCCCTTGGAGGGGAGAATTTCAAGACCCAAAAGGCTCCCCCGACTGCCAGACTTATAACTCAAATAAGCCATCTTCACTGTGAATGTCTCAGTGGTGCGTGGGAATTGTCACTTCTCACCTGTATGTTGTCTTGTCATTTACTCCTACAGTCCAGGAGTGGCCGTTCTAGGGTCATTTAAAAATACTGAAAGAAAGACATAGCTCAACAAACCCAGTTCTTTCCCCAAACTTTGGCTTTGGTTTTATCAACGTGGTTTTTAATTCTTGCCCCCTGCCTCAATGGTGAGTGCACATGGCCTTTGTAAACATGCCTTCAAAATGTCTTCAAAGTTTACAAAATGAACTTTGAAACAGGGCAATAAGTAATATCACCAAAGCAGCAGTCATTGAGAAAATGATCTCTTTAAATGGGCTAATGTTTTGGACTTTGCTGTGTCCAAATTTCAGAGGAATATGATTTCTTTGGAAGGAATGATGCTAAAGCTGAAACTCCAGTACTTTGGCCACCTCATGCAAAGAGTTGACTCATTGGAAAAGACTCTGATACTGGGAGGGATTGGGGGCAGGAGGAGAAGGGGATGACAGAGGATGAGATGGCTGGATGGCATCACGGACTCAATGGACGTGAGTCTGAGTGAACTCCGAGAGATGGTGATGAACAGGAAGGCCTGGCGTGCTGCAATTCATGGGGTCGCAAAGAGTCGGACATGACTGAGCGACTGAACTGAACTGATATATATAAACGTGTTGATATAAACTTTATTTTTAAAAAAATTAGGACATTTTCTAAAGCAGTTGCCAAAGTGGTGCCTAATTTGGAATTGTTCTTTCCACCCTGGTTTGCAAGGGATTTGCTATGGGGTAAGAGTATGTAACAGAGACTGCAAATCAAGATTTGCTTCTTACAGATTTCCAAGCTTAAGGAAAAAGTCCCACAAAATGGATTAGAAAGTACTTGAAATCTCTCTGAAGTAAAGGGTAGGATTATGCAAAGATAGTAACAGGCAGTTCATAACCTTTTTGCTATTTTTCAAGTGTGATGGTGAACTCCTGCAAGCTAATAAAACATAGAAATAGAGACGTAACAAAAACTTTTCGGTGCTGAGAATGAAAACATTGGGATACTCTAAAAAATTTGCTAGATAAGCAGCTCATGTTCAAAGGTGAAATAAATCATACACATTATATGATTGATTTATTTAAACATGAGTCTATACTTCAGGGAAAAAAATGATTTCTGAAGAATAGAATGAAATTCTGGATGCAGTTACCAAGACATCCCTTGGAGAAGAATTGTATCTACTTAGATAAAGCTGGGATAGAGTCATGTGAGGTGGAATGCCAACTCCCAGGAAGCTGAGCCACAGCAGATCCTTATGTCCTTTGTACAAAAAGGAGAGGTTATGCCTAGAGTAACAGGAAGAACCTCCTTTCCTTTACAAAGGACAAACAGTAAATAGAATCCTACCAAAAGGGTTTTAGAAAGGCCCATAGATGAGGGTTATAGTACCACAGCCCAAGGGGCAGTAGGCAAGTCCTCCTTTCCTGGTGTGAGTTGGGAGACTGTTGTAGATGTTTATGACAGGGACTTTCCTGGTGGTCCAGTGGTTAAGAATCCACCTGGCCAATGTATGGGACACAAGTTCGATCCCTGGTCCCAGAAGATCCCACATGACACAAGGCAGCCAAGTCCATGTGCCACAACTATTGAGCCCACGCACTCTACAGCCCAGGCTCTGCAACAAGAGAAGCCGTTGCAAATGAAAAGCCCACGCACTACAGCTAGAGAGTAGCCCCCACTTTTAGCAACCAGAGAAAGCCCCCTCGTAGCAGCAAAGACCCAGCACAGCCAAAAATAAATAAACAAAAAAATATTTTTAAAAAAAAGATCTTTATGAGCGTCTTGCCCAAATTCAGAGATTTCAAACACATCCCAGTGCAACCTGGCAGAGAGATATTTTTTGACCTTAGTCCTTGGCATGTGTTTTATTCATTTATTCCTGCATAACAAATTATCTCAAAACTTGGGGCTTGAAATAACAAGCTATTATTTTTCATAATTCAGCAAAAATGTGATCAGTTTTCTTCTCCAAGTGGTGTCAGCTGGGGAACTTGGAACCCTTCAGCTGGTAACTGGGCTGGGAGGTCCAGAAAGACTATGCTCACAGGTCTGTTGACCTGGTGCCCCATTAGGCTGCCTCTGCACGTGGTTAGCTTGGGCTTCCTTACAGCATGGTGGTCTCAGGGTAGTCTGGCTGCTGACATGGCAGCTGGTTTTGCCAGGTCTTAAAAGTTACCACTTGCCACTTTTGTAGCATTCTGTTAATCAAAGCAAGACATAAGGGCAGTCCAGATTGAAAGGGAAGAGACATGGGCCCCTCATCTTGATGGTGTAGCATGCACCTTTGTTCATCTTAAAGAAGGAAAAGAACTGATGGCAGCCCTCTCTGCAGAGTCTCTGCCATAGTCTGAGCAGGTGGGGCTGGCAGCTGATGGCTTTGGAGAAGAGCGTGAAATCAGGCTAAGCCAAGGAGAGCTGCATCTGGAGGCAAAGCTGATTTGTGAATGGTTATTAAAGTTTAGGCAGTTGGGCACCAAACTTCAGGTAGGAGTTCAGACATAGTGCAACAGGAAGTTGATCCTAAGGAATCCTAGGGGCAAGGAGTAACGGAATCTAGGAATATTATGCCAACATGAATCAGGCTTCCCACAATTCCATGGATTTTTTTTTTTTTTAAGTCAAACATCAGACATCCCTGGTGGTCCAACAGTTAGGAATCTGCCTGCCAATACAGAAGACATGGGTTCGATCACTGGTCCAGGAAGATTCCACATGCCACAGGGCAACTAAGCCCACGTCCCACAGCTATCGAGCCTGTGCTCAGGAGCCCCTGCCCTGCAACAAGAGGAGCCACTGCAACAAGAAGCCTGAGCATCACACCTAGAGCGTATGCTTTGCTTGCCGCAACCAGAGAACGTCGATATGCAGCAACAAAGACCTAACACCGTCAAAAATAAATACATAAAAATTTACAAAAAATCCAACGATGTATATTGACATTATTTTTTTAAAAAAGTCAAATATCTGCTCAAAAACAAGTTCCTTTTGCATCATCTTCTGTTACTGATGTCTCTAAGCTTATGACTTTACATAGAGAGCGGGGAGATGAATGGCTCAGAAAAGATGGGGCCAGAAAAGCGCAGTCAGTTGCCTAACCTTGTCCTGGCTGCAATCTGACTTCCTTATCGCAGCTCTGGAGGCTTCACATGAAATAGCCAGTGTTCTTATTGAGGAGAGGGCGGTGCTCTCCTAGCCTGTGCTTGTAGATGTGGTCATCCTAAAGACTTTTGCTGGTGGGAGTGCTCCTGGTGTTGAGTGGATAAGAGCCAGGGAGGCTAAATATCCAAACATCCCACACACTTGCAGGGAATTATTGCAGCCCAAATGCCATTGGCACCCTGACTGAGGAACACAAGGTAGACAATGGGGGTGATATTGAGTATTTGGGTGGGAATATGGAATTTGGAAGATGCAGGGGCTGCAAGATCCCATAATAGGCTGCTGTATTCTAGTTAAGTCCAGTAAGTCACTGCTAAACTGTAGGAAGCATGGTGCCTATAGAAAATACAGTCTTTAGATCATGTGCCCCAAAAAAGGCCACCTTTGAAAGCATGCATTTCCTCACTTATCTCAACTGTTCTGAAATGATAGCTGGAGAATAAAAAAAATGTTATAATATTTCTATAGAAATAAGGCTGTACCATAACCTTGTGAAAAGAAGGACTGGCTTATCTCCATCTGTGAAAATAACTGCATCCTACTTTTATTGTTCTTATTCAGAATAAAATATGTTCATTTTTGCTGGGAAGAGATGTTTCTGCTAACATGTGTAGAATCCTATTTATTCTCTCCCAATCCAACTGATTTTCTCCTACCTGCCAATCCACCAGCTTTACAGGATCAAGTCCAGTCTCTGATGGCAGGAGAACCTGACATGTAGAACCTTAAATGGGGTCCAGCGTGTTGCTTTTCCTCCAGAATAAACTTCACCTCATGTAGCAGAAACATACTCTGCAGCCTTTCTCTTGCAGTGATACATTTGAGAAGTGAGCTTGCGTTTGGGAGTCCTGATCAGTCTGGCCATGAAATCGCTCCTCCTGTTGTCAACCTTGTTCTTCTAGTCCTCCTTTGTTTCTTTTTATGCGTTTACTCTTTTGTGTAGCTGTGACTAACGCAGAGATTTTCTTGGAGGGAAGAAAGCATTCCACGTGAAGCTTAGTATGTCCATTCCAAGCTCTGGAAATGACCTAGGTGTTTGCCGCTGTGTGGTCAGCAGATGGCTATGTCTCACCCACTCCTAAGCTCAGAAAGTTTCCAATTTTAAAAGCTTTTTAAAGACCTCTAGTATGTCAATGGATGATACAAATTCGGCACAAGCAAGCAGTAATTTAATTGGGTACACTGACATCTGCTTTCACGGGTGTGTACTTCTGAAAATTGTGCACAAGTATTTTGGTTGAGTCTACACTGACCGTGAAGAAAATCATTGAGTGGGGGCAAGCTATAACAGATGTAGTATAGATTTCATTCTCCATACAGTGAATTACCTGTAGCAAATTTGAAATCCTTACATTATTTCTTCTTCTACCTAGCACTCATCTGGACTCCTTCCCTCTGTGGTTGGTTGATGTGTGCTCTGGGAATGCAAAATCATTTTAGTGTGTTCCCTTTGATGACTTGGAAGCATCTGAGACCACGCAGAGCCCCAGGGTCATGGTTATGAACAACAATTATTGTACTGGAGACTTACAGATGTGCTGGTTACTAGAGGGTTGTGGTTAATAGAATGTTAAACAACAAAGAGTTTATTGTAGAACTAAGGAGGAAAAAAGCTCCCCAACAGCAAAATACATAATCTCAGAAAGTCAGAGGATCTGGAAGAAAACACACAAAGTTAAGTTTTCCCTTTATAAAAACTTGTTCCCTCAAATTAAATGGTCTGAGTTTTAGAAACTTACCCTGTGGGAAATACGTTGCTTCAAAGGAGAAAGAGATTAAATGGAGATGCAGCGAGCAGTGTCTCCCACATGTAGACTCTCTTCCACAACGTGGTTAGGCATTTGGTGAAAAGTGATTAACTCCAGTCACTAGGGAACTGTTCATGGCACTGAGTCTGGCCTGGTACACCAACTCATGTCCTCCTACTGCACATGGAACATCAGACCTGATCTTTCCATGGCAAATTCAAATGCAGTTCAGGCACTATCCTGATCCTTTACACTGAGTGCACTGACCTGGCCCTGCCTTTTAACACCATCACCTGCCTTGGCCTGTAGTAACCAGACACATAAATTGGGTCTAAGAAGTTCATACTTTGGCCACCTCATGTGAAGAGTTGACTCATTGGAAAAGACTCTGATGCTGGGAGGGATTGGGGGCAGGAGGAGAAGGGGACGACCGAGGATGAGATGGCTGGATGGCATCACCGACTCGATGGACATGAGTTTGGGTGAACTCTGGGAGTTGGTGATGGACAGGGAGGCCTGGCGTGCTGCGATTCATGGGGTGGCAAAGAGTCGGACACGACTGAGCGACTGAACTGAACTGAACTGAACTGAAGAAGTTCACTCCAGTATTCTTGCCTGGAGAATTCCATGGACAGAGGAGCCTGGCGAGGTACAATCCATAGGGTCACAAAGGCTGTGACACAACTGAAGTGACTTAGCAAACACACACACACACAAGAAGTTCCCCAGCGCTTCCTTGGCAGTCCAGTGTTAAGAATCCTCCTGCCAGAGCAGGGGACATGGGTTCAATCCCTGATCCAGGAAAAGCCCACATGCCGCAAAGCAGCTAAACCCATTTACCTCAACGCCTGGGCCCATGGGCCTAGAACCTGTGCTCTGCAACGAGAGAAGCCACTGCAATGAGAAGCCCACACATCACAACTAGAGTGTAGCCCCTGCTCGCCACAACTAGAGAAAACCTGCTTGCAGCAACGAAGACCCAGCACAACCTAAACAAATAAATTAAAAATTTTAAAAATGTTAGTATGGCAAAACCCACTAGAGTATTATAATTAGCCTCCAATTAAAATAAATACATAAAAAATGGGCCTAGAACCTGTGCTCTGCAACGAGAGAAGCCACTGCGATGAGAAGCCCAAACATCACAACTAGAGTGTAGCCCCTGCTCGCCACAACTAGAGAAAACCTGCTTGCAGCAATGAAGACCCAGCACAACGTAAACAAATAAATAAAAAATTTTAAAAATGTTAGTATGGCAAAAACCACTAGAGTATTATAATTAGCTCCAATTAAAATAAATACATAAAATTTTTTTAAAAAGAAAGATGCAGAGGTGAGAATCCAGATTATAAAATATTACAAATTAAAGAGACTAACAAAATTATAGACAAATGCCACTCACTAAATTTTTTGTTTTAGAAAAAAAAATACATGTTAGCAAGTAATTCTCATTTTTATTGATTTGAGCATTATTTATCCTGGAATGGTAAGAGATACATTACCTGTAAATGGAAAGACTGTTTACTCACAGTGTAAATCTTTTTCTATCCAATAAATTTCTCAAAAAAAAAAAAAAAAAAGTAAAGTTCACCAAAAGCAAAGAAAACTCCATGGTGTTGATGCTCATCATATCACAGTGGATGACCTTGTTTCTGACCTATTGAGCTGGCTGGAAAGTTCATACTTAGGAAAAACCTGAGCAAAATTTTTGGCCAAATCAGTATTTCCCAAGATCAATGGGGTGAGCTGTGTAACAGACCAAACCCCACTGGGTTTACCTAATGCATTAGATAGACAGGCTACATAGGGCCAGACAGTTGGTGGTAGAATGTATTTCTGCCTAGTGGCTGCTTTGAAGGTCTTTGACTTGTCCCTGCAGATTCATTACCTGCTCCCTTCCATCCTTCTCTGTGTTCAGGGAGGCTGATCTTGGATTTGCCCGATAGGGAGGGAGAATATAGCACTGGGAGACTCAAAGAAAGCAGAGCACAAGATATACTGCTCCCACTCCTGGTTCCTAAGCTGCTTGGAGCTACTTCCCTCTGTCTTCAGTTTCTACTTAAGTCCCTGGCTCCTTTGGGGCAGTCCACTTTGCCTCTGGGTTCTGGTTACCACTCTTTCCTTTCATCCTTTCAGGCCTAGGATTGTGATAGCTCCTGCCCTGTCTAGCCCCAGGCTGCTGTCATACTCTGTAGATTCTTTCCCACCCAGATCTTTGGAAGGGCCCCTTTGTTGGCCTTCTCAGGTGGGTCAGAAGTAAAGAATCCACCTGTCAATGCAGAGGTGCTGGAGATGCAGTTTCCATCCCCACGTTGGGAAGATCCCCTGGAGGAGGAAAAGGCAACCCACTCCAGTACTCTTGCCTGTATAATCCCATGGACAGAGGAGCCTGATGGACTATAGTTTATGCGGTCACAGAGTTAGACCTGATTGAGTGACTGAGCATGCATGCAGCCCCTTTGTTAGGCTGGCCTTAAGTTACACAGTGAGTAGGTCTGTCTTCTGCTGGAACCCTGCTGACCACATAGACTTAGTTCACCCCTCTTTGTATGTGACTCCATGTGTCCCAGGCTGCAGGTAGGAGTGCAATAATAATAACAGACACAAAAGAGTGTTTCTCTTGGTCCTTTGCCCCCGTGCTTCCTGCAGAAACTTCAGTTCCTTGGTGCCCTAACAACGCTTGAATTTGACCCTTTGGAGGCAGGGCCTTCCTCTATTCCTGCCCCAGTTTGCTATGTGGACAACTCTAACCTTTGCAATAGGCAGCAGAGCCAGTTCTGTGCCTGTGAGCTCCTCTTGGTTAGCTGCTGCAGTGTCTGGGCCAAGGTCCCTGGTGGGGACCCTAAAAGCACCTCTGTAGCTGATACTGTGCTTTCCTGTGGCAGCTGCCATCACCAGTCCGGGATGCCACTGTCACAGTCGCTCCTCCATTCTCAGCGTTCCATGGGAATGATACTCTTTATCTTTGCTTGCTTTTTATCAGAACCCAGTCGGCCAAAGACTTGGTTTTAAGCCCAGTGGAATGGGTCAGAGTTTAGTCTACACGACAGGTCATGCACTGAGCTCAGAAGCAGGCATCCCCTTGTCCTTAAACCAACTTCCCCTCCTCCATTATCCTTCCCTTGGGAAGGGTTCTTTCTCAGGAGTCAGATTTCTCATGTAAACAGTGCCCTGTGGGGGCCGTCCTGTTATTTATTTCTCCAGACCAGCCTAGAAATGTCTGAATCCTCCAGGGAATTCAGCCTAGATTCACTTGATATACTCAGTCTTCTGGCCATTCCACTTGTGCCCCTAGAACCCTACCCTCTACGCTTATCTGCATCAATTTGTGCTCGGAAATGCCAAATTCTATGGATTCCATCACTTAGGCCCTCCCTGCCCTCTCGGTGCCATTTGGGCTCAGGCAGTAGAAGGCAGCAGCAGGACATGAGCGTATGAAAAGAGAGAGATCTCAGAGGGTGCGGCTGGGGTTCAGCTGGTAGTGGTTGTTTATATACAGTCACGGGGCCTACCAGGTCACTCTCTCCAGGGGCACAGCTTTGCTGCATTCTTGTAAAAGTACCCCCCCAACCCAACCCTTTGTCCTTTTAGTCCTAGGGGGTGTGGTGCATAATTGTCCCCCAAAGATGACCACAGCCTAATTCCTAGAACTTGTAAGTACGTTACATGACATGACAAAAGGGACTTAGCAGGTGTGGTTAAGGTGCTTAGCTGCTCAGTCATGTCTGACTCTTCGTGACCCACCAGGTTCTTCTGTCCATGGAATTCTCCAGGCTAGAGTGGATAGCCATTTCCTTCTCCAGGGCATCTTTCTGACCCAGGGTCTCCTGCATTGGCAGGCAGATTCTTTACCGTCTAAGCCACCAGGGAAGCTGCCGTGGTTGAGGTAACAGACCTTTTAAGACAGGGAGAGTAGGGACTTGCCAGGTGGTTCTGGTGGTTAAGAATCCGCCTTGCAATGCAGGGGACATGGGTTCACTCCCTGGCTGGGGAATTAAGATCCCACGTGCCGTGGAGCAACTAAGCCCACGTGCCCAACTAGAGAGATTAAGTGTCATGACAAAGATTCGTGTGTTGTGATTGAGAACAAACACAGCCAAATAAATTTTAAAAAAAGAGAGGAAAAAAAAAAAAGAGTAGCCTGGATTATCTAGTCAGGCCCAATCTAATCACGCGAGCCCTAAAAAACAGAGAACTTTCTCCAGCTGGAATAAGATAGATGCTGCAGTAGGATAAATCAGAGACATTCCAAATGTGAGAAGGATTCCTTGTTGGTTCTGAGATGGAGGAGCCAGAGAGGAGGCTCTGACTCCCATCTGTCAGTCAGTAAGGAAACAGCTCTCAGCCCCGCACCTGCAAGGAGCCGGATCCCGCCAACAACCTGCATGAGCTTCAGTTCAGTTCAGTTCAGTTCAGTCGCTCAGTCATGTCTGACTCTTTGCGACCCCATGAATCGCAGCACGCCAGGCCTCCCTGTCCATCACCATCTCCCGGAGTTCACCCAGACTCACGTGCATCGAGTTGGTGATGCCATCCAGCCACCTCATCCTCTGTCGTCCCCTTCTCCTCCTGCCCCCAATCCCTCCCAGCATCAGAGTCTTTCCAATGAGTCAACTCTTCACATGAGGTGGCCAAAGTACTGGAGTTTCAGCTTTAGCATCATTCCTTCCAAAGAACACCCAGGGCTGATCTCCTTCAGAATGGACTGGTTGGATCTCCTTGCAGTCCAAGGGACTCTCAAGAGTCTTCTCCAACACCACAGTTCAAAAGCATCAATTCTTCGGCGCTCAGCCTTCTTCACAGTCCAACTCTCACATCCATACGTGACCACAGGAAAAACCATAGCCTTGACTAGACGGACCTTAGTCGGCAAAGTAATGTCTCTGCTTTTGAATATGCTATCTAGGTTGGTCCCAGGGCTGATCTCCTTCAGAATGGACTGGTTGGATCTCCTTGCAGTCCAAGGGACTCTCAAGAGACTTCTCCAACATGCTTAGAAGCAGATTTATCCTCAGAGCAACCAAACAGGACCATGGGCCTGAGAACATGGTGACTCCAGCCTTGTGAGAGGAATCAGAGGACCCAGCCGAGTTACACTGTAACCAGACTTCCAAACTACATCACTGTGGATATAAACCAGGTATCATTTTAAGCCACTAAGTTCTGGGTAATTTGTTACAGCAGCAGTAGGAAATGTTCCGGCAAGAATACAGGTGAGGATGGCTTTCTACTGTTGCTCATCTCTGGGTCCTGCTCCTGCTCAGTCACTCAACTGTATCCAGCTCTTTGCGACTCTATGGACTGTAACCGCCAGGCTTCTCTGTCCATGGGATTTCCCAGGCAAGAGTACCGGCTTGCCATTTCCTTCTCTAGGGGATCTTCCCGACCCAGGGTTGAACTCACGTCTCCTGCATCAGCAGGCAGATTCTTTACCACTGAGCCACCTGGGAAGCCCCCTATGGGTACTGCACCATCCCCTAACTCTGCTCACACCGCGTCAATGGTGCCCCCAGGCTCTGTTCAGTTAGCCCTTTGAGTGGCTGCCTCTTTCCTGCCGGGTCCCTGACTCACATGCACTGCCCTATTTAAAAGCCCTAAAGATACTTATCTACATATTCGCTAAGTGGTCACACATGTTCTTTTTTATTTTCCTTTTATTTAATGTTTGCATTTTTTAAATTGAGGTACAGTTGATGCGTAAATATCATTTACAACATAGTGATTCAGAGTTGTTAAAGGTTATATTCCATTCATAGTTATTATAAAATATTGACCATATTCCCCGAGTTGTACAATATTTTCTGGTAGCTTATTAATTTATACAAAGTAGTTTGTACTTCTCAATCCTCTATCCCTATCTTGCCTCTCCCTCTTCCTTCTCCCCACTGGTAACCACGAGTTTGTTCTCTACATCTGTGAGTCTGTTTCTTTTTTGTTAAAAATCACTACTTCGTTTTAGTTTTTAGATCCACATATAAGTGGTGTCATACAGTATTTCTCTTTCTCTGCCTGATTTATTTTACTTAGCCTAAGACCCTCCAAGTCTATCTATGTTTTTGTTGTTATTCCGTTACGCAGTCATGTCCAACTCTTTGCAACTCCATGAATCACAGCACTCCGGGCTTCCCTGTCCTTCACCACCTCCCAGAATTTTCTTAAAATCATGTCCATTGAGTCAGTGGTGCCATCCAAACATCTCATCCTCTGTCATCCCCTTCTCCTGCCCTCAATCTTTCCCAGCATCATGTTGTTACAAATGGCAAAATTTTCTTTTTAATGACTGAATAGTATTCCATTTATATATGTATCACATATTTCTCTGTCCATTCATCTGTTCATGGACACTTAGGTTACTTCCATATCTTGGCTATTGTAAATAATGCTTCTAAGAACATTGGGGCTCATGTATCTTTTCGAATTAGTGTTTTCATTTTTTTCAGATATATATCCAGGAGTAGAATTGCTGGGTCATATGATAGTTCTATTTTTAGTTTTTTGAGAAATCTTCATACTGTTTTCCACAGTGGCCGCACCAGTTTATATTCCCGCTAGCAGTATACAAGGGTTCCCCTTTCTCTACATCCTCCTCAACATTTATTTGTGGTCTATTTGATATTAGCTATTCTGACAGGTGTGAGGTGACATCTCATTGTGGTTTTAATTTACATTTCTCTGATGATTAACAATGTTGAGCATCTTTTCGTGTGCCTGTTAGCCATCTGCATGTCTTTGGAAACATACCTATTCAGGTCTTCTGACCATTTTTAATCAAGTTGCTTGTATTTTTAATGTTGTATTGTGTGAGCTGCTTATATATTTTGTATATTAACCCTGTTCATGACATGTTCTTGACATACAAAGCATAATAGGCTTCATCAGTGTATATAAGCTATGTGTCTCTCATACCAGCACCTGTTAGCTGATGGGGGCGTTTTTAACACCAAGTGGAGATATTATGTGTGGAGTCTGTGACCTATGAGAATTTTGTTGCTCTTATCCCTGGGATTTCTGAGGTCCTTCTGGAATAGGATGAGGCCAGAAATAGAAAGGCATGACACTTGGTGCTTCAAAGTGTTCCCAAGAGCTCAACTACTCAGAGACTTGTAGCTGTACCAACGTCGGCTAGGCAAGTCACTGCACGGAGTGTAACATTGAAGGCTCTGATCCCCGTGCAGTCAGCTCATTTCCATTCCTCATGAACATGAAGGCCACCCAGTCCTGCCAGCTGTCTCACACGTAGGCTTCTCTGGAGGGTACGGATGAGATGGTGTCAGTGGATCCCCACCGCCAGTGAAGGGCTTGCAGGTGGTGGGAATTTTTCATTTGCCAAATACACTTAATCATGAGATGCTTTCCTGCTGTCCTTGCTCCTCTGAGTTCACAACATAGCATCATTGCCTTGGCTTTTGAGAGTCTCCCAATATAAGAGACTTTGAAAAATCAGCTTCTGGCTCAAGGAAGGAATAAGGCTGAGCTTCAGAGAAGCTGTATGGTTAGCACGAGAGACATGATGAAAAGACAAAGGATTAGCTTTCATGTTACTTTGAAGTGATATCTCCTCTCATTTACATTCCCCAGGGGTTCTTTGGGCGTTGGGTTTTTTCAAAGGGACCTGGACCATGCTTCCACGACAACACGCCGTGGAAGTGGGTATCATAACAGCTCTGCAGCTTAAACCAGAGCACTAGGCACTTCACAGAGCCCTTGTTTCCCTTACCAGCCACAGCCAGTCCTAGACAGAATGGCTAATATGTCACTAATTATAAACAAGCAGACAATGGAGTTTGTTTTTTGCCCCGGGAATCTGCTCTCGCTCCCAGTCAGATCTGAATGCATTTTCAGCTGTAATAGAAACCAGAACTAAGCACTTTGAGACTTTATTATGGGCACAGAAAAATAGAAGGAAGGGAAAAAACACCCAATCCAAGTTTTTAAAAATTGAGTCCCCACTATGTGTGGGTTGTTTTACATATATTTTCTCTAGTAGGTAAAAATAACCCTGCATGTTTATTACGACCCCTGCTGTCCCTAGTTTATCGATGAGAAAACCAAGGCTCGGTGTGGTTCTTTTCACTTGGGCAAGGCCACCGTGTTAACAAGTATTGAAGATGGAATAAAACATTATGTCCCTCTGATTCCAGAGCCTAGGCATCAGCCATTTCATCACACTTCCACACCAACTAATTTTTCCTCCAGAATTGAGAGGTATTTAGCCTTCTTCTCGGTGTGCCTTACTGGACCTGGAAACTTGCCTCATCCACTCTTTTGCCTTCCAATAAAACTACATCCAGACAACTTCCGATAAATACTATTTCTAGGACTTTCTCCTAATGGTTCTCACTGCCTGGAAGTTCTTTCTTATGACCGATCCAAATATTTCTTGCGGTACTTCGAAGACATCTCTCTTGCTATGCTCTCCTGCAGAGGGTGAGTAGCGCACTATAAAACCACCTCGCAGACCTGCGGATTGTAAAATAGCTGCTCTGTGGAGGGGGAGAATTCATCCCCTTAGGCCAGACAACAGAGCAGCCAGAGAAAATCAGTCTCGTCTGTAGAAACTCGGTGTAGGTTTTAACCTTTCCTGGCCTCTCCCAACTAAAAGTCCAACTTGGAATAAATCTTCAGTGCTTTTAACCAGCTTTTCCACACCTCTACTCTCCCCATGCCCCCTCCATGATCTTATTCCCCACCATCCTTGAGTTAAAAGATGGGGCAAGGGAAGTAGGAGGTTAAGGGGAATTGAGTTAGTTATACACAGCAACTGCTGTATTAAACTCCTTTGCTGAAAGATGTCCTTGAGGAGATCCAGTTGACAGGCGCACAAAAAGGCCAGGAGAGGTAGGGAGGCCACTGCTCCTGCCCAGCACTCCGCACGCCATTAGACACAGCTGGCTGAGCATGTGAGCAGTCTGCTGGAGCCTCTCGTGTGGTTCGAAGATCAAAGCAGAGTGTCCCCCGTGTCTGGTTGCTTCTGAAGGAGCCTCAGGCTTATCTGGGAAAGGGAACCCAGAGGAAGGAGGCTACCTGCTGTGGCCAGAGATCAGAGGGAGGGCTGGGCAGCCTGGTCAGTGGTTGGCAACAGAATTCCCAACCGGAACTTGCAAGGCTTTGAAAGGGAGCCAAGGCCTTGGATGGCAGGCCCAGGGCTTGGTTCTGGGAAAACCACAGAGGGTACCAGAATGCTGGGAAGATCTGGGAACGGGATGGCTTACCGGTGTTGGCATCTGGCACTCCAGGCATGCTGGGGGAGGCGAAGAGCCGTGCAAGCTGGGTTCTCGCCACTCTCTTCTCCTGCGCAGTGAGGCCTCCCTGAGCGGCTACATCCCTTCTCAGGACTTCAGTCTTCACCTGGATTGAGTCAAGCTTCCCTCCACCTGTATTTCTGTGCTCAGCTTGGACTGTTCTCCTAAGTGACTGACTCCTCTTTTGACAATCCCTGAGCATATCCCCCCAAAGACCCCATGGATACCTTGTTTACTATCCCAAACTGAGAAGACCACTTTCTCCTCTTTAAAATTGCTTCTCCTGGAACGTCCCTGGTGGTCCAGTGGCTGAGACTCCAAGCTCCCAATGCAGGGGACCCAGCTTCATTCCCTGGTCAGGGAACTAGATCCCACATGCTGCAACTAAGGGTTCGCATGCCGCAACTGAGACCTGGCACAGCCAAAATAAATAAATACTTTTTAAACATCCTTCTCCTTCTTTGCCAGGATTCAAGTTCCAGCAAGCTGGTTTCAGAGCCTTGGGGGCAGGGCGTGAGGAGGGTTGATGGACTGAGGTCACTGGGGTGACTCTTCCTGATTCTCCTAAGGAGGAGAATTCTCAGTCCTCTGCCCCTGAACCCTCTGATCCCCAGACCCTGCCCTCAACCACTGTCTTAGCTCAGGTCTCCCTCACCTCCATATAGGGTGGTAACAGCCTCCCTTGGCTTACCTGCCACAGCCCTGTCCGTCATTCACTCCACCCTGTCCTAAACCCTCTAGATCCAGCCACAGCCCTGCTCTGTAGCTCTAGAGGCTTCCAAGCTGTCTGCAGGACACAAACAAGGCTCTCTGGCCCCTCATCCTTCCATCTACAATTAAACTTCCTGACCTCAGTCCATCAACCCTCCTGACACCTTGCAGCCAAGGCTCTAAAACCAGCTTGCTGGATTTGAAACCTGGCATCTTAGACAAGGGTTTTATTTTGTTTTTACTTTTCCCTAAGGGTCAAAAGCTCTTAGGAGGCCTCTGGCAATCTCTGCCACACTCACTAGACCTTACAACCCCAGGGGAACAATATATGTACATATGTACACATACACACATTGATGCGCATGTAAGTATATATTTATATTAAAAAGTACACGCTGAGCACTTTATAAGTGGGTGGGCAATTCTGATTGCTTGTGTGTGAGTCAGGGGCTTCCCTGGTGGCTCAGATGGTAAAGAATCTGTCTGTAATGCAGGAGACCCAGGTTTGATACAGACACAGTTCTAATTGCTTTCTGCACATTATTTATTCCTTCCTTAAGCTCTCTTAACCTTTCCTGGCCTCTCCCAACTAAAAGTCCAACTTGGAATAAATCTTCAGTGCTTTTAACCAGCTTTTCCACACCTCTACTCTCCCCATGCCCCCTCCATGATCTTATTCCCCACCATCCTTGAGTTAAAAGATGGGGCAAGGGAAGTAGGAGGTTAAGGGGAATTGAGTTAGTTATACACAGCAACTGCTGTATTAAACTCCTTTGCTGAAAGATGTCCTTGAGGAGATCCAGTTGACAGGCGCACAAAAAGGCCAGGAGAGGTAGGGAGGCCACTGCTCCTGCCCAGCACTCCGCACGCCATTAGACACAGCTGGCTGAGCATGTGAGCAGTCTGCTGGAGCCTCTCGTGTGGTTCGAAGATCAAAGCAGAGTGTCCCCCGTGTCTGGTTGCTTCTGAAGGAGCCTCAGGCTTATCTGGGAAAGGGAACCCAGAGGAAGGAGGCTACCTGCTGTGGCCAGAGATCAGAGGGAGGGCTGGGCAGCCTGGTCAGTGGTTGGCAACAGAATTCCCAACCGGAACTTGCAAGGCTTTGAAAGGGAGCCAAGGCCTTGGATGGCAGGCCCAGGGCTTGGTTCTGGGAAAACCACAGAGGGTACCAGAATGCTGGGAAGATCTGGGAACGGGATGGCTTACCGGTGTTGGCATCTGGCACTCCAGGCATGCTGGGGGAGGCGAAGAGCCGTGCAAGCTGGGTTCTCGCCACTCTCTTCTCCTGCGCAGTGAGGCCTCCCTGAGCGGCTACATCCCTTCTCAGGACTTCAGTCTTCACCTGGATTGAGTCAAGCTTCCCTCCACCTGTATTTCTGTGCTCAGCTTGGACTGTTCTCCTAAGTGACTGACTCCTCTTTTGACAATCCCTGAGCATATCCCCCCAAAGACCCCATGGATACCTTGTTTACTATCCCAAACTGAGAAGACCACTTTCTCCTCTTTAAAATTGCTTCTCCTGGAACGTCCCTGGTGGTCCAGTGGCTGAGACTCCAAGCTCCCAATGCAGGGGACCCAGCTTCATTCCCTGGTCAGGGAACTAGATCCCACATGCTGCAACTAAGGGTTCGCATGCCGCAACTGAGACCTGGCACAGCCAAAATAAATAAATACTTTTTAAACATCCTTCTCCTTCTTTGCCAGGATTCAAGTTCCAGCAAGCTGGTTTCAGAGCCTTGGGGGCAGGGCGTGAGGAGGGTTGATGGACTGAGGTCACTGGGGTGACTCTTCCTGATTCTCCTAAGGAGGAGAATTCTCAGTCCTCTGCCCTTGAACCCTCTGATCCCCAGACCCTGCCCTCAACCACTGTCTTAGCTCAGGTCTCCCTCACCTCCATATAGGGTGGTAACAGCCTCCCTTGGCTTACCTGCCACAGCCCTGTCCGTCATTCACTCCACCCTGTCCTAAACCCTCTAGATCCAGCCACAGCCCTGCTCTGTAGCTCTAGAGGCTTCCAAGCTGTCTGCAGGACACAAACAAGGCTCTCTGGCCCCTCATCCTTCCATCTACAATTAAACTTCCTGACCTCAGTCCATCAACCCTCCTGACACCTTGCAGCCAAGGCTCTAAAACCAGCTTGCTGGATTTGAAACCTGGCATCTTAGACAAGGGTTTTATTTTGTTTTTACTTTTCTCTAAGGGTCAAAAGCTCTTAGGAGGCCTCTGGCAATCTCTGCCACACTCACTAGACCTTCCAACCCCAGGGGAACAATATATGTACATATGTACACATACACACATTGATGTGCATGTAAGTATATATTTATATTAAAAAGTACCCGCTGAGCACTTTATAAGTGGGTGGGCAATTCTGATTGCTTGTGTGTGAGTCAGGGGCTTCCCTGGTGGCTCAGATGGTAAAGAATCTGTCTGTAATGCAGGAGACCCAGGTTTGATACAGACACAGTTCTAATTGCTTTCTGCACATTATTTATTCCTTCCTTAAGCTCTCTGAGGTAGCTATTATTATTAGCCCCAATTTATAGGTGAGGAAATAAAGGACAGAGAAGTTAAGAACCGGCTGTGTTGATAGGTATTTAAAAGTGAGGAAACAAATGATTTGCCCAAGACTGTACAGCTGGATGGCGATAGGACAAGAGCTGACTTCAGCTAATAGGCCTGTGTGTTTACAGAGTACTGTAAATATGAGCTTTAAGGTGTCATTTTCATACAGTTTGTATGTCTTTTTTCCCCCTAATTTTCATGTAGATAAATATAAGATAATGCTATTAATCCATCTGTGATAGCCAGAATAATATGAATGGCAAGAGTTAGTGGAAATTTATAAATAAAATAATTATTAAACCCTTAAAAAAAAAAAAAAGAACTGGCTGTGTTGCATAGCTGGGAAGAAGCAAAATTTGGCCTTGAACCTGCACCATGGGATTCCAGAACCTGCACAATTAAGAACAAGTTCTTATCACCTGAGCCATATTGCCCCCTCATAATACACCTTCTGAGTTAGGGAATGGCCCCCTGCCTGGGATCCACCCCAGGGATCTTTCTCCCCATTAATTCTCCTATATTTGAGAATCATGGAAAATCAAAATTGGGAGGCTTCTCAGCTCTGGTCCAAGATTTCCACTGCTCAGAGAGGGAAAGTGACTTATTCAGAGTCACACAGGAGACAGGGAAAGGCCCAACAAAGAACTTCCACACTGCTTTTTTTTTTTTTTTTTTTCTGTCTCTGGACATGATTTCTCACTCATTAGCCCCTTGCTATGTTGGTTCTGATTTGAGATTCCAGTAATATCTACTGCATTTCAGAAAGAAAAGGGGGAAATGTGTGTATGTGTACACGCAAAAGCACACACACACGCTCCCTTCTGTAAATGAAGATTTCTTCTCTAGCTTTTCCACAGTGAGTTCTTTGTGTGTGTGCCCACATGCACGCTCAGTCGTGTCCAACTCTTTGGGACTCTATGAAGTGTAGCCCGCCAGGTTCCTCTGGCCATGGAATTCTCCAGGCAAGAATACTGGAGAGGGTTGTCATTTCCTCCTCTAGGGGATCTTCCCGACCCAGGGATCGAACCCGCTTCTCTTGCATCTCTTGCACTGGCAGGCGGATTCTTTACCACTGCACCACCTGGGAAGCCCTGGTGAGTTCTTTATCCCCAGTCAAACCCCCCTCTCCCCTCCCTGGGCATCTAGCCATGGCGTCTTTTCCCGGTTCTTGTTGATTTTATCTAGGCTCGAAATGTGGAAGCAACTACAGCGTCTCAAAGGGCTAAATACCTTGTGATGACTCTTCTCATCTGTTACCAATGCCGGCCCAATGCAAACAAGGACTCGCAAAGGCAGAGGGATAAACATATTTAAGCCAGACCGATTTCCAGAGAAATAATTTAAAGATGGTTCAAACAAACGCTTCAAACACACAAGAATAATGATTTCCCCATGGATACATTGTGTGCTTGCTGGCACTATAACTTTGGCCTTACATGCAGGATCCCATAAAAAGTTAGGGGCAGGATAAAAAGAAACAAGGAGTGCACGATGGAGTGAAGCCATTTGCGCTGCAGCCGAATATCGCTGCCCCAAATTACCCCGCCGGAGTCTGCTGTCTGGGGATTCCAGACGCCTGGAATGCAGCAAATTCAACGTCTGTGGAAGCACCATCCGTGGATGCTAAGACACGCCAGGAAAAGACCCCTACCTTTTGCCTCCCTGTGATTTTGGGGGGACCATGCCTCTTAGCCTGCCCACAAGGTAGGTTTGCCATGGCTATCTGTCTTTTTTTTTTTTTTTGCAGAGAAAAGTGCCAAAGCAGATATGCAGCTGGGCAGTGGAGGAGTGGCTCGGTTCCATGGGGGAGACTGGGTTATTTCGGATGACCCCTCTGCACCACTGAAGACCATGAGGGACTTTAGCTACCTTGATCAGGTTCGTCTGGCCCTGATCCCCAAAGACCACCTGTAGGTATTCTAATGACCCTCACTGTAGTCCATATCTTGACAGAAGAGATTCAGGGGAAATCAGTGCAGCCAACTATATCCATTTTGATCTGCTCCTAAGCCCTCCACTGGGGACATCATCAATATGGCAAACATCTTGCAAAGGTCCATCTCTGTGCCTGCTTGCCGAGGGTTTCCAGGGTCTAGGGGTCCAGCAAAAGTGACGAGTTGTTTTGAGTTGTGTCCAATATTTTCACAGTGTGTTTCTTTGCCACAAACATTTTTGCCCTGAATATTTTCACTGCATAAGTAATTGGCCATAAAGCAATTGTGTCAGAAGAGGAAAAATAACTGGTTGACAGTTTGGTTTGATGTATACAGTATAAAGATCACGACAGAGAACAATGATTTGTCCTAAGAGTTGCTTTCTTAATTTTGAAACACTGGAGGAGAAAGAGGCCTTGCGGGCACAGAGTTGAACCCTCATTTTCCATAGAACTTTGGAACATTTCTCTGTGGACACATGACAATATGCCAAGGACATACAATGGTGTAAAGGCTTTCACAACTCAGTAAAGCTCAGTTGCAAACATCCATCCTGTGCTGGGAAAGTGATACCTCTCTCTACCTTTTTAAAAATTTTGAATATTTTATTTATTTTTGGCTGTGCTGGGTCTTCATTGCTGTGCATGACGCTACAGTAAGGGTATTGGGAATACCTACAGGTGGTCTCTGGGGGTCAGGACCAGACACCCTGATTTGGCCTCTTACGGTCTTCAGTGGCTCGGAGGGGCAGAAGGGTGGACTACGCCAGCGTCCGAAATAACTGTCTCCCGCCTGACTGTGGCCTCACTCAGTGAAACCAAGCCACTCCTCCACCGCCCAACTGAATATCCAATTTGGCATTTCTCTATGCAAAAAAAAAAAAGGAGACAGATAGCCTACCTTGTGGGCAGGCTAAGAAGCACAGTCCCCAGAAAGTAACTCTCAGCATGCTTTCTGTAGTTGAGGGATACAGGCTTCTCACTGTGGTGGTACCTCTTGTTGCAGAGCACAAGTTCTAGAGCACACCAGCTTCAGCAGTCACGGCACTCAGGCTCAAGAGCATGCGCTCAGTACCTGTGGTGCATGGGCTTAGTTGCCCCTTGACATGTGGAGTCTTCTGGAGCAGCGATCAGACTGGTGTCCCCTCTACACTGGCAGGCAGACTCTCTCAATCACTGGACCACCAGGGAATTCCTGATACCACTCTTTTTAAAAAAGTTTCACTGATTCATTTTTGGCTGTGCTGAGTCTTTATTGCTGCGTGGGCTTTTCTCTAGTTGTAGTGAGTGGGGGCTACTCCCTAGTTGGAGTCTATGGGCTTCTCATTGTGGCGGCTTCTCTCTTGGTGGGGCACAGGCTCTGGGGATTTCAGGTTCAGTAGCTGTAGCATATGGGCTCTGTAGTTGCAGCTCCCGGGCTCTCGAGCACAGGTTCAACAGTTGTGGTCCACAGGCCTAGTTGCTTCATGGCATGTGGGATCTTCCTGGATCAAGGATCAAACTCGTGTCTCCTGCATTGGCAGGTGGATTCTTTACCACTGGGCCACCAGGGAAGCCCCTGATACCTCTCTTAATGAAGGAAGAAATATTAGCAAAAAAAAAAAGAATCAGTGCAATGTCAAACAAAGAGACAAATAAACATGCAAAAAAAAAAAACTAAGATACTAACAAAAACTTGGAAGACAAGTGCTTAGGATCAACCTACAAAATAAAAATAAAACTAATTATTTGCACAGATTGGCATGAATCTGTATCCATTTAAAATGTATTCAAATATCTTGTATGTCACAATAAAGTCTTAATTTTTAAAATCTATTTCTCACGTTTCTTTATGTCCTTTTTAGCATCCCTCTTATTTTTCATGTTTTATCTTTCATGGCAAAATTGTCTTACGGCTAGTTAGTTATGTGGCAAAAACATTTGTGGCAAAAATGCAGGAAAAATGTTTACAATAAAGAAGCTTATGTCAAAAATACCTAGAACTAGTTTCACTATTTCAAGAAGTTTTTTTTAAAGTCTACTTCTTTGATAATAGGCCTGCATGTAATGGTTAAAGAATAGGTTTTTTGCTTACCGCTAGCATCATATTTGCTCAGAATGTCACAATGCTATTACATCCTGCTCATGAGTGTTGATTGGCTATTGGTGGTATCTTGGACTCGCTGGGACTTTTTTAGTGCATCAGCTCTGGTTCTCAGAGCCACAGGCTATTTTCCCCTTTTCCTCCAACATGCATCCTGCCCAGTTCCTCACTGTTTGCTTAGGTTTCCAAGATGTGCAACACCCACTTCACTCCTGAATTGTGTTGTCTTTCCCAAGCCAAGGTTCCCTGGTGACCACCCTACACAAGAATGAAGCCTAGAGATGCTACAGTATAAGAACTTTCCTAATCTCCTCACCTGTCTTCTCCAAATATCAGCAAGGGGGTTGGTGGGAACTCAACTTCCAGCAGCCTCCATGTGGGTCCTGAATAAAGACTAAGTCTCCCTGGGAGGAGTTTTGAGAGAGGGGACAAGTTGTGGGGCCAGCCAGGAACCCCAATTCCCAAAGGGATCTTGTTTGTCATCCTCATTCATTATTGGATAGGCTATGTAGGTCCCAGAGAGAGTGCTGAAAGGGGACTTAATGGTAAGGTTGGTTACCACTGTCTCACCCTATGAAGGCTCCACCCATTGCCCTGGATTCAGGAGATTTGTCTGATCCCTTGGGAGGGGTCTCTCTTAGTCCCAGGACCTCATGTGTCACTATTAATGTGCTACGGGTTTGGAGATAGAGAAGAATCAAAATCAGGAATCAGAAGGTGGCAAACTCGAGAGTCTTGGTTCACCTGATAGGGATAAATTCCAAAAGACAAAATGGAGAAAGAAATGCTGATTTAGTACGTGGCTGGAAGGAAGGGACTCTTAGGTGCAAATTCAGTGGCTTCCCATATACTAGGCTGTTGCCTTGACTCATGGCTTAGGTGGGATGCCCTCGGGGCAGACCTGAGACAATGACTTTTGTAGGAATAATTTATTAAGAAATGGCTCCTGGGAAAGCTGATTAGGGAGTAGAGAGGCTGGACAGGGGAGGAAGATGAGCAAGGAGCTGTCTGGGGCAGGAGTTTAGTGGGGAAAAGTTTCAGCCAGATTCTACAGGGGACCATTGGACTGAGATCCTGCCTCTGAGTGACTGCCAACTAAGGCAAATGACCTGGACTTTTGCGCTCCCATCCCAGTCATGGGTTAAAACAGAGGGCTGTGAGCAGCCTTCAGCTGTGTTAGGGTTAAAGAGCTCTAGTAACCAGAAGATAAACCACCAAAGAGTCTAAGGGGCAGAGATTGAAATCACACCAAACAAAATAGGGGATGAGCAGAGAAATGGTAAAAAGATGTTTCAGGGAACCATCATTGACCAATCAGCATTGACATTGTCTGGCGATAACCCAGCTTCCCTGTGTGATTCTTCTCTCTGGCTTCACTGACCTGGCCAGTCCCTGAGTCTCTGGTTTGGAACTGGACACTCAGCCTTTGAGTTGAAGATCCTGTTCTTTGTTCAGGGACCCGAGTGTTAATGGTCTGGCCTAGAAGGAGCCCTCTTGCTGGGGCAGAAGGCAGGAGTCTGGTGTGGAGCCCAGCCTGTATTCATGATTGCCTGATGTTTGGATCCACACCTTTAATCTTACTGTAGAGACCAGCAAGCAATGCCCTGGGTTGGTCTACACTACAGGCCTTGCATATACTGATTACCCACCAGTTAGGATGGCCCACACCACTGCTCCTTTCCAGGATCCTGTTTAAAGGGTTTTCCATCTATGTATGTGGATTTATTCATTGTTGAGATGCATCAGATGAGAAGGTCAAAAATAATATATCAATGATTTATGTGTGTGTGTGATTTTGTCTAGAGAGAGAAATCCGTTTTGTTAAAGAGCATACGTCAGTACTATCTATTCCAGGGCTGTTCATGTGGGTAATAATAACGATCATAATGATGAATCCTGCAACACCAGTAGCCAGCGGTTTGGGTTCCCTGCCTCACATGCATCGTGCTGGCATCGCCCCTGTCATTCCCCTTTTGCAGAAGACACAAAGCACAGAGGTTAGGTACCGTGGTCATAGCCACACAGCTCCTAAAGGCAGAGCAAACGGATTCCGACCCAGATCTGGCAGCTTCCGGAGTTCCCCTTCTCCTTCTTCACCCTACTGTCTGATGTTGGGTGCTGCTGGAGATGTAGAAATGCCAAGAAGTTTGATAAAACAAAACCAGCAGAATTCCAGACTTGCTAGTTCAGGGAGAAAGTAAGAAGGCACCCAGGGGACACTTAAAAATAAGAATAAAGTGAACAGAGGACCTTTCCTGACTGTCCAGAGGCTGAGACACCACACTTCCACTCAGGGGGGGCGTGGGGTCAATCCCTGGTTGGGGAACAAAAGATCCCACATGCCATGTGGTGTGACCAAAAAAAATAATTTAAAAAATATTTTAAAAATATGCCAGAAGATCTTGTGTCTGGTGAGGGGCTTAGAAAAAAAATTAAGAAGACAGAGCCCTAACCCTCTGGGCAACTCTGATCTGGTCGCATCACAAGGCTGATGACAGTTCCAAGTACCCAACTTTCCCAGAAGCGTAGCCCGCCAAACAACTGATGAAACCCCATGAGCAGATAAATATGCTCCTAGCTTAGCTTCACCTCATATTGCTATTTATTCTCACCTGATTTTGTCCAATACATATGCATTTTTTTCTTAGCTTCAAAGGGCACTTGGAAAACAAATGAAAGGAATAAAGAGAACAGGGAAGCCCGTTGACCGTGACTTTGCACTCACACACACACTCTGAGTGCACACTTAAGTGAGACCCGTAAGAATTCTAGGCCTGACATCTCTGCACATGAGATCATGGCGTTTGTACAATTTGGCCTTCTGCTTATAAATAAAAGACATGGCCTGAAGATAGATGGAGATGACACTCTGGAAAAAAGGGAAGAACACTTTATGAAGTTCAGGTTTTATATTTTAAAGCAGCGACACAGGAAGATAATCTGACTTGTTCGTAAGGCTTATTTTTTAATCTAAAAATAACAACTTTCTACTAAAAAGGGAGACTTGGGGGAAATAAGGAGAAACAGTTTTCTGTGGGTGATTTATAAAGCAAGCTATTTCTGGGGATTAAGACTGTCTACCTGGGTTTGAGTTATTTGATTACCTAAAAACTTGAATGAGCATGAGTCAGTTCATTTGCCGGCTTTCTGGTTGACCTCTGTGTCATCATGTCCTCTCCAGATGCGCGCGGGCGAGATTTATCTGGGGTGGCCCCTCGGCCGGCTTGGGCCTGCAATAGCACTTAGTCCCTCTTCCTCCCACGGGCCCCTCCCCGGCCTCTCTCACAATGGTTGCCTTTGAGTCCGGAGAACCTTGGTCTTGCGGGCCCCTGGTCTAATGTCTCCGAGGAAAACACTGGAATCCCTCGGAACGGAGCAGAACTGGATGGGGAGACGTCATTCGCCCAGGGCTGACTGTAAATTGTGCTGTTTAGTCTGTAAAACAATTAGGTCTGGGGAGTGTAATGCGATGCTGGAGGCTGGCTGGCCTCTGTGCCCTTCTCTGTCTGGTCTGTTAGTTCTCCATGGGCATCAGCACCCAGCTTTTTGGGCCAATATCCTGCTCCCCTTAACCCAAAAGCATGTGCCGAAACACATCACTTTCATCTTACGTGTTGAGTATCTGTGTATGCAAAGGACCTGGATCCTGACAACCGGAATGTAAACTGCAGCTTTGCTTCCTTCTTGCTGTTTAATGAAGTTGGGCCAGTCACTGAACTGTCCCGAGAGCATCTTGGTGGCATTAAATGGGCCTCATCACCTCTATCACGTAGGTTTAACCAAACTGGGCAAGGCTAGAGCCTGGCAGGTGGTTAGAGCCCCAAAGTTCTCCTGAGTCTATCTGGGTCTCTTTGTAGGGTGACTGGTGACTACTTGGTTGACATCAGCCATGTTCAAAAGATCTGCCATTGTTTCTATCTGCTTCTTGTGAACCCTGGCCGGCCTGATGACCTTCTCCATTGATGTCTCTCCCTTACCACTTCCACAACCTTCTAGCTGTGCCCTGTACCACCCTGAGTTAAGTCAATCTCCCCTGCTATTCTCTATTATAGTGTCCTGGCTGTTTCCTAGGAACACCTTAGCCACAGGGTTCATTTTTCTATTGAAATCTTCTCATGGGTCTTCTCCACTTGACGGGGAACTTCACAGAGTGTGGTTGTAGTTGCCTTAGTCACATTATTGACCTGGCACCTGATGTAGTCCCTGGTGCATAGTGACTTCTCAGTAAATATTGGGTTGGCCACAAAGTTTGTTCAGGTTTTTCTTATGGGAAAACCTGAATGAACTTATTGGCTAAGCCAGTATCTTGTGGGATGAATGAGTAAAAAATAATACATACATGCCCAACGGGCAGACAATGGGCAGGTTGGGGCCAATACTCGCCTCCTTGCTGGCCAGATACAATCTCAAGGTCAGAGCCACGTCCTTAGAAGGTCTTCCAGAGCAGCCTCATTCCTTGGTTATCCCTGGGTACCTCCCTCATCCTCTATAACATACCCAGCCTTGGATTCTCTACCTCTGGGGTTCTTTTGCGTGAATAGAAGAAATAAACTTCTATTTCATTTATGCCACTGCTATCTTGGATTTTCTGCCATATGCAGCCAAAACTTATTTGGTTTATATGCTGGGGAATTTCTCTTCAAGGGCAGCTACCCTGGGCTAGACGCTGCTTTGGAATAGCAAAGTCATGAGGGCCCTATGTGTGTTTGTACGTGGGGAGGCAGGGGAGGTTTCACCAGAATTCCGGGTGTGTTTGGTGCAGGAAGGAACCCCTTTTTCCTAGTGAAAGATCAAGCCCTAGGAAGACTCTCGCCACACTGTGTATTAAGCCAAGCCTGCTCTCCTCCGCACGGACTCCAGTGCACATTTGTTTTAAATTATTCTTTAATTGCTTAAGTGTTTGTGGTGTCTTTGCTCTTAACTTGGGGGCCTGAAGAATGAAAGGAGGGAATCTTGCTGTCCCTGCCCCTCCATTGCCAGGATGGAGACCCTCCCAGAAGCTCCCCCTTACTTGTCCCAGGGGGAGGCCAGTTGGTCAAAAGACAAGACCCCCGGGTATGAGAAATGGAAAGACCACCAGGTTTCCCTTGTAATCCTCCAAATTCCAAGCCCCAACTTGGTGTCGTGTTGGGAAATCTGACTGTTTTGCTTTTGTGGCAATGCTAACATATACCTAATTAGTCTGTTTGTCTTAAAATCCACCCACTCTTCAAAAGGAAAAGAAAATAGCTGGGGCTGAAAATAGTTCAGTTGTAGACGTGGGAGCCATTGCCAGAGCTTTAATAAATACCCCAAACCTCTGATTGGTCTTTGCCAGACCTGCTCTTAGAGAAAGAGCTGCAGGGATCTGGCCAAAGCACTGTCTGCTGGGATCATGGGTGGGATCTCATGGCTGCGGCAAGGGAAGGTCCCACATCTCACGAGAAGTGGGAGTCGTCATATCATAGACTGTCAGGGATGGGAAAGAAAGTGAAGTTGCTCAGTCATGTCTGACTCTTTGCGACCCCATGGACTGTAGCCTGCCAGGCTCCTCCATTCATGGGATTTTCCAGGCAAGAATACTGGATTGAGTTGCCATTTCCTTCTTTAGGGGATCTTCCCGACCCAGGGATTGAACCCAGGTCTCTCGCACTGCAGGCAGATTCTTTACTGTCTGAGCCACCAGGGAAACCCTCATCAGGGAAGGGGAAGACCAGGAAATCATGAAGATCAGTGTTCAGTTCAGTTCAGTAGCTCAGTCATGTCTGACTCTTTATGATCCCATGGACTGCAGCACGCCAGGCTTCCCTGTCCATCACCAACTCCTAGAGCTCGCTTGAACTCATGTCCATCTAGCTGGTGATGCTATCCAACCATCTCTTCCTCTGTTGTCCCCTTCTCCTCCTGCCTTCAATCTTTCCCAGCATCAGGGTCTTTTCCAATGAGTCAGTTCTTCGTATCAGGTGGCCAAAGTATTGCAGTTTCAGCTTCAGCATCAGTCCTTCCAATGAATATTCAGGACTGATTTCCTTTAGGATTGACTGGATTGATCTCTTTGCAGTCCAAAGGATTCTCAAGAGTCTTCTCCAGCACCACAGTTCAATAGCATCTATTCTTTGGCGCTCAGCTTTCTTTATAGTCCATCATGATCATGAAGATCAGCCCTGTTGTTTTATGCCTCAAATAACTGAGATGCAGAGATGGAGAGGACTTGCCACAGTTTCACACTTTAGAAAGCATAATGGTAACCTGAACACATTCTCGGTTCCCCTCTCTTCCTTTACACCTCAAGCAGAGGCATACAGAGTCTTCCATGTTTAAGGGGCTACATGAGCCACACCTCTGGCTTTTTCCTACCCCAGTCTAGTGACTTCTATATTTTGCTCATCTCTACGAAAAGCTTTCTCGAGAAAATTTGTTGAGTCTTCACTCTGTGCCTTAGCCCTGGTGGCTCAGATGGTAAAGAACTCGCCTGCAGTGTGGGACAGCCAGCAGGCTACAGTCCATGGAGTCACAAAGGGTTGGACACAACTGAGGACCTAAGCACAGCTCAGCACATGTGATCACTGTAACAAGCTTACAAGATGGATATAACTCTTCAGCTCAGTTCAGTTCAGTCACTCAGCCGTGTCTGACTCTTTGCGACCCCATGGACTGCAGCATGCCAGGCCTCCCTGTCCATCACCAACTCCCGGAGTTCACTCAAACTCACGTCCATCGAGTCGGTGATGGCATCCAGCCATCTCATCCTCTGTCATCCCCTTTTCCTCCTTCCCCCAATAACTCTTGGTAACTATTAAAACTGTTGACAAGTATAAGTGATAGATAACCATTATTATCCCTTCTGAGTCTTGGAGAGGTTATCAATGACTTGCCCAAACTCACATGGGCTTCCCTTGTAGCTCAGACAGTAAAGAATCTGCTTGTAATGTGGGAGACCTGGGTTCAATCCCTGGATCTGGAAGATCCCCTGAAGAAGGAAATGGCAACCACTCTAGTATTCTTGCCTGAAGAATCCCATGGACAGAGGAGCCTGGCGGGCTATAGTCCATGGGGTCTCAAAAGAGTCGGACACTACTGAATGACTAATTCTTTCCCTAAACTCACACAGCTTGAAAGTGATGGGACTTAGGTTCAGGCTCTGGGAAGTCTGACTCCAGTGTCCCCAGCCTTAACCAGTGTGCCATATGACTTTCTAAACTTTGAAGATTTTAGTTTGTGTGTTCAAGGAATCTAGTACTGCTCACTAAACATCAATAGGCCATATCCTTGGAGTGATTTTTTTCCTTTGGCGATGATGGAGTCATGTAGACCTATTCACGGTTTCTGGCCTGCTGTGCTTTATGGCCATATTTATGGCCTGTGTTTAATGGGCAGAGCGTGGATAAATTCTCAACTCCTGCTTGCATAGTTTTGAATGGGACCTAGGACAGGAGAGGGCGCTTCAGCAGATCCAGACTAAGGTGCCAGGGGCTTTGCCTCTTGGACTGTGTGATCCAGCACATCCAGTGATACTTGAAGTGTCTGAGGCACATTGGGAGGCGTCTGTAAAGCTTTTGGGAAGCCTTCATAGGTGAACCACAGCATAAACCAGCAGAATTTGGGGCAGATATGTCATCCTATGTGGATAACTAGTCTCCTTTGAGAAATAGCTCTGTTTTGCTCCCGGGTCCTAGAAGGGGCTGAAAACCTCCTGACCTTGGGCCAAGTTACCATAAGACTTGAGTGATACATCATGAATTGGGTGTCAATATCTGACACATTAAAACACACAGCTGGGCATGCAGGGACCCCCTCCACAGTCAAATGGAAGTGACAGGACTTCCCTAATGGTCCAGTGATAAAGAATCTGCCCACTAATGCAGGGGACACAGTTTCAACCCCTGGTCCAGGAAGATTCCACATGCCGTGCAGCACTAGGCCCAGGCACCACAGCTACTGCCTGGAGCCGTGCTCCACAGCAAGAGAAGTCACTGCAAAGGGAAGCCCACACACCACAACTGGAGAGTAGCCCCCACCTGCTGAAAAAAGAGAAAGTCCGTGCACAGCAAGGAAGACCCAGAACAGCCAAAAATCAATAACAGGTTAACTGATTTTTAAGAAGAAGATGACCTCCTTAAAAAAATGAAAGTGGCATACATGAAACGGCTCAAACCAATCCTAACAAGTAACATGCATGAACCAGTAGTCCAGGAACCTAGGCCCATACTCCTGCTGAGGGTCCTGGGCATGCTCACAGGGCCTGTGCTCAGAAGGGCCTCACATTTGGTTTAATGCTCTACTCTCACCGTGTTGAAATTCATAATTTGGGGGGAAAGGGTCCTTCATTTTCATTTTGCTCCGGGCTCCACGTATGATGTAGCTGGCTCTGTTCCTGCACCCTGCTTCTTCCCTCTCGACCTGTCCCTATGGCTACATGGGGGTTTTCTATGATCTGTTGACTTAAGAAGAAAAATTTGGACTTGGTTTACGTATGATTCACTGCAAGATACTGACACTATGTGAAGACAGCAGAGTACAGAAACCACAGTCCCACCTCCGGGTGTCCCCGAAGGACAAGGCTGAATAAGTAATCCTTCCAGTGGGCAGGGCTGTTCATCCTGCCTGGAAGAAGAGATAACCAAAGGTTGGGAGCTATACTGATTTGTGCATAGTGGATAATGGTTTTGCTGGGTGGCCAAAAACTTGGAAAATCAATGATAAGGAGGCCTGGGGAAGAAGAATATGGTTAAATTTTCTGAATGAGCGCATAATGTAAAGGACTTTGTATCTTTGTGCTCGCCAAAGAATGCCCCCAACAGAGGAAGAGTTTAAGAATTTGGTAGACAAGATGACTCACTCTGCAGGTCTGACAGCCTCTCCCCCAGTCACCTTTCCTTGACCAGTTAGCTTGTGAACAAAGTAGCCTTGACGGCAGAAATGGAGGCTGAGTGACAGATTTCTACTCAACAAGGCTGATTTGGCTACTGCCGCTGCTGAGTCTCCAATATGCCAAAGAACAGAGACCAACAGTGAGCCCCTGGTAGTACACTATCTTCTTGGGGGGAAGGGAGGAGGAATCAGCCAACCGTGCGGCAGTAGGTTGATGACAGTGGACTGCTTCCATCGTGGAAGGGGCAGCGCTTTGTTCTTACCAGAGTAGATTCTTTCTTTGGATATAGACTGGCCTCTCCTGCTCACAGTGCCTTTGTCAAAACTGGTATCTGTGGGCTTAAACAGAATACTGTGTCCCCTGTCATGGTATTCAAAGCAGTGTTGCTGCTGCCCAAGGAACTCATTTCACAGCCAGTGAAGTACAGCAGCGGGCTCTTGCCCATGGATTTTTCTGATCTTACCTTGTTCCCCATCACTGTGAAGCAGCTGACTGATAGAACTGTAGAATGAGCTTTTGCAGATATAGTTATGGCCCCAGCTGGGTGTCAATACCTTGCAGAGTTGAGGCAATGTCCTACCATTCACAGAATTCTCCAGGCAAGCATATTGGAATGGGTTGCCATTTCCTACTCTAGGGGATCTTCCCGACCCAGGGATTGAATCTGGGTTTCCCAGACTGTGGGCAGATTCTTTATCATCTAAGCCACCAGAGAAGCCCAATATCCTACAGCATAAGCCATATGCTCTAAACTGGTGACCAAGGGATGATACTCTTTCTCTCACAGCTGGGATTCATGGATTCTTAAAGAGTGAGAACGGAGAAGGCAATGGCACCCCACTCCAGTACTCTTGCCTGGAAAATCCCATGGACGGAGGAGCCTGGTAGGCTGCAGTCCATGAGGTCGCTAAGAGTCGGACACGACTGAGCGACTTCACTTTGACTTTTCATTTCATGCATTGGAGAAGGAAATGGCAACCCACTCCAGTATTCTTGCCTGGAGAATCCCAGAGATGGGGGAGCCTGGTGGGCTGCCTTCTATGGGGTTGCACAGAGTCAGACATGACTGAAGCGACTTAGCAGCAGCAGCAAGGAGTGGGAAAGGGACTAATATCTCTACTACCTCTACTTAAACTTCTGCTTTTTGTGTCTGCATCTTTGGGCCCTTCTTGTTGAGAGGACTTAGTTTCTTTCCAAAGAGGAAATCTGTCCGTCACAGCAATGATTCATTAAACTGAAGTTGGGACTGCCTCTTGACCTCTTTAGGTTCTTCATGCTGGAGAATAAACAGAAAAAGAAGGTGGACTACTGTGCAAGCCTAGGTGATTGATCTTGCCGAGGGGAAATTGATGACTACTGTACAATGGGGACTTTCCAGGTGGTGGAAGAGCCCCTGGAGGAGGGCAGGGCAATCTACTCTATTATTCTTGCCTGGGGAATCCCATGGACAGGGGAGCCTGATGTACTATAGTCCATAGAATCACAAAGAGTCAGGTACAACTGAAGCACATGTGTACAATGCGGGAAGACTGAATTCACTAGTATGTCTGGATGCAGTTCTCCCAGAGCATCTCTTGGTTCTCCAATGGTAGGACTTCCCTGGTGACCCAGTGGTTAAGACTCCATGCTTCCAATGCAGAGGGCATGGGTTTGATCCTGGTCAGGGAACTAAGATCCCACATATCATGTAGCACTGTCAAAATATTAAAAACAAAAACAAAACACAGATGAATGGTAAATGACAGCAGCCTAGTACAGGCTGGAGTGTTAGTGCTCCATAGCCTTTAGGAATAAAGATGGAGTCACTCCATCAGGCAGGAAATTTTGACCACCCGAAGATGTTTACTGAAAGCAAAAGTTATATTAATGGATAGCAGAAGAAGGTAAACTCCAGCTATGACCATATAACCAGTTGTAGAAATGAAGACTATAACAGTGTTTCTTCCTCATTTTACTATGAATACATTAATATTTTTCTTTCCCTCTCCCATTTCTTCACCATCTAATATAAGATGTGTTAATAGTAAACTTGATTGATATCTTAGAATTTAAGTTACCAAATAGCTCCAGATGAGTATGACTCAGCTGGAGGAGGAATGAACATCTGGCAGTGATGGATAAAAGAACTTTGTATCCTCTGCAGCGGTCCCCAACCTCTTTGGCACCAGGGACCAGTTTTGTGGAAGATTGTTTTTCCATGGAACCGAGGAGCGGGTGGAATGGGAGTGGTGGTTTCAGGATGATTCAAGCACGCTACATTTGTTGGGCACTTTATTTCTATTATTATTACATCAGCTCCACCCCAGATCATCAGGTTTTAGATCCTGGAGATTGGGGCCCCCTGTTTTACAGAGAAGGTTGTTGTGTTTTGGGTGGTACCTGAGAGAGTTGCCTCATGTAAGGCAAAGCAAGAGCTTGCTATCGTCTTTATTTGGACGTTAAATATGATGAGAAGAAACAGGTACGGATGCCAAGTTGTCATGGCCTGGACTATGGTGGCACTGTATTCTGTCAATTTAGTAAAGCTGAAACTATATTTCCCAGAATTCGCTTCTCTGCTTGGTTCTAGGTTAAGCCTGGCCACAAAAGAAATCTGCACAAGAGTTGAAAGGTTGAAGGGATGCTATGGTCCCTTTAGTATGCTCTGAAGGTGGCTGAAGGGCAGATACTATTGCAACTCAAGCATCCTGTAATTGATCTGCTGGCTTGGTGGTGAGGGGTAACAACGGAGCACACAGCTCTACCAGCTCCCCCCCTCCCCAGTATCCTCCTCCCATCTCTGAATCCTGGACCAGGTACTCGTGAAGCTTATCCTGCAGGCCACTTGGGTCACCTGGAGTAGAGGCAGTGAGGCACCAAGACAGCTCCAGTCTGCCCTTCCAAGTTCTAGCTAAACCTTAATCTCCCTAGTTCACAGATATCTTCCCTTCACAACTGCCAACTCTGCTGACTTTGGGCCCAACATGGGATGCAGAAGTGATAGCTTTAAATAGACTGCCATACTATGCCCATGCTTGGTCTCATCCCTATAATAAATCGTTATTCTGTATCGTTATTCTAAATCATTCACAGCGGTTCATCTTCTCTGAGAGAACCCTGACTGATATACCTAGACTGTTAAGTAAGTCCTCTCTCAAAATTCTCTTATATACATTATACCACCTAATCCTTATAAGAAGCCCTTGAGGTCGATATTACTATCAATCTGAGGATAAGCAATTTGAAATCAGAGAGGCTAAGTGACATTTCCCATATCAGTTCAGTTCAGTTCAGTCACTCAGTCGTGTCCAACTCTTTGCAACCCAATGAATCGCAGCACACCAGGGCTCCCTGTCCATCACCAGCTCCCAGAGTTCACTCAAACTCATGTGCATCGAGTCGGTGATGCCATCCAGCCATCTCATCCTTTCGTCCCCTTCTCCTCCTGCCCCCAAACCCTCCCAGCATTAGGGTCTTTTCCAATGAGTCAACTCTTCGCATGAGGTGGCCAAAGTATTGGAGTTTCAGCTTCAGCATCAGTCCTTCCAATGAACACCCAGGACTGGTCTCCTTTAGGATGGACTGGTTGGATCTCCTTGCAGTCCAAGGGATTCTCAAGAGTCTTTTCCAACACCACAGTTCAAAAGCATCAATTCTTCAGCACTCAGCTTTCTTCACAGTCCAACTCTCACATCCATGCATGACCACTGGAAAAATCATAGCCTTGACTAGACAGACCTTTGTTGGCAAAAAGTAATATCTCTGCTTTTGAATATGCTATCTAGGTTGGTCATAACTTTCCTTCCAAGGAGTAAGCGTCTTTTAATTTCATGGCTGCAATCTCCATCTGCAGGGATTTTGGAGCCCAAAAAAATAGTCTGACACTGTTTCCACCGTTTCCCCATCTATTTCCCATGAAGTGATGGGACCAGATGCCATGATCTTCGTTTTCTGAATGTTGAGCTTTAAGCCAACTTTTTCACTCTCCTCTTCCACTTTCATCAAGAGGCTTTTTAGCTCCTCTTCACTTTCTGCCATAAGGGTGGTATCATCTGCATATCTGAGGTTACTGATATTTCTCCTGGAAATCTTGATTCCAGCTTGTGCTTCTTCCAGCCCAGCGTTTTTCATGATGTACTCTGCATATAAGTTAAATAAGCAGAGTGATGATATACAGCTTTGACATACTCCTTTTCCTATTTGGAACCAGTCTGTTGTTCCATGTCCAGTTCTAACTGTTGCTTCCTGACCTGCATATCACATAGCTATTAAATAGCCAAGCCAGGACTCAAACTCAGGTCTAACAGATCCTGAGTTCAAAATTCTTCTGTTCCCCAAACACTTTGAACCTGCACTTTGTTACATGGCTGAATTGTGTCCTTGTTGCTCTGTTTCTGATTCTCGTGTCACCAGAGGCTAAAAGCGTTGTTTTCATGGGGGATGATTATAAAATCAACTGTACCTTTGTCCCCCACTGACCTTTTACTCCTTCCATGTGGTTAATATCTTATCCCATGTGGTGGGTGGCTTATTTTACCTCTCACCAGGTAAAATCTCAGGTCAAGTGACTTTTCTGTTCATGAGTAGGCAATAGAAGGTTCTATAAATATGTTAGAGGGTAAAACATAGACTTGGTTTAAAATATCCAATCCTGTATATTAATTAGCACTTCAATTTATTCAGAGTACTTTTTTCTCTGAACCCCCTACACCCACCTCCTCGCCAGCTAAAATTAGCTGCAGTCTAACTGCTTACCTTCGGGGAAAGGATGTGGTTTACATTCTCTTCTCTTTCTGGTCTGATTCTTCCCCCCTCCTCTCCTCCCTCAGGTTTAAAGTTGGGAGGAAGTAGGAGAGGCAGGAAAGTGTTTTTATAAAAGAACAGTTTTGCATATTATAATATTCACCCATTGTAAGTGTATAATTCAGTGATATTTAGTAGATTGAGTTGTGCAACCACAATGATTTTAACTCTTCTAGAACTTTCCATTACCCCCAAAAGTTCTCTTGTGCCCATTTGCAGTCAACTCCTATTCCTTCCCCCAGTCCAAGGCAACCACTGATCTGATTTCTGTCTTTATAAATAATTTGCCTTTCTGATATTTCCTATGAATGGAATCCTACACTATGTACCACATTGTGTCAGATTCTTTCTTTAGCATGAAGTTTTTTATTTTTATTTTTATTGGAGTAGAGTTGATTTACAATGTTGTGTTAGTTTCAGGTGTACATCAGAGTGAATCAATTATACATGTACATACAGCCCTTCTTTTTTAGATTCTTTTCCCATATAGGTCATTGTAGAATATTGAGTAGAGTTCTCTGTGCTATATAGTAGGCCCTTATTAGTTATCTATTATATATGTAGTAGTGTGTATATGTCAAGCCCAATCTCTCAATTTATCCCTTCCCCCTACCCCTGGTGGGGATAAACCTTAAGTTTGTTTTCTATGGTACATATATATAATGGGATATTACTCAGCCATAAAAAAGAATGAAACAATGCCATTTGCAGCCACATGGATGGTCCTAGAGACTGTTATATTGAGTGAGGTACTGCTGCTGCTGCTAAGTCGTTTCAGTCGTGTCCGACTCTCTGCGACCCCACAGACGGCAGCCCATTGGGCTCCGCCATCCCTGGGATTCTCCAGGCAAGAACACTGGAGTGGGTTGCCATTTCCTTCTCCAATGCATGAAAGTGAAAAGTGAAAGTGAAGTCACTCAGTCGTGTCTGACTCAGCGACCCCATGGACTGCAGTCTACCAGGCTCCTCTGTCCATGGGAATTTCCAGGCAAGAGTACTGGAGTGGGATGCCATTGCCTTCTCCGAGTGAGGTACAGAAAAAGGCAAATATCACATCATATCACTTATATGTAGAATCTAGCATGAAGGTTTTGAAGATCATCCATACTGTGCCATGAATCAGAAATCTATTCCTTCTTATCAGTGAATAGTATTCAGTTGTATGGATATATCATGTTTTATTTACCCATTCACCATATCCGTTTACCAGTTGATGGGCATTTGGGTTATTTCCAGTTTGGGGCTATTATGAACAATGCTGTTACGTACATTCATTTACATGTTTTTGGAGGGATACATCTTTTTATTTCTTTTGGCTTTCTTCTTAGAAAAGGAATTTCTGAGTCTAATGGTAAAAGTTTTTAAGAAATATACTGTTTTCCAAAAGGGTTGTACCATTTTACATTCCCGTCAACAATGTATGAAAATTTCACTTTTTCCACACTGTTGTCTATCTTCTCAATTGTAGCCACTGTAGTAGATGTATAGAGGTATCTCATTGTGATTTCAATTCTTATTTCCCTAATGACCAATCATGTTGAGTATCTCTTTATGTACTTATTAGCCATCTGTGTATCTCCTCTTACAAAATGTCTGTTCAGATATTTTGCCGATTTAAAAATTGGGTCGTTTGTCATCTACTTATTGAGTTGTAAGAGTTCTTTATATGTTTGAAAATTAGTCCTTTATCAGATAAATGATTTGTACATAGATAAGTGATTTGTACATATTTTCTTCACATATGGCTTGTCTTTTCATTTTCATAGTGTCTTTTGAAATGTAAAACTAAAAATTGACAAGGTCCAGTTTGTCATGTTTTTCTGTTACAAATTATGCATTTAGTGTCATATTTAAGGTCTCTTTGCTAAATCTAAGTTCACAAGCATTTTCTCCTATTTTTATTCTAAGCTGGGAGC
>SJYT01059192.1:67376-144106 GCA_006410635.1 Cephalophus harveyi
TGATGGACAGGGAGGCCTGGCGTGCTGCGATTCATGGGGTCGCAAAGAGTCGGACACGACTGAGCGACTGAACTGAACTGAACTGAACTGGGAGCCAGCATGAGGAGTCCCACCTGTGGCAAAGTTTAATAGTCTTAGTTCTTTCATTTATTTATGATTAAAGCTAATTTTTTCCATATTTGATATCTAGGTGCTCAGCAGCATTTGTTGAAAAAAATTATCCTCTTCCTATTGAATTGTTGAAAATCATTTGTACAGAAATGTAAGGTTTTAGTTCTGAACTTTTAATTTCATCCTGATGATCTACAATATAGATCATATGTACATTCTATATGTCCATTCTATGTCAATACCACACCGTCTTGATTATTGTAAATTTATAGTAAGTTTTTTAATTGGGGTAATATAAATACTCCAAATTCATCCTGCATTTTCAAATTTTTTTTTTTTTTTTTTTTAGTTCCTTTGCATTTCTATATACATTTTAAGATAAGCTTGTCAATGTAACTTTTTGCCAAACACAAACAAATAAACCCTGCTTAGTTTTTGATAGGAGTGCATTGAATCTATACATCAATTTGGGGATAAATGCCAAATTTATTGCCAACAATACTGAGTCTTTCAATTGAGAATATTTAAATGTATGTTTTTTAATTTCCAAATATTTGGGGATTCCCAGATTTCCTTTTGTTGATTTTTTTTTATAATTTACTTTAGATGATCTGTGATCAGATGCCATATTTCATATGATTTTAATCCTTTAAAATTTATTAAAACTTGTTACATGGCCATGGTATTTTCTAGAGAAGGTTCCAGGTGTGCTACACTAGGAATAGAATTTTAGACAAGGAAAATATTTCCTAATGATAAAATAACCATCCAAAGGCTGCAGGTTATCAAGCATGCTTGAGATATTCTCCAGCAAAGACCATAAATTAGGCCATCAAACAAGTCTCAAACAATTTTAAAACACTGAAGTCATACAAAGTATGATATTTGGTCACAAGGAAATTAAATTATAGTATCAGGCAAAATAGACTTTAAGACACACATACACATACATACAAAGTGTTTGTTATATCAAGTTGGTTGATAGAGTTGTTCAAGTCTTCTATATCCTTTCTGGTTTACTGTCTAGTGATTTTATCAGTTCTTGAGAGTGGAATAGTGAAGTCCCCGATTGTTATTACTGAGTTTTCAATTTCCCCTTTCAATTCTGTCACTTCTTACTTTATGTATTTTGAGGTTCTGTTGTTATTTATTATATCTTTCTGATGATTTGACCATTTAATAATTATGAAATATGCTTCTTTGCCTCCTACTATTTCTGCTTTTGAAGTCTATGTTATCTGATATTAATAGCCACTCTAGATTTTTTGTGAATGCAGTTTGCTCCATGTATTGTTTTTTTTCCAAACTTTTGTTTTCAACCTGTTTGTGCAGTATCATCAGTTTTGTTTTGATATCCTTACCTTCATTTATAAGCTTGGCTTCCTAAAGATCACGCTTGTATCTTCCTGGTATAGTGGTAAGTCAATGATTTCACACGGCCTCAAGTCAGAACATTAAAGAATTTCAAAATTCTTACCCAAAGTTCATCAGTTTGTAAAGTATTATGTAAAGCATATGAACACTTCTCAGATTGTCTTTTGCATTTGATTGATTTCCATAGTGTCAAAATGGTTGTTTTTGTTAATTTAATCCCAGTTTGTAGTTGCTTTGTGGGGGGATAAGTTTTGCTGATCTCCTTACTCAGCCATAGGTGGAAGTCCCCTCTTCTGCAGAGAATTTTTGGCATGATTGCAAAATGGTTTGCATATATCAGTCTCTTTTCCTCTGTGAGCCTTTGGTGGGTTCTTCAAAGACTATTCAGTTGGATCTCTCTGACTGCAACTCCTGTGATACGGGCTGTGCATTTTCTTCATCAGCTGATTTTCTCCCATTTAGTTGGTTTGCCAGTGGTCCACTCTATACCAACCCTTGATATCGTGGGTCCACAGTTCTTCCAGGTAGTTCTCTTTGATAAGATCTAAATATGTCTCCTGGCTCACTTTCTCACCCACGTGGTCCACATATGGTTGTCGGGACACATGTATTAACCCTTGTCCTCGCAAACGTAGAGTGCCAGCCTTCCCAATAAAGCAACTTTTCTCCTTTGATCCACCACCAAATCAATTTACCATCTGTGTCTTGCCTTCTATATTTCCATGCTGGAGTCTGACACTGTCCACAATTCCCAACTTCAGGAAGCACTTAGGTCCTTGAGTCATCCCCCTCAAGCTATTCTCACTGAGGGGGGTAAAGGGAAGGAATTTTGGTGCAGGCATCTTAGAGAAATCTTCCTCATTATATTTTTTTCTCAACTTCCATGCTTCTGATTCTTCTTATCAGAAGTTTTTGGAGGCATGAAAGCACTTCCCAGATACTTCCTTTTAAAAATCTGCTTCTCACTATGAAACATTATTTGAGAATTTCTTATCTATTGCATCTTGCTGCCTCATTAAAAATTCCGATTCAGCATCCCATTACACTTGTGTTTATTTTTAGAGACTTCTTCTGGTCCCCTTCAGACTAAACAATGTTTCTGAAAGTTACGGGATGTTCATAGATGTTATGTGAAAAACAGGTCCTGTGAGGAAAGAACTTTGGGCAACACTGTGCCGAGCTAAGTTTCTGGAGATCTCTTTTGCTGTGGACCTTCTAGAACTTTCCATATGCTAACAGGCACTGTGAAGTTTCAAGGTGTGTGTGTGTGGAGGTGGGTAGAATATATACAGTTTTTCTTGAGCTTATTTGATCATGAAAAACACTCCCTCTGCCTTGTTTGGCAAGCCATTTAAAGGAATTAGCATTCTATAGAATGCATTTTGGAAATTGCATTTTGGCCTGGAAGTTACCAGTGGAAAGAAAAATCTACTACTGACCTTCACTGCATCCGATCCACCGTGATTCTGAAAGTTTCATGTGCTTTCATTGATTTTTTAACCTGCAGGAAGTTGAGCTTTCTTTCCCACTAGATTAAAATCCTAATTGATGGAAACCCCATCCAATGCAACTTTGCATCTCCAGGCTTATCACAATGCCTGAGACTTAGCAGGATGAGTGAATAAACAGCACTTAGTGAAGAAGTGTTTTGCTGCTGCTTCTGCTCCTGCTTCTTTCTTTTAAAGAAAGTAAGAAAAAGTCCCTACACTAGAGTCCAAAACCACATATACACATCCATCAAATATGCCTATTTTGTGTTTATGAAACTCCTCCAAAATATCTAAAAATCTGTGCTCATGACTATCTGCAGGAGGATTCATTAGATGTCCTTGCTTTTTCCAAAGGCAACCAGGGTGGGTTTTCTCTTTCTTTATTTCTGCGTATGATTGTGTACACACAGCTGAAGAGATGAGTTGCTGAGAACTTTCCAAAAGAAATGAATGGGATAAAACAGATTGCCAAGTTACTGAGTGGTAATTAAGAACAGATTCCTAACATCATCACTTTACCATGTTTAAGGTCTTTCCTTTAAAAGACAAAACCACTGAATGATGAAACGTGTTATGTTTCTTCTGATGTCCCTGGGCCTCCCCCAGGTCCCTGCTCAGTTGCATACATACACATGAGCCAGCCCAAAGTCACACAGTCACACAGACGATTCCAAGCAGCCTCCATTTATTCTTCAACGGAGAAAAATGAGTGTGTGTGTGTTTTCCCCATCTCCATTCCCAGTATAGATCAGGTGGGAAGATTTCTTTCTCTCAAACATTTCAAAAGACAGTTTCACCTTGAACTTGATTGCAGCACTCAGCCCTGAGGATGATTCTTCAGAGTCTTGAGCTACCAAAGGTGAGACCATCATGGGAGTTTGTATGCAGCCCCGACTGCAAGGACTTCATCTCCAGAAATAACCTAAGCTGCTGTGGCTACCAGTGGGCATGGCCTTTCCCCAGGCTGGGGACCTTAGACTCAGATCACACATTGTCTAGGGGGATCAGGAAGGAATTCCACTCCCCTTCTCAGCCGCTGAAGTACTGCAGAGTACTAGGCCATATCCCATCCCACATCTGGCCAGGTGTGGAGCCTGTCTGGCCTCTGCTGGGGATGGGAGTAGGGGCACATACCGGATTAGACGCATGCACGGCCTGCCTTGCTGTGGGGGCGGATGGCTGCCGCCACAATGTCCCAGGATTGTGTGTCTTGTGGTTAAACACTTAAGGTTCTGACGTAGGCAAGGCAGCAGAGCCGACCCTCAAAGCCGCTGCGAACAACCTGAGCAGGCTTCTCAAAAATGCTGTCCTGCGTCTCGGAAGGAGTTGGCTTTTATGGGCCCAATTTTCCAATCGCTGCCTATTTGGTGTGGTCATGTCCGAGCCAGGGGAAGTTTCTTAACTCCAGGCAAAGATATTTGCAGAGAGCTAAATGCCAGGAACCTGGTGAATTGGACATTAATGTTAAGTGCTCTTGGTATTAACTAACAGGAGAGCTGTGCGTGGTGGGGGGTGGGGGTGGAGATGGAAAAGGGCAAAGGGAGGAAGAGGCTTGTAAGAATAATGGCCATCTGTAATTACAAACATTCTGCAATTCAATCCTCACTCGGGCACCATGGGCTTGATTCTCCTATTATTCCATATTTTTCCAGAGAAACTAAATGATGCTCTTAATTAGCTGTGAGATCTTGAGCTGGGGTTAGAAACCAGGCTTTTACAGATGCCATACTCTGAGGCCATTCTACAACCCCACACCATGATGAGAACCTAAAATATCTTTCAGGCAGTTCACGTCCTAATTTCATGTCCTTTCCAGGAAGAAATTGTGGTACCTGACCTTCCTTCTTAGGTAGTAGTCTTAAAAGTTACTGTTGGCTAAGTGCTAAATTTAAAATGGATAACCAGCAAGGACCTACTCTATAGCATGTGAAACTCTGCTCAGTGTTATATGGCAGCCTGGATGGGAGCGGAGTTTAGGGGAGAATGGGTACATGTATATGCATGGCTGAGCCCCTTTGCAGTTCACCTGAAACTATCAAAGCAATTGTTTGTTAATTGGTTATACCCAGTACAAAATAAAAAGTTTGAAAAAAAAAAAAAAAGAAGTTACTGTTGGATAATGGAAGTTCAGGAGGCTGCTTCCAATCAGTGGAGACTATACCCTTAAACATAAGTGAAAGAGACAGAATGGTCCATGATCAAAACGCCGGAGGTGTTATATATCTGTGCTGGACTGGGCCCAGTGTACACAACCTTCTTCTGCCCTCTCGGCATTACCAGCGCCCTTGAGACAGAGTTTGGCATTTTCCTGAGCAAAGCCTGGGGTCCGAAGGTGGATTCTGACGGCCTCAGGGGTGGGATGAGAGGGACCTCACAACTCTGAGGGTTCCTCTTTCTCCCCAGTCATAGAAGAACTCACTGGAGTAGGGACTTTCAATCCATTTGCCTCGTTTAACCTTGTCAACAATCCTTTAGGGATGGAATGTTCTTCATCCCATGTTATTGTTGAGAAACTGTATTAGTCAAGGTTCTCTGGATAAACAGAACCAATGGGGGCGGGGGGCCAGTGGTTGGGGGTGTGTGTGTGTATATGTGTGTGTGTGTATAGACAGACAGACAGACAGGTAGATTTTTAGGAATTGGCTCATTTAATTGTGGGAGGCTGGCAGGCTGGAGATCCAGGGAAGAGTTGCAGTTCAGGTGTGATATGTCATCCGCTGGGAGAATCCTGGGAGTCACCCTTTGTTCTATTAAGACCTTCAGACGACTGAATGAGGCCCACCTACATTATAGAGGTTCCCCAATTTAAATGTTAATCTCATCCAAAAAACACCCTTATGAAAACATGCAGAATAATATTTGACCAAATACTTGGGTATGTGGCCCAGCCAAGCTGACATGTAAAATTAACCATCACAAACACTAAGCTTCAGAAAGTTACCTGTCATAGGCAGCTCACAGAGCACTGGGAGGCGAGGTGGGGATTTAACCAGGGTCTCTAACACCTGGGTTCTTATCACCATTTTCTTTAGCCTGTCAGTGTGAATTGGGGAAGGCGATTTTGTACTGATCGGATGGCTACTCATGGGGTTCGCACTGATCCTTTACAAGGTCTTTGCTGAGTGCTCCTGGGGCCTGTGTGGTATAGGACCAGGAGGTCTGGCCCTGCAAAGTGGGCAAGGAGGGGCTTTTGTGATGCCTACTTCTCTCATGAGTTCGCTGGGCCTTGGAAGTATACAGTTGGCTTTGGATGCAGGGACAAGCTTGCTGAATTGTTTGGGAGTCCCTTAGGAAGCAGGTGGGATTTTCTAGATGGGCAGTGAGCCACACAGAGCCATATTCCTGGGATATACAGGTGGCTGACAGGTGAAAAAAGATGGGCCCCACCCCCACCCTTGGGGCAGTCTTGAGCATAAGCGATTACCCTCCACCCTCCCTACATTAGGGTTCTGTGTGCAATAGTGTTGGGGGTAGGGGGAAAACAGACGATCTTGGAAGGGCACCTCCCACTTTATGGCGTCTTCAAGACTCAATAACCTCAAAACAGCCTCAGCATGGAGAGCCATGTATTTTATAAGCTTCACCTGCTCCTCTTTCCAGTAGAACCTGAGTAAGCTTACCTGGGGAGGGATGGAGTTTTTTTTCCTCCTCTCCTTAGACCTGGAATATTCTGGTGCACAGCCTCTTCCCTTGATCCCATCCTCCTCATGCTTCCCACCTACCACCTCTAAGTCTCCAGCTCTAAGCTCAGTTCAGGTCAGTTGCTCAGTCGTGTCCAACTCTTTCCAACCCTAAGCACGCCAGGCTTCCCTGTCTATCACCAACTCCTGGAGCTTGCTCAAACTCATGTCTGTGATGCCATCCAACCATCTCATCCTCTGTTGTCCCCTTCTCCTGCCTTCAATCTTTCCCAGCATCAGGGTCTTTTCCAATGAGTCAGCTCTTTGCATCACGTGGCCGAAGTATCGGAGTTTCAGGTTTAGCATCAGTCCTTCCAATGAATATTCAGGACTGATTTCCTTTAGGATTGACTGGCCCTATCTCACCTTATCTTTAATCCCTTCTGACTCTCACTTTGCCTGGAAGAAGTTAATGAAGCTATTCTAAAAAGAGTTGATTCCAAAAGGAGTAAATTCTTTTTTTGACATTTTAATTTTATCAGACTTTTTATTTTATATTGGAGTCTAGCCGATTAACAATGTTGTGATGATTTCAGATGGAGAGCGAAGGGACTCAGCCATACAGATACATGTAAAAAGGAGTCAATGAGGCTATTTCTCATTAGGTCTGCCTCTTTATAGGGTCTGCTCCTGCTAACTTCCATTAATTCTGCTGCATTTCCTTATGGCTGGAGACAAATAGATTGGCTTGTGGGGTGATCTTCAAGGGAGGATGATCACACCAAAGCTCCCGATCCTAGAAGTGAGTCAGTCACAAAATCCTCTTATGCTTTAGTCGCTTCTCTGCATTATATTTAAATTATAATAATAATTTCAAACATATACCAATTATTTACTACTCACCATATGCTGGGCAAAAACAGTTGGAAAAGCAGGGTTAAGATTGAGAGGAAAATGGTGGTTGGAATGTAGATTTGGGTGTCGAGATGATGGTTGACGTTCCCAGACAGCCACAGAGCCTGTGGTAGAACTAATGAGAAAGGATGAAATTGCATGAGATGAGTTGGTGACCGGCAAGAGGAGGAAGGTGGCTGGCAGATCCCTGGGGAACATCCACAGTCAGGTGGAAGAAGGACCAGGAAGAGAAACTACCCAAGGAAGTTGTTGTGCTAAGATGTCCCTGAAAAAAAGGGGTGCTCAAAAAAGGGGTGCTCTAAGCATCTCACAGGGCGTGACCATGAAGATGCCAAGACTTGATTCAACTAAAGGGTCATGTGACCTTAGCAAGAGCAACAATGGGGATTCAGGGCAGGATATCAGAGGGTAGCTGGAAGGTGAGGGGGATTTGGGGAGACAATGGACTGGACTCAATTCCCCACATGGACTGTGGCATCTTCTAGTTCCAGAATTTACTTTCAGTCTCTTGCATCTTGGTTGAAATAGACTAAGTATGGATTAGACATCTTCACTGGGCTTTGTGGTTTTATTATTTAAGGTGTTGCAGAAAATACACAGAATTGGAGTTGGAAGAACTAGGCTAGGGTTCAAGGGTCCCTTATTTTGTAGACTGCGTGATCTTGGGCAAGATATCTATTAAATCTGGCTTCTTTTCTTATATGAAAAATGGAGGTTATTGTGATAGTTCTCCAGATTATGAAGTTTGCTGGGGAATATATGCAGATAGGCTTTGAAAAGAGTAATGTCAGTACAAGGTTAAATGGAGGAGGAAATGGCAACCCACTCCAGTATGCTTGCCTGGAGAATCCCATGGACAGGGGAGCCTGATGGGCTATAGTCCACCCCTGGGGCTACAGGGGTCAAAAAGAGTCGGGCACGACAGAGGGACTAAGCACACATAAGGTTAAAAGCAGTCATCATACTTGTGAGCTAACGTTCAGGAATCGTTCCAATATTGTATTTTGGTGGATTGATGGAAATGTGTCAGGTAAGATTATGTTTGGCTGTAAAAAAACATAAGACAACTATTATAATAGGAACACATAGGCGTTTCTTTTTCTCACCTGACAAGAAGTCAGAGGAGAGTTCAGACACATACAGATGTCATCGAGGGCCCCAGTTCCTTTTACCTTCCCTCTCCACCATTCTTAAGTGAGTTGTTTTTGTACTCAAGGTTGCAAGATGGTTGCTGTATCTCCAGACATCATATTTACGTCCTAAGAGAGAAGAAATGGAGGAAGGAGAAATAGGGGCTGTCAAGGGGTTGAAGGGGCATGCCATCTGAATCTGACTTTTTCTGAAAGAATATTTGTGGAAGCTGACCCCTGCCTTCTGCATGCCAACCTCACTGGATGGAAATGGGTTTCACAGCTATCTCTAGTTACGAGGGTGTCTGGGATGGTGACTGCTGTAGACCTCCAGTTTCTTTAGTTGAGGAAGGCAAAGGAGAAGGGGATTTTGGAAGCCAATGTGCTGTGTCCACCACAAAGCCGAGTTCGCCTTGGAACCCTGATGGGAGGAAAGGGATGGAGAGATGTGGCTGTGGGGTATGATGCTCAGGAGGGCAGCCAGACAGTGACCAAACGCAGGACTCTGAGCTCTCTGTGGCTTGGACCAAAACATCTTGGCTGTCTCCCACCAAGAGGCCCAGTCCCAAGACTTGGCTCCTTCTGGCAATCAGCCCTAACCAGCTGCTGCCAAAGGGGTAAACACATTCCAAGTCCTTGAGTCCCTGCTGCACTGAAACTGTGGTTAAGACACACCCCCACCTTTACCCCATCTGGGCTAACAGAATGCTCGCTAGAGCTGTGTTGTTTTAGTGATGATTTGTGGTTATCCTCCTTCTCCTTAATGGGGAGTTGAATACCTACACACTTATGTTATCCAACTGAACACGCGATTTGCGTCCTATGCATCTCATTTTTCAGTTCATTCTCCAAACCTTGGGCACCAAGTAGGATAAAGCATTATGCTCTCTTTTTTCCCCTACTCTGGAAAGATGGCCATTAAACCAAGCCATGTCCCCAAACTTCTTAGACAACCATCAGAATCCAGAAGCCAGACCTGAACAGCCAGAAAACTCCACCTGGCTCATCACCCAGAGTGGGCTCCCATCTGCTTGCTCACTCCTGGGAGAGTGAAACAACCCAGACTCCGTCCTGGTGAAGGTGCCAGTCATTGAGGAGACTGTTGTTCTTGACTAAGACAACTTCCATCCAGACAAGGAGATGGATCACAATCACATTTAAGAAAAAAAAGAAAAATTAAAAGCCATTTTATAAAGTATGAATAAGGACTATTATAAATGGCTCAAACTCTATATGTAAGCAATGAAGTAAGATGAATTGACTGGTACTGCGTTGGAAAAGCTATACAAGGGCAGGGAGTGTGGAACATAATTTAATAAAAATAAACTTTTTTTTTTTTTTACGCACCCACTCCCAAAGAAGAAATGGAAAAGTTGTTAGGGTGTGGACCAGGGCTTCTAATTAGCTGTTCTGTTCTTCCTGATTTATCTCCTTTCTTGTCCTAGCACCTTCCTGGGACTTGGTGTCGCGTGGAGCTTGGTGGAAGCGCAGGGCTCCCCGGCCCGAGCACCTGACCTCCCAGCCCGCTCGGACCAGGAGAGAAAGGAGGAGAAACCCACGGCCTCAGGTCCCTACTCCTGCCTCCTTGACCCCTTCTCTGTTTCCAGAACAGAGGGAGCCCTGAGAAGGCTCTTTGCCAGAGTTGGAAAACAGCTACCCTCATTGTCTGCCTCGCCCTGCCGGCTGCGTTCTCCTCCCTCCCTCCGCTGCTTTCTGTCTGAAAGTGTGAAAATTACAAATCCCAAGGAACTGCATAGGGGGAACACCTCTCCAGGAAAGAGTCCCTGGAGACTTTCCTTGAACCCTACAAGGGAAAGAGAGCAACTTTCTATCTTTAAATAGTTTCAGGTTTTGTGTCCCCCTCCTCCTTCCAAGTTCGGTGTCAGTTTCTTGAATTTCTCTGAAAAGTTGGCTGAAGAAGGGAATGGATTTTCCCTAGGTCTTAGAGGGGAAATTGTGCTCTTTGAGTGTGGGAGGAAGCAGGGCAGTATGGATCCACCAGCCCAGGGTTGCCCAATGCACACATTGGATGTCCATAGCTGTTCAGCAAACCAGTGACTACAAAGAGAGCCCTTTCAGCATCATCTGGGTCTCTGGTTTTATGTTTTGCAGTAGAACCAACCTGCAATATTTGGGTGGGAGGAAGATTACTGGACTCTCCCTGTGTCCTAGAAAAAAGGAGAGAATTAAAAAAAAAAAAAAGGACAGAGAGGAAATGTGGATATAAAAAACGGACCCACAGGAAGTTGAAGATTTGGGAAGGGTTTTAGAAATTATACAAATTGACCCCTCGAGAAGAGCTGTAAGAGACTGAACAGACAGCAAGTCAGCTCTAGACTCCTTTAACTTCAGGAGTATGTCTTTAACTTGAGGGCAGTGAAGGAGGAGGAAATCACGCTAACGGCCGTCTAAACAAAAGTGCTTGTAAAGGGGTAGTGGGGTACCCGCCGCAAAATGCATGTGTAGGAGCCTGTTTATGCATTGGCGACTGCGTGGGGATGGTCGTGGCCTCAGGCCTGGAAGCATAAACGGGCCATTTCTCAGTTGCTCTGGGAGCTGCATCGACCTTCATCTCTCCATTAAAAAAAAAAAAAACCAACAACTGTGCTATTATTGTCTGGTTCCCTGGTAGCTGCACAGTCCAGCTCCTAACTCCTAGCTGCGTTTCCAGGGTTTTTCCTCCAGATCCTCAGATGCTGAGGGAATACTCGTGCCCCCATCAGGACAAAAAGAGGAGAGAAACTTCTCCTGGACCTCAGAGCTGAGAAGAGAGTGAGGAGTTCAGGAAGGGGGAGGGTGTAAGTGGGGGGGAGGGGAGGGGACCAGGAGAAGGGCCAGTGGAGGTGGAGGGTTTTAGTTTTGGTGATTGTGGGGGAGGTTGAAAGGCCACTGCCTTCTGTGGACAGAAGTCCCCTCCCCAGTCTTCTTCCCCAGCCCCCTGTCACCAAAGTTTTTTTCTTTTTTTTTTTCTTTTTTTTGACACAAAACAGGTTAAACTGTTGCCATGACTGAAGAGCCTGGCATCCAGGGATAAAGAAGAGGGCAGGGTGAAGTGTAGATGGTCAGGAAGATGCAAAGATAATCAGTGAGGCAGGGGCTGGCCTCACAGTGGAGCTGATGGAAGTAACAACTGAAATGTCCCCACTCATTCCCACCATGCACAAGTAGAAGACTGACTATCCAGGGTGGAGGGGACCTATCCCAGAGTCTCGTTCAGGCACTCAGTCATGTCTGACTCTTTGTGACTCCATGAACTGCAGCATGCCAGGCTTCCCTGTCCTTCACTATCTCCCGGAGCTTGCTGAAAAAAAAAAATGAAATTTTGGAGTCTAGGATGGCCTCTTGTACCAGCACAGGACCCCTCAGGGACAACTGAGGCTGAGATCTGGCCTTTCAGTTCTTTCATTATCCTCTCTGGAAGGTCAGTGAGATCCTGACCCTTTAGAGTTTACTCAGGGGAGCATTTCACCGGATTCTCAGACCACTGATGCCTGGGCTGATATGGAAGCCTTCTCATTGGCCCGTCTATCAGCTCAAGCTTCTGACCAGCTCATTGGTCATCTCTGAGATCAGAATACTTAGGGTGCATTCTCAGGCTCTCCAGAAGGTCGAAAGGTCAAAGGCACCTGGCAGAAAGAACCACTTGGAAGGTGTCCTTTGCTTTGACAGCAGTTGACCTAAGTCTCCACAACTAGAGTCTCTGTGTTCAGGGATCTGGTGTCCTTCAGCTCTGGACTCCAGATGCAGCCTGGCACAATGGAAAGAGGACCGACATCAGAGCACTTTGCCCGGGAGAGAATTAGTAACCTGGGCATGCATGCTCAGTCGTGTCACTCTTTGCAATCCCATAAACTGTAGCCCGCTGGGTTCCTCTCTCCATGGGATTCTTCAGACAACAACACTGGAGTGGATAGCCATTTCCTTCTCCAGGGATCTTCCTCACCCAGGGATCGACCCTGCATTTCCTTCTTTGCAGGTGGATTCTTTACCACTGAGTCATCAGGGAAGCAGTAACCTGGGATACATTACTTATTCTTTTCAGGCTTAAGTTCCCTCACCTGTGAAACGAGAATGATACTGCTCAAGGTTGTTACAAACATGGTACTTTTGCAAAGGGGCTAAAACAGCGAGGAATGTTGTAGACCTTTCATAAAGGGAATCTCATAATTTTATTTTCTAGTTTATTTTAGCCATCAGCCACCCATGTGGTTTGCAAAGGACCTCTCTCCAAATCTAGCTGTGTTGTTTTCTGTTCTTGAAGACACCTGGGTGGAGACTCAAGGGCTCAGTCACCCTTACTTCCTTCCTCTAGAAATAGTAGCCACTGGGGATTATCCAGGAGCGTGGCTGCTCTGTTATCCCGAGGGCTGGGAGGGGACACCAGGCATCCTGGATGTCTGGCCTGGAAATCACTCTCGTGTTTGAGTTCTTGAGAGGGAGGAGGGCAGCGGAGCCGGTTGTACTGATGAGGTGGGAAGGTGGGAGTGGGGTGGGAAGATCAGGAGCAAAGGCATCCTGAAGGACAAGGCCCAGGTCAGAGACGGTCACTGCTCCTCAGGGTGAGAGGGGAGACTTTGATGGGTGGTAAAGATGGAAGCTTTAGCCATTTGTAAACAGCTTGGCAGGTATGGGCTGGGGAGGCTGCCCCCTCCCCCAGTGGACACGCCGTCTAGCCCTGCGGGCTGGCCGATCCAGAGGACTGAAGGACCATCTGATGTGGGGAAAGCAGCTGCAGGTTCTCTTGGCCCATCTCAGTGCTTCTCAGTTATCCTTCAAGTTGACATTTAAGACTTTGAAGATCACATTTGTTTCTGTTTTGTTCAAGCTCTCTCTTTAACCGTGGCCTGGGATGACTTTTCAGCTTTTAAGAGACTCAGCCAGTGGCCAACTTCTCTTGAGATGGCCCAGATTGGGGGTCAGTGAATTCCTCACTCCTGGCAGTATCTATTTCTCCACACTCTCGCCTCGCATTTTTTTGGTTTGTTTGTTTTTTTCTTTCATTATGAGGTTATAAAACTGCACCATCCGAATGCTGTGCAGGGAGGAAATGCCTTTTTCTCTGGACCTGCGGGTCATCCTGCTAGTGCTAAGCGGGGCTGTCACACTATGGGCATTAGCAGGTGTTGTGGGGTTCTTTCTGGGCCCCCCCCCAACCCCCCACCTGCTTCAGAAAAAGAAAAGGAAAGAGAAAACCAAGAAAAATAGACCTGAGGCAGTTGGGTAGCTCTTTAAATCCTGGCTACAGAGGAGCTGAATTCTTTGTAGGATGCCGCACAGGTTTGTGCAAAGAGCTTCAGAATCAACAAGACCCAAGTGTGAGTCCAGTTCTGGAACTATCAGGTCACAAGCTGTTCAGCCTCTCTGAGTCTTTTTCACCTGTCAAATGAGAACAGTAAGTGTTCTAAAGGATTGTTCTGAAGGTGAAATGAAATAGTATATGGCAAAGACGTAGCACACTGATCAGTGTTCAGCAAAATGGTAATGCCCTTCACTTTCTAGTTCTTAAGCTCTTGAAAGTACCTGGATTTGGACATTTGTCCATGTGTCAGAGTAAATAAGCCATTTATCCAAGGCTTCACAACAGTGCTCAAAGATCAGCTGTTTCTGCCTGGAGATGGAGACCTTCACTACAAAAGTGGGGCAGAGATCAGCGCTCCCCATGCCAGACAAGTGGCAGCGCCATGCAAGGCTCCATTAGCCTAAAGGAAAAGGCCACCCACTCGCTCATCCATGAACCCGGGCTATTAGTGAGCTACCACTAGAGCTTGGTTTAGAAGTCCCAAACTCTGTCTTGGTTCAAAGAATTGAGGTCAGAACTGGAGAGGAAAATCACTGATGTAGGAAAATCACTGATTAAAGCTGAATGATAATGGCACAATGACGGTCATACCTCATGTTTGAAAAGCATGTAGCCTCATTTTATCCTCATGACAATCCTATGAGATGGGTATAATCCACATTTTACAACTCAAAGCGGGGGGGGGGGGAAGGGGGGCTTCCCCTATTTCAGATTGTAAATAAGTGGAAAAAACAGGAGGCCAACAGCTACCCAAGCAGTAGATCTCAACCCATCACCTGGGAAGCTTATAAAATTATCAGTACCTGCGCCCTCCCCGGGCTGATTAAATGAGAATCTCTGGGGCGTGGGTCCCAGGCACTGGTTGTTCTGCAAGGTCCCCAGGGGATGTGAAGTATGAGTTGAGAGCCATAGGTCTAAGGGAAGAGAGAAGTGGATCAAGGTGAGGAATCAGTCTTATCAGGCACAGGTGAAACATCTTTACTAGGATTTAAGCTCCCTGGCAGTGGAAACTGGTGTGGTTCTCCCTCTACCTGGAACCTAGAACATGCCAGATACAAGGTAGACATTTGGTCCATGTTGGCTGAAGGAATGAACAGACTGCTACAGGTTAGGAGCTGACAATTTCAGCAGCCGCTATAGGTTAGGAGCTGACAATTCCAGCAGCCAAGTCCAACCCATCACCTTGTTGTGTAAGTGAAACAAGCCTTGTGTGTCACTGGAACATAGCCATGCTGTTTTTGTATGTGTTATCCGTGGCCCCTTTCATGAGAAAAGGGTGGAGTTGGAGTGTTGTCTTCGAGGCTGTATGGGTCGCAGAGCTGAAAATATTTACTGTCTCACCCTCTAACAGACAAAGTTTGGTGGCTCCTGCCCTGGTTCTCAGTGTGAACAGACCAAGTACAGTTTAGGGAAGGTTGTTGCAGCTTGGTAGTCAAGAATACGGCTTCTAGAATCAGATCTATGTTTGAATCCTGGCTCCACCACTTAACCTGTTGTAAGACCTTGTGTATTATTTCACCTGGGCCTCAGTTTCCTCATCTGAAAAATGGGGATGATAATAAATGCTACCGTTCTCGAAGGATGGTTGCCAAGATTCCCAGCCCCTGGCCTAGAGTAAGCACTCAATCAATGTTAACTATCCCTATGGTGGTGGTGGTTGTAATTCCTGGCCACTAGCCAATTGGAGGGAAAACTAAAGTCAAAATCTAAATCCAGTATCACTAACAGAATAAGGGGTGTGGTGGGAAAAAATAATCAGTTGGTAAGCCGGTGTGAGGAAGAAGGACTGATGTGAGGTTATATTCAGTGGCTTCCTCCTGTCTTACTCTTTGTGACCATTTGGGTCGTAGACTCGCCAGGCTCCTCTGTCCATGGAATTTTCTAGGCAGGAATACTGGAGCGGGTTGCCATTTCCTACTCCAGGGGATCTTCCCAACCCAGGGGTTGAACTCTCGTCTTCTGCATTAGCAGACAGATTCTTTACCAACAGCACCACCTGGGAAGCCCCTTCCCTCCCAACCTTACCCTGAAAGGGTTAACTTGGGCTTTACTGAGCTTAGTCACAAGCATGTCCCACCTCTGTTCCCTTGCTTGTAGTTTGTTCTGCCAGGATGGCCCATCTTCCTGGGGCTGTTTGTCCTACCAGGCTTGCTCTGATGGCCCTTTCTCTCCCAAACTCCCTTTTCCAGGCTTTCCTCCCCGCCCAGTCACTCCCTCTTCACTCTGCAAACTTAGCAGGCAGCTCTGACATAACATCTAACATATGACATTGGAGTCCAGGAAGGACTGAATCTCTCTGTCTTGCCTTCTACGTATTTGGAGCTCATAAAAGTTGAATTACATTTTAGAAGCCACACCTGGTAGCCAGTGTCAATTAAACTCTTGGTTCAACTCTGACAGCTGAGTTAACTCTTGAGGAATGCCTATGGTCCGCACCCTGGTGCTGATGAGATGGCAAGAGCAAATCCCCAGAGCCAACCAGATGGAGAAGAGCCGTCCAGTTTATAGATGACGTGGAAGCTCTGTGTCCTTATCTTCCTTGCTGTGGTGGCTCCTGCCCTCTGGAGCACCTCTCCTAAGGGGTAGCCAGGGACAGGGAAAGAGGGAAGAAACTTGAAACCAACCCTCTGACTTCTTGTCAGCAGATGCGGTGAGAAGTTGGGTTTTGGCTTCTCTGGGCTTTTCATGTGTACGTGCCAAGATAATTGGGAATTGGCTTGGGACGGTCAGCTTTCATTATCACGGTAACAGAGAGGCATGGTCACACATAATAGCAAACAGCAGATAATTCACAATGTTGCCATCTGAACGCAGAATGTGTTGCATAATTTTTATGGATTTTAGTGGCAGATGTATATTCGTGGCAAATATATGTCATATATGGAATAACATTAAAACTGTTATTTTCTAATGATGGAGAAGGCATGGAAGAATGTCAGCCTTAAATTAAATTTTCCTCTTTGAGCAACCCCAAATGGGCAATTAGGAGCTGATTTCTAAGAGGGCAAGGAAGACAGGGAATGAAATCGTATTGTTAGTAGTAAATCTCACTATGCACGTAGCACCATGTTAATAATTTTTTTTAATGTATTTCTTATTTGATTTTTCAAAATTACGATGGTAATTCTCTCTTGCTTAAACATGTGAATCAATATCATGCAGAGATACAAAAAGACAAGTGGAAAGCGAATAGCATCTCCACTCCTCCTCCACACCCTGGGAGTTAATGTTTACAGCCTAGAATTAATCCTTCCTTATCTTTTCCTTTGTCCATACACCTACTACAGGTGTGTATACTATTATGGTGGGGTCTTGGCTCAGACGGTAAAGCATCTGCCTACAATGCAGGAGACCCGGGTTCGATCTCTGGGTTGTGAAGGTCCCCTGGAGACGGAAATGGCAACCTACTCCAGTACTCTTGCCTGGAAAATTCCATGGACTGAGGAGCCTGGTAGGCTACAGTCCATGAGGTCACAAGGAGTCGGACACAATTGAGTGACTTCACTTTCACTTTCTTGTTGTTTGACTGTTTTTCACTGAAAGGGAATCTCTGTGTATTATTCTGCAGCATACATACATTTCTTCCCTTTTGACCATTTGTCAGGGTCATCCCTATGGTGAATGGAACCGTTTATTTTTTCTGATTTCTTTATATGCCTAGACACACACAGGGGCTTCCCAGGTGGCTCAGTGGAAAAGAATCCCCCTGCAATGCAGGGCACACAGATTCAATCTCTGCCGCAGTATTCTTGCCTGGGAAATCCATGAACAGAGAAGCCCGGAGGGGTTGCAAAAGAGGCAGACATGACTGAGCGACTGAGTATACAGACACACACAGCTCTATGTATCTGAGATCATGCCATTCTTGCAGCAAAGTTCATTATTATTATTTTTCAATTAGTCAGCTATTACATGTGATTTCATCCTGGGTGACCACCAACTTGGGTACCTGAGTCTAACATACCAAGCATCCATCACCCAGGAAAGATGAGTGATTGCTGTACCCTAGCCTGTGACCATCCTGGATATGCCTCCATGCTGCGTGTGGTCTTTGTCCCTTAGGAAAGCTCTTGAGCATCAGTCCCTGTGGCTGGCCCCTCCTTATCAGATTTAGTCTTCCCTCCTTGGGTCTCTTCAATCACTAAATATGTAGGAAGAGCCACAGGAAATGTCAAAGACTGATACACTGGATTGGAGAACACGGGTGATAGAGCAAGTCAGGCAGTGTAGGATGGTACATCCTACAGTTAGGATGATGGGCAGGTGTGTGGACCCTGCATTCAGATCACCAGCCCCCAGCAGGACTGGTTCCCAGCAGCAGACAGTGCTGCCAGTTGTCAGCCCTCTTTAGAATTGCCTCAGCTGCTGTCTCTCCTTCTGGGTCCCCTGTATCCAGTGACCAGTGGGTCCCCTCTGCCCCAAGGTGGGGGAAATTCTAAGGGCATCCTGGCTGCAGGATGGGGTTGGCTGAGGCCTTCACTGATGCTGCGTGACAGCTCTGTACTTCCCCTCCTACCTGAACCTCCCTCCCATGACTGGTTAATTCTAAGAACCCTTCAATAACCCCCTGCCTGCCCCCAGAAGTTTTACTTATTTTACATGAAATAGTTTTGGAGTAGCCCATTATTATCCAGATAATTGTTGGTGGCTATGTCACTGTATGAAAAAGTACATTTTTTTCTTTTTTCCCTGGTGCTCTATATTGTATGTTTTCTAGGTGGGACCCAACTGATTTCTCTTCAGATAGAGTTGTGTTATAACTGGGAAGGCTAAGCACATGTTTTGATTTTATTGCCAGATTTGCATTGGCACCTGCTCCCTCCCTCAGACCTTCAAGTCTATGCTGAGAGGTGTGGGTATGTCAGGTTGGAAGCATGACTGGATAGCTTTGTTGCCATCCTGCCTGGAGACAGGATCTGAGCAAGTTGACCTTTGGGAATTCTTCTTTATCTTACCAGTGCATCTGCTATATAAAGGGGGAGATCTCGGGGGAGATCTGTTGGCTCACTGGGAGCCAGCTTCCAGCCTGTATAGGTTTTCATGCCTGCCTGGATCTCTGCCAGATCTGATTTGTTCTTATGGGGGTGTTTGTTTCTTACTGCTTGGTCCCAAGCGAGGGAGGTCTTTGGGGCTGTGCATTGAACATCCCACCTTCTGGGTTACGTACACTGATCGCCTGCCCAAGTGCCAAAGCAAATCTTGCCTGCATCGTGGATTCCCGATGTGCCAGACTCGCAGTTCATGTCTGACCGCATTCCTGGGGGTCAGTGTCAACACTCCCTCCATCACTTCCTCTCAGACACCACGGCCCCCAGCCTCAGGTTCCCCTGATAAGGTAATGAGGGAAGGGAGTGATTCCAGGTCAGTGAGGAGATCCATCATCATCTCCACAGTGCCAGAGGCAGCTTTGAAATTCGTCTGAAGCAAATTCAGAAGTTTCTGTGGACTTTGGGCAATAGAAAGGCCAAGCCATTTTAACTTTTCTTTAAGAAAAAAAAAGTCTCCATCAATATATTCATCAGTCTATTCCTGGTCATGTGACACTGAGCGGGCAGCTGCCCAGAGAAAAAGAGTTAGGAATTGCCTCTGTCTTTCCGAGACACTCGGTTGATAACTTACCATTACCACTTCCCTGAACAGAGGTGATGTTATTGATGACTGTGGTTCCCACATGGAAGCTGGGACTGATAGCTGATAAACAGACCAGACTTCTGAATACAAAGCTGTGGGTCAGAGCACAGGCACCGGCTTCAGGTTCTGGGTCTCCTTCATGCTAGCCTTGTGGCCTTGCATCAATTACTTCTTCTCTCTGTGTCTAAACTTCCTTATCTGTAAAATGGGCTGTTATGTGAAGGTAAAGTTAGTGCATGATTTGGTAAAAAGAAAAAACAGTACTTGAAACCATGGCTGTCACATAGCACTAGGAAGTATTAGTGATGGAGGTGATGGTGGTGGAGGTGATGATGGAGAATACAGATCCAGTCTCATTAGCCCCGTTGGCCCTTCATCCTCCACAGTGCTTGGCACAGAGTGGGGGCCCACCAAGCATGCATCAAGTGAAATATGCCCCTGCCTTTTGCCAAGTGTCCACAGCCTGATTAGTCTGCTCAACTCTCTACTAAAAAAAATGTTTTCCATTTAATATTTTTATTTCAACTTTATTAAAGTTGACATGATTCAGAAAGATGCAGTTTGTAAGTGTATATCTCAGTGGGTTTTCACGCCTGTGGTAACCAGCATCCAGATCAAGAAACACAACATTCCAAAACTCCTACCTCCTCTGCCCCGATAAGTCCCTCATGTCCCTTTCTGTATATTCCCCTTTCGTAATCCTAACTTCTAATGTCAAAGATTAGTTTTGCCTGTTCTTGAACTTCATATAAATGGAACCATACGTTGTGTACTTGTTTGTAGGTGTCTGTGTTTGCTCAGCACGATGTGTTGATGACTCATTCTTGTTGTTGTGTAGTATTCCACTGTGGGGCTATCCACATTTGATCTACTCTGGTTGGTGAGCATTTGGGTGGTTTCCAGGTTTGAGGCTGCTGTGAATAGCCTTGCTGTGAACACTCGAGCACTTGTTCTTGGATGAAGATAGGAATGTTTCTCTGTTGCTGTGTTCCCGGGACTGGAACCACTGGGTACTAGGGAATACATATATTCAATGTTAGGAAATACTGCCCAGCAGCTTTATGGAGCGGTTGTACCATGTTTTGCATTTTCTGTGAAGACGAAGCAGCTGTTCCAACTTGGTAGTGTGGGGGCACGAGGCCTGGTCGTATCCTGGGGCTCCTGAAATGTGCATCTTCTCCAAGCTCTTGGTTGTAGAAAGCCTTGGGGAGGGAGGCATGTCCTTCTTAGCCAGGCAGTGCGCAAGGGGTATCCCTTATGTTCCTTCACCAAATCCTCTCAGCCATTCCACGAGCTAAGATGCTGTTATCAACCCCTCTTACAGATGAGGCAACTGAGGCTCAAAGCAGTTGAACGAGATCCCTAAGGTCCTTCAGGACAAAACTCGTCAGGATGGAAAGTGTGCCTGCATCTAAAACACGTGCCTTTTAGGATCCGACGGTGCCTTGTTTTGCCTTTGGTGCTAACAGCAGAGAGAAGCACAGACCGCTCTAGAAACCCGTGCCAGCTGTGAGTGGTGGCCGCGAGAAGACGGTCTGGGAGAGGGAGCAGAAACAAGCAACTCGGTGACCTTGGGAGGTCACATTGTTTCCCTGCCCAGGGATGGTGGGAGAAAGTCATAACTTTCCTGGAAGGCAAGGGCGACCATGTAATTTACTGTCCAAAGCAGGACTCTTTCAAGAGTGAAAGTGTGCTATCTGCACAGGGCGCTGGGGAGGCAGGCGTAAACTGGACTCTTCCAGCTTTGCTCCCCGCTCAGAAGTCTAAGCGGATATGGCTCTCCTGGCGAGTGGGGCTGCACAGGTTCTTTTTAACTCTTTCAGGACACTGTCTGTCTGGACTCTGCCCTGATGTAATGTCTTCTAGTCTCCTCTGTTTATACGAAAAACGAGTCTGGTTTTCTTCTTCCCTTCTCTACAACATTCCCTGCCCAAATGGGGCTCTGACAAGGTAAGCTTCCTTTAAAACAGATCCTGTCACACTGAGATGCGTGCGCCAACAGATTAGAAGCTTCTAGAAGCCTCGGCCTGTGCCTTAGTCACTGTGATATCTACAGCACTTAGCTGGGTGACAGACCTAGAGTGAGCACTCCAGGAATGCTTGACTGTATGTGATGTTGATCCATGTGCTTATTCATTCATTCATAGTTCATTAGAAAAGAGCTTAGTTTAGATCCTAGCCTGTTTTTAAAATTTTATTTTTAGTTAGAGGATAATGGCTTTACAATGCTGTGTTGGATTCTGCTCTACAACCACGTGAATCAGCCATCAGTATACATATATTCTCTCCCTCTTGGACCTTCCTCCCAGTCCCCACCCCATCACAGAGCACTGTGTTATACAGCAACTTCCCACAAGCTGTCTACTGGAAAAGACCCTGATGCTGGGAAAGATTGAAGGCATGAGGAGAAGGGGACGACCGAGGATGAGATGGTTGGGTGGCATCACCAACTCAATGGACATGAGTTTGAGCAAACTCTGGGAGACGGTACAGGACGGGGAAGGCTGGTGTGCAGCAGTCCATCAAGTTGCAAAGGGTCGGACACAGCTGAGCAACTGCCCAACAACAACATATATGTTGATGCTACTCTTTCAATTCATCCAACCTTCTCCTTCCCTTTCTGTGTCCACAAGTCCGTTTTCTACTTCTGCCTCTCTATTTATACCCTGTAAATAGGTTCATCGATACCGTTTTTCTAGATTCCATATATAGGTGTGAATGTACCATATTTATTTTTCTACCTGATTTCACTCTGTATAACAGGCTTGAGGTTCATCCCCCTCAGTTCAGCTGACTCAGATTTGTTCCTTTTTATCCTAACCTCTTTTTTTTTTAATCTGACTCCTATTCCTCTGGTCCAGAAAGTAGTCAGGTGTGTGTGTTGGGAGTGCATGAGGGGGGGGGTGGGGTGGGGGTGTGTGTGGGTGTGTGTGGGTGTGTGTGTATGTGTGTGTATGTGTGTGTTAGGGGCAGTGCATGCACACAGAGAATGAAGAATCAAAGGGATCAACTTAATGAATAGCAAACACATCATGGGATTTGATGTCAGGATCTAGGTTTGAGTTTCAACCATCCACTAATGAGCTGCCCTGGCTTAGATAAGGGATACAGCAGTTTAACATTGCTGAGCCTCTGTTTTGGCCATGTGTGGAGTGGGAACACAGTAATACCAGGGGTAAAGGAGTGAAACGTGTCTGTGGAGCAGGGTATATGAAACACGCTCAGTATGCTGTGAAGTGTTGGGTAATTCCTTGTTGTTAGTGGCTGTAGTGGTTCAGCTGCTCTCTGAGAAGCACCAGTCGGAGGTGCTGGGTGCTGAGGCAGGTCCTCCATCAGCTGAATGAATCCCCCCATCAGCTAAATCTCCCAGGGCCTCTGGTCTCTCAAAGCAAGGCATCAGCATGTACGCGGCAACCCCATGTGACTGGGAACTCTTATTAATAAACCAGGAAGCACTCAGCAAATTCTTCAGGGTCTTAGGGATTTGATGTGGGTGTCGAAAGATAAGGATGCAGAGGATGATTAATTTCTCATTAAGCCCACAGCTGCATTTTCTTCAGAACAACAGAAAGAAGCATTTAGGGGCTTAATGTGTATCCCGCAGTATCTTTGGTATGGTGTGGTAGTTTCTCATGTAGATTCTGGGGTCAAAACTGCTGGGATCCAAATTTAGGATTCCACTGTTTATTAGAATTGCAGCTTTGGGCAAGTATTTATCTCCCCTGAGATTCAGTTTTCTCATCTGTGAAAGGGTGATAGTATTTTAATAGTACCTACCACTAAAGGGGGCTTCCCTTGTGGTTCAGCTGGTAAAGAATCCACCTGCAATTCAGGAGACCTGGGTTCGATCCCTGGGTTAGGAAGGTCCTCTGAAGAAAGGACAGGGTACCCACTCCAGTATCCTGGCCTGGAGAATTGTATAGTCTGTGAGGTCTCAAAGAGTCAGACACGACTGAGCGACTTTCACTTTACCACTGAATGAGGACAAAAATAAGACTTGAAAAGTACTTAGAGCAGTGCCTAGAACACAGTATGTACACTGTTGGTTCAGTTCAGTCGCTCAGTCGTGTCCGACTCTTTGCAACCCCATGAGTTGCAGCACGTCAGGCCTCCCTGTCCACTACCAACTCCCGGAGTTTACCCAAACTCACGCCCATCGAGTCAGTGATACCATCCAGCCATCTCATCCTCTGTCATTTCCTTCTCCTCTTGCCCCCAATCCCTCCCAGCATCAGGGTCTTTTCCAATGAGTCAGCTCTTCGCATGAGGTGGCCAAAGTATTGGAGTTTCAGTCTCAGCATCAGTCCTTCCAATGAACACCCAGGACTGATCTCCTTTAGGATGGACCGGTTGGATCTCCTTGCAGTCCAAGGGACTTTCAAGAGTCTTCTCCAACACCACAATTCAAAAGCATCAATTCTTTGGCACTCAAGCTTTCTTCGCAGTCCAACTCTCACATCCATACATGACCACTGGAAAAACCATAGCCTTGACTAGATGGACCTTTGTTGGTAGAGTAATGTCTCTGCTTTTTAATATGCTGTCTAGGTTGGTCATGACTTTCCTTCCAAGGAGTAAGCGTCTTTTAATTTCATGGCTGCAGTCACCATCTGCAGTGATTTTGGAGCCCCCCAAAAATAAAGTCTTGACACTGTTTCCACTTTTTCCCCATCTATTGCCCATGAAGTGATGGGACCAGATGCCATGATCTTCGTTTTCTGAATGTTGAGCTTTAAGCCAACTTTTTCACTCTCCTCTTTCACTTTCTTTTTTTTAAATTTAAATTTATTTATTTTAATTGGAGGCTAATTACTTTACAATATTGTATTGGTTTTGCCATACATCAACATGAATCCACCACGGGTGTACACGTGTTCCCCATCCTGAACCTCCCTCCCACCTCCCTCCCTGTACCATCCCTCTGGGTCATCCCAGTGCACCAGCCCCAAGCTGGTTCAATGTATCCTGCATTGAATCTGGACTGGCAATTCATGTCTTATATGATATCAAGAGGCTTTTTAGTTCCTTTTCACTTTCTGCCATAAGGGTGGTGTCATCTGCATATCCGAGGTTATTGATATTTCTCCTGGCAATCTTGATTCCAGCTAGTGCTTCTTCCAGCCCAGCGTTTCTCATGATGTACTCTGCATATAAGTTAAATAAGCAGGGTGACAATATACAGCCTTGACGTACTCCTTTTCCTATTTGGGACCAGACTGTTGTTCCATGTCCAGTTCTAACCGTTGCTTCCTGTCCTGCATATGGGTTTCTCAAGATTACATGGTAAACCTGTGTTATTGGCCGAATAATGTGTGGTCCATTGGAATATGATGTGCTAAGGCAATACATAGTTAGAGAAGGGAAGTTCGTTTTGTGATGGGGATATCTGGGAAGGCTTCGTGGAAAAGAAGCATCCTCAAGGTTGATTCTTTTACACTCAGAGCAGAAAGTTCATGCCCACGATTTCTCTGTTCTTTAAGCTTGGAAGAAAAGATTTAGTGTAGAAAAAAAATCTTTCCTTAAGAGACATAAGTTTAGACTTCCCTGGCGGTCAACTGGTTAAGTACCTGCCCGCCAATGCAGGGGCCACGGGTCTGATCCCTGGTCCGGGGTGATTCTGCATGCTGCGGGGCAACTAAGCCTGTGTGTCCAGCTGCTCAAGCCCACACGCCTAGAGGCTGTGCTCCACAGCAAGAGAAGCCACCACAACGAGAAGCCGGTGCATGCAGCTAGAGAGCAGCCCCTGCTCGTTACTTCCAAATTAGTTCCTCCATCCTTGTGTCAGGGATGGGGGAATATTCAGATGACTCCTGCAGGGACTGACCGTGTTGTCAAGAAGGATCTAGAAGTGAAGAATATAGCCTGTGTCACCAGTGCCGTGAGTGGGAGATGCTGAAAGCTGAGAAATTTAGATTCCACTTAAGAGTGTTTGGGAATGTGAGGAAGTTCGGGAATCTCCTTCCAAGTTTCTGTTGCGATGATGGGGTGGTAAATGAATGGCGCTTCCTGCGGGAGCAGGATGGACAGATGCTCTCTGTGGTTCCCTCGGTATGTCTGTGATGTCTCACAGGTAAAGGGCACAATGAGAAAACACTCTGCACTTTTCCTAGACAGTGTTGACAAGGGCTACACAGATGTGTGTCTCACAGTGCCCAGGGATTGTTGGAATTTCTGCTCCATGGGCTTCATCTCTGATGTTGTGACTCCTTTTAAAATTGTCTATCTCAAAGCCAGTTTAACAAAAGGAAGTCTTCCCGCTAGAGCTCCAGCCACAGCTCTTCCTCCCTCTCCAAATTTCCTAGCGAAGAAGTGATGAAATACTATCCGACTTATTCAAACGTTCATAAATTAAAAGAAAAATTCTTGGGGTTTTCCAGAGCATGCAAATGCAGTGCTAACGCTGCAGCGATGCTGGAAAATAATAAACGTGTGAAAAAACGTCGACCTGACTTGGGATCAGGGAATTACCGTAATCTGAAGTCTTAGGGAGACCACCATTTCACACTCATTAGATTGGCCCCCCAGATTTTACTCCTCCCATCGTATGCAGTTCAGTCGCTCAGTCATGTCCAACTCTTTTTGACCCCATGGACTGCAGCACGCCAGGCTTCCCTGTCCATCACCAACTCTCAAAGTTTACTCAAACTCACGTTCATTGAGTTGGTGATGCCATCCAACCATCTCATCCTCTGTCGTCCCCTTCTCCTCCTGCCTTCAATCTTTTCCAGCATCAGGGTCTTCCAATGAGTCAGCTCTTTGCATCAGGTGGCCAAAGTATTGGACTTTCAGTTTCAGCATCAGTCCTTCCAATGAATATTCAGGACTGATTTCCTTTAAAGAAATCTCCTATTTACTCATGGTAGGCCTTAAATTGGTACAGACAATTAGGGGAGCTATTTGGTGCTATCCGGTAAAACCAAAGATATACTTCCCCTACAACCCAGGAATTTCATTCTTAGGTAAGTCTAGAGAAAAACTCTAATACATGTGAAAAAAGAAATATCCAAGAATATTCATGATAGCATGTTTTTTAAGAGCTAGAAAACTACACACATATCTATCATCAACCAGAAAACTGGTTATATAATTTGATATTTCCGTGTGATGAAATGCGGTTAAAAAAATGCATAGACTATGCTATGGAGATATAATCTGTGTAATCTCAGAAACAGTATAAAGTGGAAAAGGCAAGTTACAGAAGGATGCCATTGCTATGAAGTTTAAATCATGCAAAGTAATACTCTTATTTACATATATTTACCTGTATAATTAAAGTATAAGAAGCACATTATTTTGGAATAAACACCAAATTCAAAGAAGTGGCTCCCTGCAGGGAAGACAGGAAGGAAAACCAGGGAGGGGTCAGACAGGGCCTCCATTTGTATCCGTGATATCTGTGGCTTGTGATGGCTACACAGATGTCTATTTTATTATTTTCTACATTATTACATATATTTTGTAGATATGTAAAATATCTTCTAAGACAAGGTAACTTTATAAGATGGGCATGAACTCCTGCTCTGTCTCCTCTGCCTGTTGGCACAGAGATGCTGTACAGTGACTGAGAAGCTCTCCCCATTTGCTCTGGGTCCATATGGGAAATTTTAAGTAGATGTGACCATCTTCAAGGGTTTCCCTGGTGGCTCGATGGTAAAGAGTCTGCCTGCAATGCAGGAGGCGCACAAGAGACGCAGGTTCGATCCCTGGGTTGGGAAGATCCCCTGGAGTAGGAAGTGGCAACCTGCTCCAGTATTCTTACCTGGAAAGTCACGTGGACAGAGGAGCCTGGTGGACTGCAGTCCACGGGGTTGCCAAGAATGGGACATGACTAAGCATGACCATCTTCAACGGGAACATTCCCCATACTCTGCACTGGACCCTGTGTGCACAAGGCAGACACTGTTTTTTGAACGAAACATCTTTTTTTCCCTGGCTTGTGGGGTTTTGGGGATCTTATTTTGATTTGTTGGTGGAGATGCAGAACAGGGCCAGAGTAATAGAAACCAAATGGCGTCTCTCTGGCTTATTCTCCGGCTAGCAAATTGCTGGAGCCTCCTCACATCCCATCTCTTCCTTGTTACTGGGACTCCCTTGCTCGTGCTGGCAAGTGACTGCCATCCTGACATCCCTTTGATAAGGACATGGCACTAACATGCTCAAGTATTTCTGATTGCCCGAGGGTGGGGGGAGGAGCCCCCCCCCTCTCCACCATAGCTGCCTGGTTTCAGTGAAGCTCCGCAACCCTTCTAAGTTCCATTAGTAGAGCCCCATGTTCCTGTTGCAAATATTCTGAAATGGGAAAGTACCCACTGCTGGGAATTGCTTCACTTTCTTTTGCTTGCCAGTGAAGCCATGCTGACTTCTCCTCTGGGTGCTCATTGAAATGCAGTCGATCCATCTCTTTTATGTGCCTCCCTTTTTATTGCAGCCCTGTCTCCCTTGGAATCTGGTCCAAGTTCAATCCTGGTGACACATACGGTGTTGGCCTTGAGTGCCCTGTCCTGTATTGTGCAGCCTCTGTCCTTGACCGAGCCTGTGAACCTCATTGCTCAGTGGTTCTGCAACAGTGAGCCCCTTTCTCTGGTTCCCATGGTGCTTGCAGCTAGGGACTGCAGCTGGGGGTGACTTTCCTCTCTGCCTTTGGCTTATTTATACATCATATAATTCATCTTTAAATGGGAGAAAGTCACTCAAAGCTGGGGCTTTGGGGAGCAAGACCTAGGTTGCTCTGAGAATGGACACTATAGTCCACACCAGTCAGGCTCCAGGCAGAAAGCTGTTGGCATGCCCCAAAGCGTTAAACTGATGAGAATGTAATGAGAGGGATATTTGCAGAGAGATAAAGGGCTAAGGAGATGATGAGGCACGCAGGGGCCATCAACAGCAAGAAGCTCTTAACACTCCTACGCCTGCAGAGGCCAGAGGAAGTTCTGGTGTTATCGTTGAGCCCTGTGCCAGCTGAAGCCAAGGAGGAAGGGCTGGGTGGCTGGAGATGTGGCCCTAGAGGAACACAGCCCCTGCCAGAGCCATGACTTAGCATAGACCTGAGATCTCTCTCCCTCTGCCCTCCAGTCACCTGCTGTTGCTTCCCACTGATTGAATCTCACTGGGTACCAGAAGCCCAGGAAGCTGAGTGATGCATTCTGGAAAGGTCAGCCCCCAGCCACCCTGGGCAGGAGCAAGGCAGAGAAGGGCAGGGAGTAGAGCCAGAGGGCCAGGCAGAGAGGAGGCAGCACCATGTATATTTCTCCATGCTGTCCCCATGTAACTAGGAAGACAGGGCGTAATGAGTGTTCAACCAGTAATGGCGTTTTGGGCAGCTGGGGCTATGGTTCTGGGACTGATTGACTCCTGCTTAGATGGGTGAGCCAGGAAGGAGATCTGGGAGGGAAAAGGGACTGACATTCATGGTTATGGGTCATGTACTTTGTTCTGTGCTTTGAAAAAGATGCTTTGAATGAGACCCGAGGATTGGCTGTTTTTCATGCTCCAGGTGGTTATCATACCTTAAGATGATTGAACTTGGTGATCTCAGGTGGCAAATTTTAGCCTTGAGACCTTTTCTGAGCCTAACCCAAGTGACACACACCACGCTGGTCATGAGTGCCCAGATCTATATGCCTGTGAGGCTGATGATGCTCTTAGCTGGAGATGATCTTCCTGGAGTTTTCCTCCTGGCTCCAGTTTGATTCGCATTATTCATTACCTTCGCCTGGAGGCTGTGATACATGTCAGAGGGGCAGCCTTGATCAAATGACCCTGATTATTTAGACGAGGTCTCTAAACATTGTGGCAGGTTACCCAGGAAGGAGAAAATAACATAGCTGAACTCGTGGGGGTTAGGACCTGCCCTTGAGAATTCCAAATCTAGTATGAGAATTGGGATGTACACACCAAAGATAAGGAACCCCTGTGAAGCAACATGTCATGAGAAAGTTCACACTAACAAAATGTGTGCTTGGTAAAAGAGGGTTGGAGAATAGAGCCACTGGGAGCAGAGAATAATAGCCCTGTGGGGCGGTGGTGGTTTAGTTGCTAAGTCGTGTTCAACTCTTGCTACCCCATGGATTGTAGCCCGCCAGGCTTCTCTGTCCCATTGGGTTTCCCAGACAAGAATACTTGAGTGGGTTGCCATTTCCTTCTCCAGGAATTGAACCTAGGTATTGAACCCACATCTCCTGCATTTGGCAGGTGAATTTTTTAACTGCTGAGCTGCCAGGGAAGCCCCACTCACCCTGTAACCTTAACGTTTGATAGCTCACAGTAGGCCTCAGTTTCCTCATCTGTAAAATGGGCAAACTAAAAGTCTGTTTCTCATTAGGCAGTTGCAGGGATTACATGGGAACATCATATGAGGCACAGGGCCTGCTGCTGCTAAGTCGCTTGAGTCGTGTCCGACTCTGTGCGACACCATAGACGGCAGCCCACCAGGCTCCCCCGTCCCTGGGATTCTCCAGGCAAGAACACTGGAGTGGGTTGCCATCTCCTTCTCCAATGCATGAAAGTGAAAAGTGAAAGTGAAGTCGCTCAGTCGTGTCTGACTCTTTAGCGACCCCATGGACTGCAGCCCACCAGGCTCCTCCGTCCATGGGATTCTCCAGGCAAGAGTACTGGAGTGGGCTGCCATTGCCTAGTACACAATAAATGCCCAGTAAAGGTTGGCGATTATCAACACCATCATTATTCCTGGAGGGGAATACCAATCACCACTTGGGAAAAGGAGTAAGGACTCCAAGATTGCAGAGGATTTGGCACCTCCTTGAGCGACTGAACTGAACTGAACTGGAGTCTTTTAACTGACCGAGTTCATTGCCCTTTTCCAGACCAGCTCACAGGCCTCAGTTCTTTGACTCCCACTCATGTCCCCTCACAGGTGACATGGGAGCCTGTGGGCCTGGCCACCAGCTTGGGCCCCTCTAGGTGGGGAATCATGAAGTGTTTGGAAGGAAAAGTCTGAAGGCAAGAACACTGGAGTGGGTTGCCATCTCCTTCTCCAATGCATGAAAGTGAAAAGTGAAAGTGAAGTCGCTCAGTCGTGTCTGACTCTTTAGCGACCCCATGGACTGCAGCCCACCAGGCTCCTCCGTCCATGGGATTCTCCAGGCAAGAGTACTGGAGTGGGCTGCCATTGCCTAGTACACAATAAATGCCCAGTAAAGGTTGGCGATTATCAACACCATCATTATTCCTGGAGGGGAATACCAATCACCACTTGGGAAAAGGAGTAAGGACTCCAAGATTGCAGAGGATTTGGCACCTCCTTGAGCGACTGAACTGAACTGAACTGGAGTCTTTTAACTGACCGAGTTCATTGCCCTTTTCCAGACCAGCTCACAGGCCTCAGTTCTTTGACTCCCACTCATGTCCCCTCACAGGTGACATGGGAGCCTGTGGGCCTGGCCACCAGCTTGGGCCCCTCTAGGTGGGGAATCATGAAGTGTTTGGAAGGAAAAGTCTGAAGGCAAGAACACTGGAGTGGGTTGCCATCTCCTTCTCCAATGCATGAAAGTGAAAAGTGAAAGTGAAGTCGCTCAGTCGTGTCTGACTCTTTAGCGACCCCATGGACTGCAGCCCACCAGGCTCCTCCGTCCATGGGATTCTCCTTGGCTCGTGTTTCCCAAACCTCGCTTGATAAACCACTGGGTCCCACAGTGGCCCTGGAAAGAGAGATCTGTGGTTAAAGAAATTGAAGCAGCCATTCCATCTTCTCTCTTCTTTCCCTCACAGAGCCTCAAGGCTCAGAGAGGCACTGTAGTCAAAAACTGGCTTCACATTGTTCAAATAGGATTCTCTCAATTTCTTTATCTAAAGAGGACTTTCTCCCATAGGACACCCCACAGAACTAGTGTTTTTAGATATGTATCAGAAGTTTTGTTCAGCCACGTGGTGATGGGGGTGGTGGTTTAGTTCCTAGGTCGTGTCCGACCCCTGGAACCCCATGGACTGCAGCCCCACCAGGCTCCTCTGTCCGTGGGGCTCAGAAGCCCAACTACAGTGGCTCCGTCAGCTCGGGTTCTGTATTTTTCTAATTTTCAGGACGGTAGATGCAGTCCTGAGTTGGCAGAGTGGCACCGCAGTGCTATGAGGGACCTGAGCTCCTCTGTCTCTCTACTTCAGCCTTCCTTAGAATAGAGTTTTGTTTTTGTGCTCACTGTCTCATGGTTACAAGATGGCTGCATCCCCGCTAGCTTCATATCTGCATTCCAGGCAGGAAGAAGGAGAAGGACAAAGTACAAAAAGTGCATATCAGCTAATTCTTTCTCTTTAATAAGCTTTCCTGAAAAGTTTTTAACAAGCTTTTTTCCAACCTCTAGAAACTGGTTGAAACTCTGTTAAGGGGACTTCAAACTGCAAGAGTCTGAAGAGAAGCTAAAAACTTTTAAAATGGGTATTTTGATGCTTCAAACCAGACCAGGGACCTATTAGTATGGAAGAAGGAGAGAATTAATGTTAGGTGGGCTGTTCACATCATGTGCCACATTGATTGATCAACTCTTTGCTTCTTTCTTCACTGGGTTTATTCTAAAAGCATCCCATGCCAAAGAAATAAAAGCAAGCAAGGAAACCAACTACTCTTTGTAATCAATAGAAAATACTGTAAGCAATAAAGCGCTTGGGCTCACAGACTCATTGGGAAGATGCTGTTGGTGCCCCATGCAGGCCCCCCACCTCCCCGGACACCGTGGGTGTTCCAGCTAATGGCTCACACCTGTGGGGACTGCCCCGGGGTTATTGAACCTTCTCACCCCGAGGTGTCTGGGAATTATGTCATACTTACCCCCACCTTCCCCTGTATCCTGTGGGCCAATGACTAACTGGGGAACAGGTACAAAAGCCTCACTCCCTCGCCCCAACTGGGGTAGATATGGCAATGCCCTTCCTTCTCCAGAGCTCCCCCTGAATTGGGCTGAAGCTCGACTTCTCCTAAAACCACATTCTTGGCAGATCCTTCTTTCTTTCCCTTATTCCTTTCCTGGTTTCTCCTGAGAGCACGACCTCAGTACATGCCATGCGTATGAACCGCTGTCTCAGGCTCTGCTTCCAGGGAATTGGATCTCAGGTGTCCCAGGTCAAACAGCTTGAGGGGTGGGGAGAGTCTCCACTTCCTTCTAAGGGATTTAGTATAAAACCTGACCCCTCAGTCCTGTCTGTGGCCTCTCTGGCTTGGCCTGGAGGCTGTGGGGCAGCTCTGCATTTCACCCTGGTGATGAGTGTGGGGCAGCGTCTTTGCCAGTCCTGTCCAGTATGCTTGGGGAGGACTCAGCACAAGATGGAATCCAGTACTGTTATCTTCTCAAAGCAGATATTCTTAGAAACATTGATTTGCATTCTTAAGCCCACGAACTGTTTGAAAGGACTTGTCTTGTGTGTGTGTGTGTGTGTGTGTGTGTGTGTGCGCGCGCGTGTGTGTGTGCGCGCATGTGCGCGCGCACGATTTTCCATCTTGCGGCAATGGCAGTGGGGTATTTATAGCTGGATCTACAAGGCCATTCTCACGTGGCTAAAGCAAATGAAAACCTCATGTGGATTTTGTTTTGTTTTCCCCCCTCTGCCTTTGCCATCGCAAACTCTCCTGTTCTTAAACCCTTGTTGTTGTAACCAGAGCCGCGCGGAGCATCGCTGCAATGGGGAGGTTATGTAAATTTACTATTTCAGGCAAGAGTGCCCATTCTCCTGCAGTCAGGCCACAGGGCCTCAGAGGGGGGACTTTGAGGGGGGAGCTGGCGGGTGACCCTGAGTGGCTGCCCCACCCAGCACCGCTCCCCCTCGAAAGTCTCCCCAGATTAACCCTGTGGACTGTGGATTCCCCAGGTCACCTCATGATCCCTCTGCGTACATGAGCTCCTTGGAAAGACAACTGTTTTCTTTCCCCCTTGTTTTTCTGTATTTCTTAAGCCTTTCATGTCCGTGTTTTGCCTTCTCAGTTAGACGGAAAACACCCTGGGGGCCTGGTCTGTTTGCCCAGGTTAGCAGAGCTTTTGCAGGAGCTGGGGGGGTGGGGGCAAATGCTCAGGCCCCTGCTTTCTCTGGTTGGATGAAGAACTCCTGGGGTTCTTTAGATGGTAAGGTTGGAGTGTTGGCCTGATCTTTATGGAGAGACCAGCATTGTAAGCTGAGGAGGCCAAGGGACCCAGGACCCCTGTAGACCACCTACCGTTTCTTTCTGGTGACCTGGAACCCACACATTAGCACTTCAGATGAAAGCAGCTGGGGCTGCGCTGTGGCCTGGGGAGGGGTGGCCCGGCTGCAACCTGCCAGAGTATGCGGAGCCCCCGAGGGGCTGGAGGTTGCTTAGGAAGCTTAGCCACCCTGCCCCCAGGAGCTGCGTCTTCCTGCTGCCGGGCCTCCTGCAGCTGGCCTGCCACACAGAGGGCTTTCCGGACTCTTCCTCCTCAAACTTGCTGAGCAATACCTGCCATACATCCAGGGCCTACTCTGTGCCAAGCACTGGGCTGAGCACTTGCACACTTCAACACGCCTCATGCTCACAACAGATGTGCAAACCGGGTGTTATCCCATTTTACAGAAAAGAGAACCAAGTTTCTGAGAGTTAGGCACTTTGCCTGAAGCCACACAGATAGGTAGAGGCACAGAGAGCCTGACTCCAAGACCCTGGTCCTCTGTACTACTCCCTGATATGTCATAACCATCTCCTTTAAAATGTATGTATATGTTAAATATTTATTTGGCCGCACCAGATCTTTCTTTGCAGTACTCAGGATCTAGTTTCCCGACCAGGGATCGAATCTGGGCCCCCTTCATTTGGAGCGTGGAGTCTTAGCCACTGGACCACCAGGGATGTCCCCATCTCCTTTTACAGTGAACTCCCCACTGACCCCCAGATCAGAAGGCACCTTCTCCATTGTGATTAGACAGGTGCCTGGGCAAGGGGTATGAGTTCTTAGTTGCTGAATCGTGTCCAACTGTTTGCAATCCCTTGGACTGTAGCCCGCCAGGCTCCTCTGTTCATGGGATTCTTCAGGCAAGAATACTGGAGTGGGTAGCCATTCCCTTCTCCAGGGGGATCTCACCAACCACGTGTCTTGCACCATGCTATAACTCTAGCAACACCAAGCATTATTCTGTATTTCTACCTTTCCACCGTGCTTTGGGCTTCCCTGGTGGCTCAGTGGTAAAAGAGCCTGCCTGGTAATACAGGAGGTGCGGCTTCGATCCCTGGGTCAGGAAGATCCCCTGGAGAAGGGAATGGCAACTTGCTCCAGTATTCTTGCATGGGAAATCCCATGGACAGAGGAGCCTGGTGGGCTACAGTTCATGGGGTCACAAAGAGTTAGACACAACTTAATGACTGCGCCCACACCCAGGTGGCCGTCTAGTCACAGCAGGGAAGGTGTCTTCTGATCCGGGGGTCAGTGGGGAACTTCTGGAGAGCCTGGGGCTTAAACCCTTGGGTCCTGGATCTCAGTCCTGCCACCGCCTCCCTGCGGTGCTCCCCACTTCCAGCCCCACTTCTCTTTCCACTCCTGTGCGTTCTAGAGGGTTTGCAATCCTAGGATAGAGCCAGCAATCTGTTAGTGTTTGTCCTGATTCCAAGAATCCCAGATACACAAGAATTCCTCATTGAAAAGTCAAGCATTCTTGGGGAAAGTGTGTGTCACCGAGAGAGCAAGATTCCTCGCATTGGGAAATGAGATCCTAGGCTGGTCCAGGCAAATAACTGTGGATTTCAGAGCCAGAGGGAAGTGGATTGGCTCCCCCTGACACCCATCTCCCGGGCTACTCACCCCTTCACAAACCACAACTGGCGAATTTGCCTCCCCAGTTCATCTGAGGGCACTAACCAGATGATAATTTCCTCCAGATACAGAAGGAAGGAAGAGGCAGATTGGGGCGCCTGCATGCATATGTGTGTGTGCACAGTTCTCCTTACTGCTGGTCTCTTTCATGTAGCTCCTGTTTGCTTGAGCCACTCAGCTCATGAAGAACGTGCTAGTGAGGTTTTCTTTGGGGAGGTGGGGGAGTGGATGCCAGGATACAGACAGTGAGATCAGCTGCTCATCCTCTCCTACTTTGGGGGGGCTCTGCTTTCCAGGGCATCTCAGGTCAGTGCAAGGAAAGATGCTCAGTTGAGAAAGGACCCTCTCATGGCTGCAGTTTCAAGCGGTGGTGTCGCTCAGCTGCGTCTGACTCTTTGTGACCCCATGGACTGTAGCCCACGCGGCTTCTCTGTCCATGGGATTTCTCAGATGAGAAAACTGGAGTGGGTTGCCATTTCCTTCTCCAGGGGATATTCCTGACCCAGGGATCGAACCCACGTCTCCCGTACTGCAGGCAGTCTGCTGCATTGCAGACGGATTCTTCACCACTGAGCCATCAGAGAAGACAGGTGGTTCCAGGGAGGGCGCGAAACTGGATGATGGGGTTTTCCCTCGGGAGGGAACTCGCATGCCCCAGTCCTGGTGTCCAGAGTGGGCGTCAAATCAATAAGTCCAGTGTAACCACTTCTCACCCCTAGGCTCTTCCTCCAGGAAGTCTTCCAGGTTGAAGTCTAACTGCCATTTGTCCGTCCCTTTCTCCATCCTCTTTGGCATTAGCCTTCTCCAGTTTCCAGCTATGCAGTAGATAATACTGTGGCCAGATGTCACCTGAGCAGCCCTGTCTCTGGGATTCAGAATAAACTAGCTGGATCCAGCACCCCGTGCCCCGCCCCCAGCAAAAGCACAGGGAGCTTCACATCCCTCCTAAGCAGCAGTGTTTCTTAAAGAGTGGTTCTGGACCAGCAAAATGAGTATCCCCTGAAGCTTGCTAGAAATGCAAGTCCTTACCCTGCCCCCCACAACCCCCACCCGAGATCGGCCACATCAGAAGCAGCAGGCGCAATCTGTTTGTGTTTTATCAAGCCCAGTAGATGATCCTGATCACAGTACAGGTTGAGAACCACTGGTCTAGAGACTCCCAAGTAAGAGGTGATGGCTTCGGTTTTTCCTGTCACCTCCAGCTCTGAGTTCCTATTTCCATCCAGCTAGTATGGAATCTGGCTGCTAAAGCAGGAGACTCAAGAGGCACGAGTTCAATCACTGGTCAGGAAGGTCCCCTGGAGAAGGGAATGGCTACCCACTTCAGTATTCTTGCCTGGAGAATCCAGTGAACGGAGGAGCCTGCTAGGCTACAGTCCAGGTGGTCGCAAAGAGTTGGACATGACTTAGTGTTTGTGTGCACGCACGCACAGTTAAGATTATTAATCACTGTGAGTCGTGAACAAGGGTGGCTGTGAGGTTAAGAACATGGCTCTGGAGCTGGACCACTTGGATCTGAATTCTTGACCTCTACTCACTGTGGTCCCTGAGTGGCTTAAATTCCCTCTCCTTCAGACCGCTTATCCCTAATAAGGTTAACATCATATTCCCCACAAGGCAGCTGGGAGCCTTTGGTGTGTTTGTATGTCAACTATTGAGCAGTGCCCGGCACATAGTAGGCCTGCAGTTAGCGCTCACTTTTCTTATTGCTGGTTTTGTGCAGGCAGACTCTCTTTTGCACTGTGTTGACCCAGATGTGAAATTGAGTCCTTATACCCTGATTTACACAACACACACACATACCATTTACGCAAGGGCTCTGTGAACAAGGTAAACTTTAAGGAGATTTGAGGAAATGGATGGTGTTTACAACACTGCAAACAGTTGAAATTGAAGATTGGACAGCCTTGTTCTAAGAGGCTGATTGCTTGGGGAGCAGTCTTATGGTTTGGACTTTTTAACTTGCTCCTTTCTTGGGCTCATCAGAAACTTAACCAGCTCCCTCTTTATTTTGCCGAGTGGTTTGGCTACCTTTCCTCCAGCCCTACTTGTAAACTTTTCTCTTTGCCTTCTTTGTAGATCTGACAACTTTAGGATAATGGACCTTCCCGTCTGACTTTCACCCTGGCTTCCTGCCTATCGGGGAAGAGAGAGCAGCAGGGAAATATATTTCCCTTCGCATGTGAACTACATTATGGTGCCTCTCAGAGGGCCTTGGCGGCACAGTCAGCTTTGGTTTTTCTGTATCTGTATATGAATATTGAGTTCGATCTGCTTATCTTCCCTTCAGAGCATGTTGTGAATGTTTTCACAGACAGAACATCTGTCTGTGAATATTTTTCCTGCTGTTTGTTGTAAACCATCACACCCGTACAACTAGGGGTTTAGTCTTAACTGGGGCCTCTCAATCTTGATACTGCCTGGATAATCCTTTGTTGAGGAGGGGTGGTGTCTTTCTGGGCTTTATAGGATGTTTAGGAGCATCATTGGTCTCTGCCCATTAGATGCCAGTAGCATTCCCTGGTCGTGACACCAAAGTTGTCTCTAGACATTGCCAGGTGTCTCTAGAACTGCCCGCCACCAACCCTCAGCCCCGACACACACTCTGTTGAGAATGGTCTAAGCTAAATCTTCTGTAGTAGTTTAAATCCAGTATACCTTACTGTCTCCCAGATTTTACCTCTGTAGTATATTTATGGCTGTTGATATTTAGTCACTGAGTTGTGTCCGACTCTTTTGCGACCCCATGGACTATAACCCACCAGGCTCCTCTGTCCATAGGGTTTTCCCTGGCAAGAATACTGGAGTGGGTTGCCATTTCCTCCTCCAGGGATCCAACCGGGGTCACCTGCATTAGCAGGCGGATTCTTTACCGAGTCACCAGGGAAACCCTATGCACGTGGTTAGTGGACTGGATTTATCCATTGAGTAGAAAGACGCAGAGTCCCAGCAGGTCCTGGGTCACCAGCGATTCCTAGGGAGAATCACCGACACTCTGTAACTCTGTAACTGAAAGGCTCCACACTTAACCCACCTGCGTTTGAGCCAAGGACATCTTGCTCTCTCCCCAGTACCGCTTAATCTGCTTCTTGACTCCCAAGCCCCCACCCCACCCCCCTGCTACAGCAGGAAACCTCACAGGAACTAGGAATGGCCTTTGGGTTTGGCTTATAAATACTCACGGTCTCATTTTTCTTACTGAGAAAAATTTTTTTATCGTGTTTAACATTCTTGTTGCCGTAGTGGAAACTTTTGTTCTCTGGCGAGTTTCCCATCCCAGGCATAGGGTCAGATTCCTCAGTGGAACTCTGAACATTTTCTAGGGAAGTTTCTTTCACCAGAGAGATTGTACCTTTGGTGCACGTACATGACTGAGGTTGGATTCTGCGTTAAGACTTCCAGGATCTGAGACAGAGGAGGAAAACTGGAGGAAGAGCCGCGTGTCTGGGGCTCCGTGGGAGGCCGTAATGAAAATTCTTTTATGACTCCATTACTTTATTGGGTTTTTTTTTTTTCCCTCCCTTACATTCTAGCATCTCAAATCTAAGAGGAACAGCCACTATGAGTTAGATTATGCTGTGGTAACACAGAGTCCCCAGAGTTCAGTGGCATCAAACAGAGGTTTCTTTCTTACTCATGCTACCTGTTCTTAGTGGGTCAATGTAAGACCTGTACTCATTATAGTAAAACTTAGGAAGCAAGCCTGGCAGAACAGGCACCTGCCTAAGTGTAGGCATTTGCAGTACCAAAGGGGAAGAGGATCCGGTTCTGACAATTAAATGTTCTAGAATCAAGATCACTGATGATGCCTGTATCAGTCAGGGTTCTCCAGAGAGAATTAATAGGATGTGTATATCTCTATCCCTGTATCCCTTCCTCTCTTCTCGCTACCCTTCCTCCCTTCTTACCCTCCCTCCTTCCTGTCATTTACTTATTTTAAGGAACTGGCTCACTTGACTGTGGGGGCAGGGAAGCCCCTGCAGGCTGGAGACCCCAGGAAAAGTCAGTGTTGCGGCTCAAATCCAAAGACAGTCTGGAAGCAGAGTTCCTTCTTGGAGGATGTCCATCTTTACTTTAAGGCCATTTCATTTCAGATGATTAGATGAGGCTCACTCACATTATGGAGGATAATCTGCTCTACTCAAAGTCTACCAATGTAAATGTTTATCCTATCTAAGAAAAATTACCTTCATCTAGACATCTAGTTTTATCAAATATCTGGGATCATACCATGGTCTGACCCAGTTGACACATAAAATTAACCATCATACTTAACCATCATTAACACTCAGCATCTTCTGTCAAGTCATGGGCCAGGATTAGTCACATGGCCCCACTCAGACGGGAGAGTCCAGGATGTACGATCTATTATGTGCCTAGAGGGAGAAGTGGAAACCAGTGATATTTGATGAAGTACCGGTAATGATCACAGCTGTGAATTCTGTTACCTGAGGATGAAAGAAAGCCTTAGTCCACATGGTCCCCATTCCAATGCATTCTGCAAAGTTGATGTAGAGATCGTTTTATTTTTCAGTTGTTTATTTTATTGGAGTATACTTAATTAACCTGGCTTCCCTGGTGGCTCAGACAGTAAAGAATCTGCCTGCAATGCAGGAGACCTGAATTCAATCCCTGGGTCGGGAAGATCCCCTAGAGAAGGAAATGGCAACCCACTCCAGTACACTTGCCTGGAAAACCCATGGACAGAGGAGCCTGGCGGTCTATAGTCCATGGGGCCACAAGAGTTGGACACGACTGAGTGACTAAACTGCCCCTTGGTTTACAATATTGTGTTAGTTTCAGGTGTACAGCAGAGTGAATTAGTTACACATACACACATATCCATTCTTTTCAGATTCTTTCTCATCTAGATCATTACAGAATATTGGGTAGAGTTCCCTCTGCTATATAGTGGGTCCTTATTGGTTTTCTATTTTATATATCATAGTGCATATATGTTAATTCTGAACTTCTGATTTATCCCTCACCTCCATCTTTCCCCCTTGGGTAACCACAAGTTTGCTTTTGTGATTTCTGAGTCTGTTTTTGTTTTGTAAATAAGTTTATTTGCATCACTTTAAAAAGTAGGTTCCACATATGAGTGATGTAATATGTGTCTTTCTCTGACTTTTTGCTCTTAGTATGATTATCTCTGGGTCCGTCCATGTTGCTGCAAATGGCATTATTTCATTTTTTATGCCTGTTGTACTGTTGCATTGTACACAGGTACCACATGTTCTTTATGCAGTCCTCTGTGGATGGACATTTAGGTTGCTCCTATGTCTTGGCTATTGAAAACAGTGCTGCAATGAACATGAAGTGGGGGGCATGTATCCTTTCAAATTATGGTTTTCTCCAGATATATGCCCAGGAGCGGGATTGCTGGATCATATAGCAACTCTCCTTTTAGTTTTTTAAGAACCTCCCTACTGTTCTTCATAGTGGCTATACCAATTTTCATTCCCACCAACAGTGTAGGAGGCTTGCCTTTTCTCCACACTCTCTCTAGCATTTATTAATTGTAGACTTTTCAATGCTGGCCCATCTGACTAGTGTGAGATAATACCTCGTTGTGGTTTTGATTTGCATTTCTCTAATAATTAGCAGTGCTGTGCGTCTTTTCATGTGCTTTTTGACCATCTGTATGTCTTCATTGGAGAAATGTCTATTTAGATCTCTGCTCACTTTTTGATCGGGTTGTTTGTTTATTTTTGATGTGGAATTAGTCTTAGACTGAGACCTGCCTGCCCTCTTCGCTCACAGGAAAGGTTATGAGGGGTGGGTTATGACACATCCTGGCCTCCAGGGGTACTAAATTTTAAGATTGTTACTAAACATCTTCCTCTGTTACTTCTTTACTATTTCCTCTACTGTTTTCTATGTGTGGTGTTGCATTCAAGAATCCTTGGGTGTTGTATACTTGAAGCATGCCTTGAAACAGTAATTTGGCCTTTGTGGCTTTCTTTTAGTACAGAGTCTTCAGGTTGTGTCTTTTCTTGCTTGGATGAGAAAAGGCTCAATTGTTAGCCCTCACTTTGCCACTCACGCATGCTATACTTCTGACAAGTCCCTCCCTAGTCTGGGCCTAGTTTCCCCAGCTATCTAGAGGGGCACTGAGCCCTGGGATCTAAGTTTCCTTCTGGATCTAACGTTCTGGGCATCTTTGGTCCACAGCCTCTGCTAGTGACCCGCCCCCTCCAGAGCCAGGGTTTGTGGACTGGCTGCCTGGTTGGGTCTGGTGGGGGCTGCATGACAAGGTTCTCCTTGAAACTGGCAGGATCACTCTGGGTTCTCACCTGAAGCTGTGGCCTCGTTAGTGCTCTGCCCATGCTGTGTTCATGAGCCCAGAGAGAATCCCTTCTTCAGCCCAGCTTGGAAGCACCATCCCCCTTCCTGGTTGGTAGGGGAGCCCAGGGCGAGGATGTGTCGAGCTGGATGGAGTTCTGAGAAGCATGCAGAGGACAGGACCAGGAGATGGGAACCATCCATCTTACCTAAAAGTGGGGTCTGGGAGCCAGGCCAGCCCTTTATGGCCATCCAGGCCAACCTAAGCCCCAAAGAGCAGAGTTTTAAGGACCTCAACATGACTTGCTGTCACAGTATTCATATCTGATGTTTCCAGTACCCACCCCAACCAGTTGTTTTGTAGCTCAAGTGAGATAATGTTTGAGAAAGGACCTGGAAAGCTATACATGCTGTCCAAACATTAATTAATATCAGAACCTCCCTAGGGGTCCTCCTCCCGAAGAGTCCATTGTGAAATGCAGAGGATGGAGGTTCAATCTCTGGTCCAGAAACTAAAATCCCACATGCCATGGAGCAGCTAAGCTTGTGCACCCCAACTGGAGAATCCATGTGCCACGTTGCCCCATAAGATGCAACTAGGACCTAACGCAGCCAAATAAATATCAAAAAAAATAAAAAGAATGTTTCCTCTGAAGGAACTTGTTTCTTTCAATCAGAAACTGGAGGATCACAGTAGCCCCCTTAAAAAAATTTATCTGTGTCTTTTCTTGCTTGGATGAGAAAAGGCTCAATTGTTAGCCCTCACTTTGCCACTCACGCATGCTATACTTCTGACAAGTCCCTCCCTAGTCTGGGCCTAGTTTCCCCAGCTATCTAGAGGGGCACTGAGCCCTGGGATCTAAGTTTCCTTCTGGATCTAACGTTCTGGGCATCTTTGGTCCACAGCCTCTGCTAGTGACCCGCCCCCTCCAGAGCCAGGGTTTGTGGACTGGCTGCCTGGTTGGGTCTGGTGGGGGCTGCATGACAAGGTTCTCCTTGAAACTGGCAGGATCACTCTGGGTTCTCACCTGAAGCTGTGGCCTCGTTAGTGCTCTGCCCATGCTGTGTTCATGAGCCCAGAGAGAATCCCTTCTTCAGCCCAGCTTGGAAGCACCATCCCCCTTCCTGGTTGGTAGGGGAGCCCAGGGCGAGGATGTGTCGAGCTGGATGGAGTTCTGAGAAGCATGCAGAGGACAGGACCAGGAGATGGGAACCATCCATCTTACCTAAAAGTGGGGTCTGGGAGCCAGGCCAGCCCTTTATGGCCATCCAGGCCAACCTAAGCCCCAAAGAGCAGAGTTTTAAGGACCTCAACATGACTTGCTGTCACAGTATTCATATCTGATGTTTCCAGTACCCACCCCAACCAGTTGTTTTGTAGCTCAAGTGAGATAATGTTTGAGAAAGGACCTGGAAAGCTATACATGCTGTCCAAACATTAATTAATATCAGAACCTCCCTAGGGGTCCTCCTCCCGAAGAGTCCATTGTGAAATGCAGAGGATGGAGGTTCAATCTCTGGTCCAGAAACTAAAATCCCACATGCCATGGAGCAGCTAAGCTTGTGCACCCCAACTGGAGAATCCATGTGCCACGTTGCCCCATAAGATGCAACTAGGACCTAACGCAGCCAAGTAAATATCAAAAAAAATAAAAAGAATGTTTCCTCTGAAGGAACTTGTTTCTTTCAATCAGAAACTGGAGGATCACAGTAGCCCCCTTAAAAAAATTTATCCTTGTGTGCTGCCTTATTCCATAGATATTTTGGTGCTAGGAATGGAAAAGTGAACAGAGACAGTAAGTTCATTAGAATACACTATGATGCCAGATCTCAGCATGCTCTGGATGGGCAAAGCTTATAGGAGGTCAGAGTAGGGATCAATCGATTCTGCTCGTCAGGGTGGAAGCCTCCATAGGAGCAGTGACCACAAGCTGGGTCTTAGTGTCAAGGACTTTGTGGGAGGAAGCGAAGGGCACTGTAGCAGAAGGCTTTGCACGAGCAAAGGTCAGCGTGCTGGCTAGGCTTAGGGGGACCTCGGGAAGTCTAACCTGGCTGCTGGATGAGGCAAACGGGACCAAGTGAGAGGAAAGCAGCAGGGCATTGGTGATCACATCGTGAAGGGTCTAGAATAGCATAGGAGTTGGGTCTTCGCTGAGTTTTGTTTTCTTTTAATTACCAGATGTGGAATAACTTTCTAATTTCAGTTTTGGCTGGAAAAAAATGCCATTTCTCTAAGTCTATTTAAAAGCTGCCAGTAGATTGATAATGGGCAAAATGTAGATTTCATTAGAGTTGCCGCGCTGTCCTCTTCATTTTGCTACCCTCCTACCTCTTAGAACTTCCACATGGAATAGAGAGGTCTCCCTGCTCTCGTCTGGTCATTTGAAATATTCAAGTAGGAGATTGGAGGCAGAATCTTATTTTAAAATTTTCTCTTTAAAATTTCTGTAGTTACTAAGTCATGTCTGACTCTTTAAGGAATAAGTGCTTATTTTTGAACGTGTAGGAAATCAAACAGTAAAGAAGAAGGAAAAAATACAAAAATTGCAAATACAAAAAAAAAATTCTACCTTCCAGACAAGTTTGGTGCTACTATTTGGGTAATTACTTCCAGCGAGCATTTGGAGGGCAGACGCCTTGCCTTGCTTCCCTCATAGCTCAGTTGGTAAAGAATCCGCCTGCAATGCAGGAGACCCTGGTTCAATTCCTGGGTTGGGAAGATCCCATGGAGAAAGGATAGGCTACCCACTCCAGTATTCTTGGACTTCCCTTGTGGCTCAGCTGGTAAAGAATCCACCTGCAATGTGGGAGATCTGGGTTTGATCCCTGGGTTGGGAAGATCCCTTGGAGAAGGGAAAGGCTATCCACCCCAGTATTCTGGCCTGGAGAATTCCATGGACTACATTCCATGGACTTGAAAAGAATGGAACAGGACTGAGCGACCTTCACTTCACCTTGTCTTGCACGTTGCCTTTCTCACTGCTTGAACCTGACCCTGGTAGGAGCTTCATCTGCATTGTCTATTGATATAGGGAGGTTTCCCTAGACCCCTTTAGGGAAAACTGTTTGAATAGAACCAGGTAGGTTCAAACCCAAAATATTTCCATTCACTACCTGCAAAGTTTGGCAGTTTTCTCTCTAGGCTTCAATTTCTTCATCAGTAAAATAGGAACAATGAAAATAACAGTATCTCCACACTCAAGTATGTGTGTGCTAAGTCGCTTCAGTCGTGTCCAACTCTGGGCAACCCTATGGACTGTAGCCTTCCAGGCTCCTCTGTCCATGGGATTCTCTAGGCAGGAACACTGGAGTGAGTTGCCTCGCCCTCCTCCAGGGACCTTCCCAACCTGGGGACTGAACCTGCATCTTTCACGTCTCCTGCACTGGCAGGTGGGCTCTTTACCCCTGGCACCCTGGCATGTGTGCACACTCAAGAGCGGAGACCAAATAACTTCTTTGGTGCAAAGGACATAGGAAGGGGCCTTGCACACAGGAAGTGTGGGGGGGGAGGGGTGTGGGTTGCAGGTGGAGAACTCTGCCTGTGAGAACTGTCTTTCTGTCTCATTGTCCTACACAGCAGGAGAAGGTCAAGCTTGTTAAATCCCAGGATTAGGCTTGTAAACAAGCCAGGGTCCTAGTGCTTGTTGCCAGCTTTTCCCTGAGTAGCTCCTCCATCCCCACAGCCTCTTTCCTGTGTATAGTTCTCCCCATGGGCTTTCCAGGCAGGCCGTCCCTTTAAGAAAGCAGCCACAAGCTGTGTACTCCGCTGGTAGTCCTGCCTCCCCTGCTGGGTGCCTCCTTAGGCTGCAGCTGGGACCCTCCTGGGCTGGATCTGTGGGCTGGACCCTCCCTAGGAAGGAGGCTGCTTTGCATCAAGCGCACACCCCCAGGAATCCATGCCCAAGAAAGGACTTTCTGGCCAGAGCCCCCCACTGCTGTCCTGGGCTCCCATCCCTCTGCCCTGGCTCTGGGACTTACAAGGATCATTCTTAAAGACTGAGCTCAGGATCCCTAAAAAGAAAGTTAGAAAATAGCTGGATAAACTTGGGAAGTGAGAGAAACCTCCGATTGTGGATTGCAGTTTTGGGATTGAGTCTGGTGATTCTTGCTGGATGGAATCTGTTGGGTAAATGTGGGAAGGAGGTGGGGACGGGGTCAGGGCTGGGATTCCCAGTGGGTAGGGAGCCTTGGACTTGGGGCCAGCCCCACCCCTCCTCCTAGTGCTTATCATCCCTGAGGCAGGGAGCTGAGGATTGACATCTGGAAACATCTGGAGCCAGGCCCGAGGGGTGAAGATCAGGGAGAGACAGATGTCAATTTTCTCTCATTTGGGGAAAACAAAGTGTGGCCTGGGAGGGCTGTGTGCGAAGATGCCCCAGGCCAAAGGCAGTGTGTGACACCGTGATTCCGTCTCAGCTGGGGACTCAGGGGCAAGGGAACAGATCAGGCCCTGGGCTTGGTCTCTAGGACCCTTGGGCCCGGTCAGCTGCCCGTGAGTGACAGCAGGCAGGGCTGGAGCGGGAGGAGGCAGGTCTGCCCAGGGTTGGGAAGAATGAAGGCCTGTTGTTCTGAAGCCTGGGAACGTTGCCCTGGGGGGAGGCCCATGCTGCTCCAGCTCAGCCTGAGAAGGCATGGGGGAGGGGTCCCCAGGCAGAATGGGACTGAGCTGGTACCTCCCACTTTGCCCTATTCCTGAGGCCTGGGCACAGGTGAGCTGCCTAGCTGAGAATGCCCAGGTATAGTTGGGAGGGCTGGGGTCTGTGATGCCCACAAAGGATGCAGGCTACAGAAGCAGGTTCAGTCCCTGAGCTCCAGATCAGAGATGCTCGCTGCCAAATTCTGCTCTGAGAGTCCTTTCCTCTGTCCCATCTTGTGCCAGGCTGTGGCTGATGGTTTACTGAGATTGGAAAAAAAAAAAAAAATGCCATGATGAAATTGGCAGGGTGTGAAGATCTGGAAAGAGGTTTTGGATATGAGATTAAAGCTGTCTTTGACAAGTGACAATAATAATTACCATTTATTCTGTAGCTTGAATGTGCCAATCATAGTGCCAAGGGCTTTTGGGGTACCATTTCGTTTCATCCTCGCAGTGATTGTTTGAGTCATGAATAGTTTTGGAGATTTTTTTAGAAAGATATTTATTTTATTATTTATTTGGCTGTGCTGGGTCTTGTGGGATCTTTCAGTCGAGGCATGTGAACGCTCCGCTGCTGCATGTGGGATATAGTTCCCTGACCAGGGTTTGAACCAAGGCCCTCTGCATTGGGAGTGCAGCGTCTTAGCCGCTGGACCACCAGGGAAGTCCCTGGAGATTTTTATGGATGAAGAAACTGAGGCTCAGAGAGGTGAAGGCCCTTGCCTGAGGACACAGAGCTGGTAAATTGCAGAATCAGGACTTGAACGTCTTTGCTCATTCCTGAGTTAGTTTAAAAATGTTGAGCCCGAGAGCCTTTTGTGTGCCAGCGATCCTGATGGGCACTGAAGACATGGCTGGGCACTAGGTGGGGGAAAGCCTGACCAGCCTAACCCCACAGCCCAGTCCCAGGCAGTCTTTCAGATGAACCCAGAGACCCTAGGGGAGAGAGTTGTGTTGAGAACTCTGCTTGAGAATGTTCTTTGCCTTAAATGTTTCATTTTGTTTTCACTTTAATAATAATCTTAAAAATGAATGCATTCATTCTGAATCATCTGAATAGGCATCACAGAACCTACTACTGGCCTGAGGTTTTCGTCCCCGAGTTTATGTTTTGTGCGAGTTGGGCCCAGGTGGTTTCCTAAAATGATAGTGTTTAACGTTAATGCTTTGTTTCTTAAACCGGATTCTGCATTGTGTGCTTGGAAGGCCCAAATACCAAAGATTAAGAAAGGCTACACTGACTCTACAGCAGGGAGGGGGAGGTGCAGCAAGGGTATCCCGGGAAGAGATAGTCTAACATCCCTTCTCCCCCTCGGGACAGAGTGAACTGGACTCAGTCTGGGGCCTGGGGGGAGTGAAGCAGCGTGCATTTCTGATCTCGCAGGATCGGCGGGGGACCCAGTCCAGAGATTCAGAGAGGAACATGCAGGTCAGGAAAGAGGAAAGGCCCTGAATTAGGGGCAGGGAGCCCCATTTCCAACACACCCTCTCTGACCTCTAGCAGATGGATGCTCCTCTGTAAGTCTTTCCAGATGGGGCAGCTTGTGCCCAGGCTGGGAAGGGAAAGTGCCAAGTCTCCTGAGAGCGCTGTGTGGTTTCCTCCCAAAGAGGGGTGTTCTCTGCCCACCCCAGAACTTCAGACCTCTCCCAGGGTCCAGCCGTTGAGTGAGAAGGCCAGAGCAGGCTCCCTGACATCCGGAAATGTAGATGCAACCCAGGCTTCGACCCCCGGACACGAGCAGGAGCCTTGTGCTGGCCTCAAGCCTCGGCCCTTGCATATGGGGCCAGGTGGCTGGCGCCCCGTGTGGATCAGAGAGCCCCCCAGGGCAGGTGGCCAGAGATGAGACCCAGGACCCAGACCGCCCCCTCCTCCTCACCCACCTCTTGTTCCTCCTCCTCTTCCTGCTGAGGTCTTGGGTCTTGCTGTGAGGTCACTTGTGGTCACACCTCCCTGTGAGCAACGCTCTCATTATCTTTATCCTCGGGTTCCTGTCCTTGCCCTGGATCCTGACCGATCATGCTGGGCTTCCTTTTTCCAGACCTCTCTCTGGCCCCATCCAGCTCCGGCATTAGGAGTCGGCGATCTGGGAAGTCCTGAGAGCACAGAGTTTGACTTTGGGGGCCACAAGGTCTCCGTCACTCTCACTTGACTCTTAACGAGTTGGTTCCACGTGGCCAGCTGGACTCCTTAACGTGTTCGCCCACCCGCTTCTCCATCTCTGGGCCCAGCTTCGGCACTGCATCCTTCTCACCCCCCACGAGCCCCACTCTCCAGCTGCCCCACCCAGCCTGCCCTTCCTTGAATTCGGTGCCCCCCTCTCCCCCGCCCCAGTCCTATTTACTCATAAGATTTTGACTCCTTGTTCAGGTCAGCTGTTCCCTCTTTATGTCCTGCCACGACCCTGCACCCATGAACCCTCTCCAACACAGCAAATTCTCCTCTGTGACTGTCACTTCATACTTGCCTTCACACCCTGCACTTTAGTAATTTGTCCCTCACTGTATCTCTTCAAGGGCAGGAATTGATAGACTTGGCTATTCCCACTGCCTCCCCCATCCCTGGCTCCGTGCCTGCCAGGCAGCAGGCTGGCAGGAAGTCCTGTTGGCACAAAGGTTCATGACCTGTCCCTTCCCCACTTCCAGACCCCCTGCCACAGCTGGTGGCTTTCCGGGGTCTAGCCGAGCCATTTTGGGAAATCAAGACCTCGTCACGTGTCAGGCCCTGAAACATCCCAGAGCCAAATCCATCTCTGGGGCTGTAACCTGAGCCTCCCCATTCCCTGCACCCCGTGATCAGGTGACCCTGTTTGTTTTGACATCCTGTGAGGGGCCCAAGTGGGGACACGAGAGATCCTGATTTCAAAGCAAAAATTTTCTCTGGTAGCCGCTGAAGGCCAGGCCCCTGCCAACTCCCGGGCTCCTGTGTTAGCATTTTCAGTTAATTAAGAAAACAAGCCCGGAATCCCTTGCTGCGATGGTTCTGCAGATTCAGGGCAGAAGGTGCATGTAAGCGTGCAGGAAAGGCCTCGCAGCTTCTGTAGGCAAGGTGAGCCGGAGAGGTGCTGCCACGGCTTCTCAACAAAAGAAGATGCTCTGAAATTGCGTCTTGGGCAGCCGACTCCAGGCAGGGCCCAGGGTGTGAATTTCTCCCCCATCTGCCCTTCCCAGGGTGTTTTCTGAACAGATGGAGGATGGATACAGGCCAGAGGGGTGAGAGTGGCAGAGGAGGATCCGAGAGCCCAGAGCTTGCCCATCTTCTTCTCCAGAACCAGGTTATTCCAAGCTTCCTGGCTGGTGAAAGAGAGCGGTGATCTGGGGATGGCTTTAGCTGGGCTGACCTGCCAAGGGGGAACCCCCAGTCAGGGCTGTTGCTCACCTATGCAGAGCCTTGGTGTGAATTTAAAAGGGTATCTTTTCTTAAGGGAAAGGTAGCTAAAATATCAACATATTGCTGCAGAAGCTGCCCAGCCCACCCTCTTCCTTGCCCACACTCTCTAGGGTCCTTGGAAGTGATGCCGGGCCTCCACCAGCGCCCTTCCCTGACAGAGGGTCATTTGACATCTGTGGGGATCGGAGTTGGGCTTCGGGGCGGTACAGGAGCACAGCTGCATCAGGCGTTGGTGCTGAGGGGCCAGCCTGTGCCTTCGCTTCCAGGTGTGCTGGCCCTGCAGCCACCGTGAAGTCACACAGCTCCGTGGAAGCGGATCCTCTTGCCAGCCTGGACGCTGCACGCAGTGGTCCTGCTGCCCTTGGGCAGAGGACGGCAGGATGGAGACCCAGTCCTGCTCTACCGCTACCGAACAGTCCAGGGCAAATCATTTGGCCTTTGTGAACCTGGTTTCTAGTGGGAAATGGGGATGAGGTGCACATAGAATGTGTGTCCAGAAGGTGTAGGTGTGTATAAATGTTGGATAAAGTGTTAGTTGCTTAGTCGTGTCCAATTCTTTGTGACCTGTGGACTGCAGCCCAGCAGGCTTCTCTGTCCATGGAATTCTCCAGACAAGAATAATAGAGTAGGTAGCCATTCCTTTCTCCAGAGGAACAATCTTCCCGACCCAGAGACTGAATCTGAGTCTCCTGCACTGCAGGCAGATTCTTTACTGTCTGAGCCACCAGGGATGTTCCAAATATTACATAAGACATATGCATACCCAGCCTGGCTCAGGGAACCTGGCTTCCTCCCCCACTGGATGTCTGTCTTGTTCCATCCTGCCTCCTGGCCAGGTATCTGGCTCCCTGAAAAGATGCTGGGGAGGAATAACAAAGACGTGATTAGCTTCTGCTCAGCCTGAGGAAGAAGGGGTTGTAGAGTCAGCTCTCTGTATCTGGTTTAGCCGCCCAAATGATCAACAGCTGGCGGCAGATAGTTTTTGACTTTTGCCTTTATCCCCTGGGGAATCTCAGGGCTCCTTGCTTTCCCCAGATAATGACTGCTTCCCTCACAGAGAAGGCCACATTCTGCAGGAAGGGGGGTCATTTGGGGAAAGCATCTCTCTCAAAAAGTGAGAGTCCTTGTAGTGCTATAAAGTGGGACACAAGTCATCTGAGGTTTTGAGGGGGAGTTTCAGATCTTTCTCTTTTTTTTTTTTTTTCATTTCTTCCCTCTTTCCCTTGCTTCCTGCCCCCCGCCCACTTATTTTCCCTTGTAATTTCCAAATCAGTCCTTATGTTGTAAACCTGATATGATCAATAGCTCTTATTTCCTGGAAAACCTATTTGAAATGCCACCTGATCCTCCTCAAACTCCCCGATCCCTGAATATTAGGTGGATTTGTTTGCTTTCAACTTCTGTTGCTAATTTTTCTCACTTTGCCTTAGAACCATTTGCATGCAAAAGCTGAGGAAAAATTTTTTTTAATTAAGGAAAATATACTTAAAATCAGGCGTGAAATATGAGACAGCATCCTGATGGTAGATTCAGTTCAGTTCAGTTGCTCAGTCGTGTCCGACTCTTTGCGACCCCATGAATCGCAGCATGCCAGGCCTCCCTGTCCATCACCAACTCCCGGAGTTCACTCAGACTCACGTCCATCGAGTCCGTGATGCCATCCAGCCATCTCATCCTCGGTCGTCCCCTTCTCTTTCTGTCCCCAATCCCTCCCAGCATCAGAGTCTTTTCCAATGAGTCAGCTCTTCACATGAGGTGGCCAAAGTACTTATTTTGAGCATTACTTTACTAGCATGTGAGATGAGTGCAATTGTGCGGTAATTGGAGCATTCTTTTGCATTGCCTTTCTTTGGGATTGGAATGAAAACTGACCTTTTCCAGTCCTGTGGCCACTGCTGAGTTTTCCAAATTTGCTGGCAGATTGAGTGCAGCACTTTCACAGCATCATCTTTCAGGATTTGAAACAGCTCAACTGGAATTCCATCACCTCCACTAGCTTTGTTCGTAGTGATGCTTTCTAAGGCCCACTTGACTTCACATTCCAAGATGTCTGGCTCTAGATCAGTGATCACATCATCATGATTATCTGGGTCGTGAAGATCTTTTTTGTACAGTTGTTCCGTGTATTCTTACCACCTCTTCTTAATATCTTCTGCTTCTGTTAGGTCCATACCATTTCTGTCCTTTATCGAGCCCATCTTTGCATGAAATGTTCCCTTGGTATCTCTAATTTTCTTGAAGAGATCTCTAGTCTTTCCCATTCTGTTCTTTTCCTCTATTTCTTTGCATTGATCACTGAGGAAGGCTTTCTTATCTCTTCTTGCTATTCTTTGGAACTCTGCATTCAGATGCTTATATATTTCCTTTTCTCCTTTGCTTTTTACCTCTTTTCTCTTCACAGCTATTTGTAAGGCCTCCCCAGACAGCCATTCTGCTTTTGATGGTAGGTGAATAATGCTAATTGTGTGCGAAGTCACGGCTTTCTATAACATTGACTTGGCAGGTCAGAACTTTTTTTGCACTGACTATTGGGAAGACTGTCTCTTCTTTAAAGAGTTTCTAAACATCCTCCAGGCATCAAAGAGAACATTTGACATAAAGACCAAAAGAAGTTGTGAATTTGTTTCTAGAATATTAGGGAACATCTTCCAGAGGGAGAGGCCCTCACAGGATTCACAGCCTTTAGGGAAGTATTCACTGAGGAATCTGGGAAAAGGTTTTCAGAGTTTTTAATTTACTACATTTTTGTAGTTGCTCTTTTATATACATTGTCTTCGGTAGAAACTATTCAGAGGAAACCAAGAACTGGAGACCCAAACCAGGACTTGTCTGCTGCTGAGAATTTGAGGATGGAGAGCCGTGGGTTCTCATGAGTTTGCTTTTTCCCAGGGGCAAGTGGCCTTGCTTCTTGGGCCTCAGTTTTCTCCTCTGTAAAGTGGTCTTGAAAAGGATGGTCACCTCCTCTCTCAGCATCCTGTGCTTCTCCGAATTTGAGTCAGTTCTAAATGAGGTGGATGAACTGGAGCCTATTATACAGAGCCAAGTCAGACAGAAAAACAAATATTGTGTATTAAGGCATATGTATGGAATCTAGAAAGAGGTACTGGTGAACCTGTGTGCAGGGCAGCAGTGAAGATGCAGACAGAGAGAAGAGGCTTGTGGACACAGGGAGGGAAGGAGAGGGCGGGGTGAATTGGGAGAGCAGCGTGGAAACATTCCCATCACCATGTGTGAAATAGACAGCCAGTGGGGATTTGCTGCATGAGGCAGGGAGTTCAAACCAGTGCCCTGTAACACCTAGAGGGTGGGAAGGAGGTTTAAGAGGGAGGAGACATATGTATACCTATGGCTGATTCATGTTGATATACAGAATTATAAAGCAATTATCCTCCAGTGAAAAATAAATAAATTTTTTAAAATCCCATGCTTTCCAAAATCCTTGAGGGAGCCCCCTGCAGGATGAAGGTGAAGTCGCTCAGTCGTGTCCGGCTCTTTGCGACCCCGTGGGACTGTAACCTACTAGGCTTCTCCATCCATGGGATTCTCCAGGCAAGAATACTGGAGTAGATTGCTATTTCCTTCTACAGGGAAGGAAATACTGGAGTAGATTGCTATTTCCTTTTACAGGGGATCTTCCTGACCCAGGGATCGAACCTGGGTCTCTCACATTGGAGGCAGACACTTGAACCTCTGAGCCACCAAGGAAGCCCCAGACTGTCTTAGTTCTCATAAATTACCAACACTGATGCTTAAAAGGGAAACTAAACACTTGTCACCCAAACTTAATCTGTGCGTGTGTGCATGCTCAGCCATGTCCAGTTGTTTGTGATGCCATGGAGTGTACCCCACCAGGCTCCTCTGTCGATGGGATTTTCCTGGCAAGAATACTGGAGTGGGGCTTCCCTGGTAGTTCAGTTGTTAAGAATCCTCCTTGCAATGCAAGGAACACTGGTTCGATCCCTGTTTCGAGAAGATCCCACATGCCGTGGGCAACTGAGCCCATGCTCTGCAACAAGAGAAACCACCACAATGAAAAGCCCACACATCAGAACTAGAGAGTAGCCTCCGTTTACTGCAACTAGAGAAAAAGTCTGCATGGCAATGAAGACCCAGTGCAGCCAATAAATATATCAATCTTAAAAATACTGGAGTGGGTTACCATTTCCTCCTCCAAGGGATCTTACTGACCCAGGGACCAAACATGCATCTCCTGTGTCTCCTGCATTGGCAGGTATGTTCTATATCACTGAGCCACCTGGGAATCCCACAGCCAAACTTAATAGGGGTTGGGTTATGAAGGTGAAAGGTGATTTGTGTGTAACAGGCAGGTCAGCAGAGTAGAAGTAACATGGATAGGGAGTCCAGAGGTGGTTTCTCGAGCTTCATTGGTTATCAGTTGTGTAATCTTAAATTATTTAATCTTTCAGAAAGTTTTCCCTCACTTGTAATCAGATGAAAATACTACCTACCAACTAGGACTGATGTAAGACTAAATAAGATTAGATGTAGTACCTAGCACAACTGCTGGCACATAGCAGTTTTCCTGGACTGGTTCTTTTCTGTGTGACCCTCCATACCCCTAAACAATAACTGACTAGAATGGACAAAGGCAGTCTGTTCATAGACTGGCCAGTGAGCTGAGATGTGGCTTGACATGAAGACCTTCTCTCAGGTAGAGGTGATTATTATTTCCTGGGTTGGGAATTTAAACTAGAGGCTTTTGAAAGACTGAGTTATATAAGGATGTGGGAACTTAAGATAAATTAGAGTTGGCTCCTGAGTTCCTTGCCCACAGGCTGGGGGAGTGGGGAGGGAGGGGAAGGAGGTGGAACCATCCAGAAGCACAACAGAGTAGTCTTTCCCAGGGTCAGAGTTTTGCACCTGAGCTTGTGAAATGGCACTTGGTCACTCCAGAGAACAGCGGCCCTTTTGCCTTGGCTGTCTGAGCGGGGGTCCACTGAGACACCCCTGTGCCTGGCTGATTGCTTGGGCTGCCAGGGCAATGCTGATTCAGGGCCTCTGTCTCTTACGTGCTTCCCTTTGACCTCCTTGGTCTGAGCATGGATCCTCTTAGTGGACCTGAGGAGAGTTTGGAAAATCCCAAACCCAGTTTCAGAGACCAAGCAGGGTGGTCCTCTCAAGACCAAGCCCTGGGCTACTTCTCAGGTCTGGCCACACCCATCTCTGCATGCCCCTCCCCTCACCAGTGGCTATATCTTCACTCTTGCCCTCCGGCCCTCTGCCTGAAGACTGATACCTGGTGAGGTATCTAGCCCTCCCTCAAGGCTCAGTTCAAACACTCCCCCCGCTTCTATAAAGTTTCCCGCTCCCCTCCCCCTGGTTTCAGGGAGATGAAGTTCTCCTCCTCTGCCAGGCAGACCTGCCTCTGATGTAGCACTTAGCAGGTTGCTTGAAAACCACTCTTCTGCTTGGCTCTCGCTAAACCAGGAGCTTCCAGAAGGCAAGGATTCCAATAGCTTCGACTGGGCTTTCCTAGTCCCAGTGACAGGTTCTACCACATAGTAGGGAGGTCTTGACTAAACATTGGCCAAATGACAAGCAAAGGGAACCTGGGCTCTTTGCAGTTTTCCACTGAGAAGCAAGCAGGCAGGAGTGGTTTGTGTTTGGGCCGTCTCCCCAGGGCCCAGCTCCACACTGGTGTCTGAACAGAGCATGCTCCCCCATACCCTTCCGTGCGAGGGACTGAGAGCTAGGCTGATGGGCGTGCAAGGAGCCTGGGGCTGGCGTAGGTGGCAGCACTGTGTTGTCCTTCTCTAGGGACCGAGGTGTGACAACTCTCGGTTCTTCCTGGCCATCATCCCCAGCGGCCTGTGACTCCAGCCGCACTTGGGGAAAACCAGACTGTTTGTGCCTGTGATGGACACCTGTGTTGGAGGCTGAGGAGACAACTTAACTTGGTACCAGTTAGAGAGTTCTAGTGGGTCAGACTTTCCATGCTCATCAAGAGAAACTTGGGCAATGCCAACTTGCATGAAGGCCAGGAGGATCAGAGGAGAGAAGGAGTTGCTGAGCATCAGGAGTGAGTTTGTTTATGCTCCAGCATTTCCAGGTCCATCTGCTGAGTGCCTCCCATGTGTGTCCATCACGGTTCTAAGCTCTGAGGGAGCCACCTGACCAGGTCCTGCCTTCGGGGAAGCTGACTTTCTAGTGAAAGTCCCAGAAGACCAAGAGGATGGGAGCTGAGGCTGGTGTCTCCCTCCAAGGCTTTTCTGAGCTGGCCTCTCGGTGAGGGGTATCCTCTCTCCGTTCATTAGTCTCTGCATTCTTCCCCAAGATGTTGCCTGCCAGAAGTACCTTGGTATCACCCTTGCAGATTCTCAGCCCTCCCTCCTTCCCCAGGGCGTGTTAGAGACCCCTCCCCTAGATTCCCACCCTGCCCTGCACAGCTCTGCCCTCTCCCCAACCTGCTTACCTGTGGACTTTTTTCCCTGACCGACCAAGAGCCTTTTTGGTAACCAGGTCTATATATATATATATATTTTAATATTTCTGTATTTGGCTGCAGTCTTTGATGCAGTATTTTGTTGTTTAGTCACTAAGTTGTGTCCACTTCTTGGCAACCCCATGGACTTCAGCACCCCAGGCTTCCCTGTACTTCACTGTTTCCCGGAGCTTGCTCAAACTCATGTCCATTGAGTTGGTAATGCCATCCTACCATCTCATCCTCTGTTGCCCCCTGCTCCTCTTGCCCTCAATCTTTCCAGCATCAGGGTCTTTTCCAGTGAGTTGGCTCTTAGCATCAGGTGGCCAAAGTATTGGAGCTTCAGCTTCAGCATCAGTCCTTCCAATGCAGCATGCTGGGTCTTTTAGTTGCAGCCTGGGCTTGTAGGGTCTAGTTTCCTGACCAAGGATTGAAGCCAGGCCAAACCCCCACTCCCCCTGCCGCCCTGCATTGGGGGTACAGAGTCTTACCCTGGACCACCAGGGAAGTCCCCAGGTCTGCCTTCTATTCATGACCACACCCCTGCAGCACGCTGTGCCTGGCACAGAGTGGGGCCTCCACATGTGACTGGGGAATTAATGAGCCATGGGGTAAACGCTTGGTTTCATATATCCATCATCCCCATCCACGCTCAGCTTGCACATCTGTTCTCCTCTCTTTCCGGGTGAGCCTTGGAGCGGGGTGAACTCTTGGGGAAGCTGCTGGAAAGCTGGAAAACTGGGGGAAATGGGAGAAGACCCTGGCTGGAGTCAGCTCCTCTGTGTCCACTCTGCGATTTGGCCGCTTGAGGCTCATCTGCCTTTGAACACACTCCCTCCCTCGGGCTGGGAAGGCCGGTAGGGTTCAGGGCCGACAGAGCTGAGCTGTGAATACGGACCCTCCTTGCTGAGGCCTGTGTCTCCCTCCTCGTGGGTGGGGACAAGGCAGTGCTGAGGGACAGACCTGCCCCTATGGACCTCCGGTTCAGTCTGCCCAGCTGGGCCTGCAGGAGAGCAGGCCGTCTGGGAATGGCTGGGAAGTCAGGCCCGGCCTTGGGCCCACTTCCCCCAAGGCCAGGATGTGGCGTGGGACCCAGGCAGGCGGAGGTTCCCACCACTTGGCTCCTACACCCTAAACGCTCCAAGCCCAGGCAGTGTCTCCCAGCAGGAGGGGGTGGGGAGAGACTCCAGCTGTCTGGGTCAGGACCAGGGCAGCTACCCTGCATCAGGACCAGGGCAGCTCCATAGACGCCCACCTCTGACATCCCTCCGCCACCTGGACAGTTGCCAGTGGCCCTGCAGTCCAGCCTTGCCTTGCCACGGGGGAAGAGATTGGGGGATTAACCATTGCAGGCCCTGCCTGAGCCAGGCTGAGACTGGTCCTCCCAAATCAGCTGGTATCCATCCACCACGTGCCAAGGAGTGGAGAGGACATATTTGCAAATGTTATCTCATTTCATCCTCATGACAGTCCCATTTTCCTGATGAGTAGACTGAGGTGTGTGGGGTTACATAATTTGCTTATGCTGGTGGTGGTGCTCAGTAGTGTCCAACCCTGCAGCCCCCTGTAGCCCGTCAGGCTCCTCTGTCCATGGGATTCTCCAGGCAAGAATACCGGAGTGGGTTGCTATTTCCTACTCCAGGGGATCTTCCCAACCCAGGGCTTGAACCTGTGTCTCTTGTGCCTCCTACCTTGGCAGGTGGATTCTTTACCACTGTGCCACCTGGGAAGCCCATGTAACCTGCTTAAGGTTATACAATTGTAAGAAAAGTTCCTGTATTCATCCTTTATTACAGGGTCTGCTAGGTGTTAAGCAATAATTCTGGGCCCTATGGATATACAATGAATGATGGACAAACAGGGAGAGATAGAAAATAATATATATAGCATCTTCTATGGTGATAAGTCTATGTGGAAGATAGGAGAAGGGAAAAGGGAGTGGATGGTGTTGGAAGAGGTTTGTTTTTTTTAATTTTAAACTTTTATGATTTCTATTGTTGCAATTCATCATTGACTATATTTGTTGCATTAAAATTTTTTTTCATTAAAAAATTTAATTTATATTGGAATCTAGTTGATTTACAATGTTGTATTAGTTTCAGATGTACAGAGAAGTGATTCAGTTACACATATAGGTATATCTATTCTTTTTCAGACTCTTTTCCCATATAGGTTATTATAGAATACTGAGTAGAGTTCCTTGTGCGATGCAGTAGGTCCTTGTTGATAATCTTATTATCTATAGTAGTGTGTATATATTAATCCCAAACTCCTAATTTATTCCCTCCCCGCCTTTCTTCTTGGGAACCTTAAGTTTGTTTTCTATGTAAGTCTTTCTGTTTTGTAGATCAGTTCATTTGTATCATTTTTTGAGATTCCATGTTTAAGTGATATTATATGATATTTGTCTTTCTCTGACGTACTTCACTCAGTATGATAATCTCTTGGTCTATTCACGGTGCTGCAAATGCATTAGTTCATTCATTTTTTATGGCTGAGTAATATTCCGCTGTGTGTTTGTATATCACAGCTTTTTATCCATTCCTCTGTTGATGGACATTAGGTCGCTTCCATGTCTTCGCTATTGTCAACAGTGCTGCTCTGAACATGGAGGTGCATGCATCTTTTTGAATTATGGCTTTCTGAAGATATATGCCCAGGAGTGGCATTGCTGGATCGTATGATAGTTCTAATTGTAGTTTTTTAAGGGACCTCCCTACTGTTCTCCACAGTGGCTATGCCAGTTTATATTTCCACAAACGGTGTGGAGGGTTCCCTTTTTGCACATGGAAGAAGGGTTATTTTAAGTAATCTCAGTGAGAAGGTGAGTAGTTATTGCTACTTCCACAGTATTTGCTGGGAGCCAGGCATGACCCTGACCACCATGTACAAGACCACTAACCCACTAACTTAATCCCTGCAACTACCTTCGGAGGCAAATTACGATTATTTACATTTTCCGATGGGGACACAGAGGCACAGGGAGGCAAACTAAGTTGCCAAAGAAAACATAGCCAGCCGGTCAGTGGTGCTGGGATCTGCACTTAAGCAACCTGAGTTCTGGCTCATTACCACTGTGCTCCCCTTCTAGGGCTACACAGACAGTAAGTGGGTGGGCAGAGGAGTGGGCCTGCAGGACCCTATTCAGACAGGTCAGGCAGGTGCTAAGGGGGCAAGCGTCCTGGTGCCCCCTCCTCTGTAGCCCTTTTGAGGGGGGAGGAAAGGGCAGAGCAATGGGTGGATTCTTTAGAGTTAAACCTGAGTGAGAAGGGAGGGCTTGAGTATATTTGCAGAAAGTAATAGAGGGTAAACCCTCCAGATGCAGCTCTCCACCCCTCCCCAGTTCTTCTCTCCTCTCCTGGTCCCTCCAGGCTCCTTCAGCTCCCAGAGAACTCAGATCTGAAATAAGTAGGACTGCTTCTTGCTCCTTGTTCTAACCTGCCCTCCCTCCATATCAGTCTGGGGAGAACGAACTTAGTTATGATGATGATGAAGGCAGCTAATATTTATTGCAGACTTCTTGAAATGGCTGGGGAACATGTGTACATTACAACTCACACGTGCAAGAAAAATAATTATTTGCTGGAATTGATCACTTGCAATTAAAAAAACTTTAGCCTGGTCAATAAAGGTATCTTCATCTTTTCTGTGATGTGATACACAGAGACTTATGGTCCCGTGAAGTCAGGATTCAGTCTTCTATCGGCCCCCTCCTTAGTCATCTGCTCGCTGGGGAAGCTCCAGCTTTCCCAAGGCCACAGGTTTTGTGCTGACAAGCACTGAGGTGTTTTGTGTTCCCTCTGCATCTAGGATCCTGGTGCTTATCAACTCAAAAAGATGCACAGCTTGGGGGTTGCTAATTCAGTTTTATTTGTGGCAAAATGAGGACTGCAACCCGGGAAGCAGCACCTCAGATAGCTCTAAGAGACCACCCCAAAGAGACATGGGGGAAGGTCAATATATAAGATTTTGGTGAAGGGGGGAGTTCAACACAATCAAGTGCTTACTTTACAAAAGGTTTTCTGCTAGTCACCAAGAGCTGATGTCACCATGAAGAGATTTCGTACTTTTCTAGTTACGAAGAGATGCAAAGATTGGGATCATGCAATCGGTTCAAGATATCTTCCTATCTAAAGAACTGCTGCACCAGCTTCCATGGAGCAAAGAGTGCCTCACTGCACCCTGAACCCTCCCCGGGGGGGCTGAAGGTCAGCAGCTGCCGCGGCACAGAGTTCCGTCTCTGCAGCGGCACATAGCAGATGCCCACACTGTTGTTCAGTTGCTGGCAGCTGTTCTTGGCAAGTGCCAGTTTGTAGTTGACATTGTGAAATCCGCTGAAGGGGCCGGGTCTGCGCTTGTCCCTGGGGCTTTTAAAGGGTTACCTGGCACCTGTTGCTGAAGCCGTGGCTTCTTCAGGTCTCCCACTCTCCCAGACACCCACCTTCCCCTGGAGGGCCCGAGTGTCCAGCTGTTGTGGGTGTGAAGGCCCATTCTTGGGCAGGCTCGAGGACAGCCCCCCGGTCCTTCCCAACCTGGCCCTGGCGGAGCCCTGTTGCTCTGAGCCCAGCTGAAGATGGGGCTTCTCCAAGGGGCGTGGTATTTCCCCAGGTGGGCGGGCCCTCTTCTAGGATTCTCCCGGTCATTGGCTCCTTTCTAATCATGTCCCTCCTCCCAGGTGTGGAAGTGAAATCCTGCTCATTTCCTTCCTCCCCTTCCTAACTCTAGAAAGTTTCTCCATTTCCTCTTCCTGTCCAGAGTAAACAACACTGCCTCTTAGTGACCCTTCGCTGCTCGGTTGACCTTTTTGTTTGAGGCGGGGTGGAGGGGTAGGGGGTTATAAATCTTCTCTGACCAGCGAAAAGGCCATGGCTTAGCTCTCATATTAATAGAAGGGTATGGGAGGGACTTCCCTGGTGATCCAGTGATTAAGACTCCTGGCTCCCATTGCAGGGGGCACAGGCTCCCTGCATTGCCCCATGATGTGGCCCCAAATCAACAAACCCACAACAACAATCAGAAGGGTACAGGAGAAAATGAAAAAAAACAAAAAAAAAATTAAACATCTGGATTTCCCAGAGGCAAAGTATATTGGGAAATATTTTACTCATAAAATACTCTGTATCTGGCCTGGCATCTTATTCCTGAATTTGCCAGTTACTGCCCATGACAGCGCTGAGGGGTATGACCTGACCCGACAAAGAAAGTGAGGCTTATGAGGAAGCAAACTTTCCCAAGGTCTTCGAGTGGGTTCCTGGCAGAGCCAAGTTTAGAAGCTCAAATTCTGGATTCTCGGCTCCATTCTATTCCTAGGGCCTTTGCTTCTCAGAAAGGAGTCTTGCGGTCGAAGTTCGTTAGCCCTCAGTAAAAATAAAATGTTGCCCCTTGAATAACATATAATCCTCCCCGGAGAAAGGGGGATTGGCTTCCAGTTGACTCAACCAGGGGTGAATATCAGGGCAAGCCTCTCATGTCATAGAAAATCTCACTCCATGTTAGCAAGCACTGTCTTCAGATTCTTTCCTATTCCTGGGTAGGTAAAAACTTTCATCCTTCTTGTTTTGTTTTTTTTGTTTGTTTGTTTGGTTTTGTCTTTTTGATGTGTTCTGTTGGGTGTGGGATCTTAGTTCCCTGACCAAGGATCAAACCTGTTCCCCCTGCATGCCTTGGAAGCAATGACTTTCACTACCTGTTGGGAGGATGACTGTGCTTGACAAAAAGTGTGATGTGACAGCCTCCTCCTCCCTCAGCTTCCCTAGCTAAAGAGGCCTTTGACTCACAGCTGTAGCTGCTTTGTGCAGAGCCTGGTACAGCCCTGACTCAGCTCACAAGTCAGATGAAGCCCTGCCCTTTTCCATCTGCCAGTAGCTGTTTTCTGGCTCTGAAGACCGCGGTGCAACATTTGAAAATTCAGCTCCGGCCCCTGGTTGCACTGGCGTTGAATAGGCCAAGGCGGGTATCTGAGCACCAACTAAAAATAGCCAGGGGAAATAACCTTTTCCTTTTATATTTAGCTTTTATGACTTAATGAAGTTATTGGTATTGTAACATTTTTTCCCTTTGACCACATGCACATGGATTCATTTTCCCAGAAGCCCCAATACCCGGGACATTCTGAGATGCAGGGACAAGGAAGGGAAGGAAGCGAAATCAGTGAGACATGGTTAAGATGACCCGAAATGGCAGGAGTCAAGGCACTGCACAGGCTCGGTTTAAGACTTCCTACTTCTCTTCGTTGCCTCCTCCAGGAAGCCTCCCTGGTCTCCTCCTGGTCAACAACCAGATGGCAGCAGATGCCTCTCTCCACTCACATCACAGTGCCTTACCTGTGTCCACCCCATACAGAGCTAGACTAGCTATTTCATGCCTGGCTCTCCCACTAGACTGCCATCATTAGGTGCTCAGGAATGTACCTGATTCAGCTCTTATCTCTCCTGCCTGGCACATCCGAGCAGGTCAATTAATGTCAGTTGAGATGGTCCCTAAGGTGCCAGATACAGAGGCTGAGTGAGTTACTAAAGATGACATGCACTGAGGCTCAGACATGTTTCTAAAGTCCACAGGATGGAAAGCAACATGGAACCATAAAGTATGTTATACAGGTGTGTTTTCTTTGGTGTGATTTTTGTGTGTAAGCAAAGAGGATGCTGTCTCACCACTGGCTGGGAGGTCTCTTCTTATGCTAAAAAAGAGGATTGAAGAGCATGAGCGTGAACTTGAACATGTCAAAGGGACACTGTTATCTCCTTTGGCCTGTGAGCTCCCCCTGTAGTGCTCTCTTCCTTAGGCTGTAGGAAGGCAGGGACTGGAGTCCCAGCTACCCAGCACATGCCTAGTCAGAGGGTCACCAGGTCCAAGCTTGTAGTGCTCACTGTGCAACAGGTCAATAAATCAAAAGAGATGATTTGGGGGGGCAAGCAATAGAGGTTTTATTCAGAAAGCCAGCATGTTGAGAAGATGATGGACTAGTGTCCCTAAGAGCCATCTCACCTGAGTTAGAATTCAGGCTTGTTTTATACCCAAAGAGCAGAGGGTGTGGCTGGTTGTTGCAAACCTGGTGCAGTAATCCTTCGTTCTTGCAGCTGTCCATGTAGGTCTGATCACAGTATGCCTAAAAAATCCACATTAATTAGATAGTTATTGATAATTGTTTTCTGTTCTACTTTTTATCTCTATGTGAATGGGAAAGTGTTTTACTTTTAAAGGTCGGAGCCTTGAGAATGGGCTATTATGTGTATTTCAGGCTATAGGCCACAATCTTGTAAAAATGTACAGAGCCAACATGAGTAAGCACCGGCAACCGCGCGCAAGGGTTAGAGCTAAAGAAACAGATCCCATGTGGAGTCTGGTGTGTTCTCCTCTGTTACAAGAGCAGATGCTGAGTAAACATTTGTGGAATGAATGGATGGGTGGATAGATGCATACATGGAGGAAGAAACTCTTAGAATCAGGTGAGGTTCATCCAGGGAAGACTTCAGGGAGATGAGCTTTGAGTCTAGTTATGAAAGAGGGAAGGACATGGGTTGGCAGAGATAGCAGGGAGGGCTTCGTGGTTGGGTGAGGGGAGGCAGGCCATTGGTACAAGTTGGTTTGGATACTTCTAACCAGATGCTGAGTCTGAATGCCCATCTCTTAGGGGAGAGGAAGACTTGGGGGGCTGTGGGTAGCCATACAAAGACAGAAGCCTAGAGACAGGGTTTTTCCCTTTTTACTGTGCTTCTTTCCTCCAGCACTTGGAACTGAACACATTGCTAAAATTCCTTGAGTCCCTAGGGCAGGGGTGGGGGTGCAGTTGGTGGGGGGGGTCAGTTCTAACAAATGAGTCTGGACAGAGGCATGTGGAGTGTGGCCCGGGGAGAAAGGGAGGGGGAGGGGGAGAGCACTGAGGACGTGGAGAGGAGGGAGTTCTATTTTGGGCAACTCTGACTCCCAGCCTCTCTTCAGCCAGGTCCGCAGCAGACCCCCACGCTGTGCACACAGTTTGCCTGTCCCTTCTGTCCACTGGCTCCTGCTCCGTTTCTGGCTCCCCCCTGCATCCTTCCAGATTTGGCTGTTTCTCTCTTTGGTGTTCTGCCTCCTAGTATTCTTGCCTGCCTCCCCAAACCTCCTCCCAGTCTTTTCAAAGAAGCCATCCCTGAAAAACAACATCATCTACAAATAATAATCAACATCAACAATTTATCCTCAATCCTACTAAATGCCAGGCTCCACTCTAGGTGCTTCATGTGTACTGGTTCAGCTCACAAGCAACACACGAGGTCATTGTTTCTGTGATGATGGCTGTTTGAAGAAGCCGAACCCCAGAGAGGTTGAGTGAACCCCAGGCAAGGCCATCCTTAAAGCTGGTGCCAAAGATCTACCCAGCTGACAAACCTATGCCCTTCTCTTCTCACAGCTGCCCAGCCCTCTCTCTGAATCAGAAACTCTGGGAGTGGGGCCCATTGAGCTGCATTTAACAATCCCTCCAGGAGATTCCAGAACCACTGGTTTAGCTGATCTGGCTCCAACCTGGCTGATCAACCTCCAAGTCCACCCAAGATTTGGAGAAAGCTGATTCATTTACTGTTATTACTCATCCTTAGGATTCTGTTGACTGGCTCCGGGCAGTGGGCTAGATGCCCAAGGTTCTCCAGACCTTGTTTCCCTGGTTGAGAAATAGGAGCAACCTCCACCCTAAGAGGGGAGCATCTCTCTGGCTTCTCATTTCCAGAGAGGGTCTCCTCAAGAGTGGTTACTCAATAGTCACAGCACCTTAGCATCACCCAGGAAACTTTTACAACCATCAGATATTAAAGCCACTCATTCCCTGATCCCACCCCAAGAGATGCTGGCCTGGTCCAAGGAAGGAGCCAGGCTTTAATGGCTGTGGGGGTGGAGAACCTTGGCCTCTCCCTCCCCATCACTTCCCCAGGGGAAGAGGCGAGGCATCTTTGACCAGTGACTCTGGGAGGTAACGAGCTGGGCTAGCCTACACTCCTCCCTTCTCTGGGTTCTGCTGTCTGCAGGGTGGTGCATCTGGCCAGCTCTGGGTGGTGGGGTTGGAAACCTGCTCCTATGGAAAGGTCCACGGTCACCCTCCTCTGCCAAGGACTGGACACGTCAGCTGGCCTCACTCATGGGTGAAATATCAGGAAGTCCATTTGTCTAAAGAGACAGCCGCACACTCCCACAGTTTTATCAGGAACGTGGCTGATACTGTGACCTCCATCTGTTTGCTCCATGAATCTCTTTCTCAACTGGCCCTGAACTTGAGCCAGAAGAGGAAAGTTTCATAGATGGACCCTGCAAAACCCCAACACCGTACACTGGACAGGGTGAGTGTTGAATTTTGTGAGATGTCATGAACACGCCAACTAGTTTAGTTAGTGGTCAGCAAAGGGTCGGTGCATTTGAATCAAAATGCAGCCCACTCTGGCCGCCACTACACCCCTCCAGGGAGAACTGAAACCTCCCAGCCTCAGACCCCACCACCAGTTAACTCCTTAGTCCTCACTTAGGTCAGTGAAGTTTGCTGGCTGTGGGTAAGGTATCAAAGGATCCCTCTGTAGCTGTCTGTCGTTGTTGTTGTTGTTTCAGTTGTATCTGACTCTTTACGACCCCGTGGACTGTAGCCCACCGGGCTCCTCTGTCCGTGGGATTTCCCAGGCAAGAGTACTTGGCAGGCAGATTCTTTACCACCAAGCCCCCAGGACAGCCCTCTGTATCCGAGAAAAGCACAAATTCTATTTAGAGTTGGCTCTCCCTTTTTAAAACAAGTTCCCAGTTGACCCTGATGCTGCTGGTCTAGAGACACATTTTGAGATTAGGTGAGCTGAGTGCAAACAAAAGGCAGGTGAGCGCGGATGAGGTCCAGTGTTTGGTGAGCTTGGCTGCAAATTAGAATCACCAGGAAACAGTTACACCTCGCCACCCTCGACCCCCTACCCAGAGCCCTGTAGGGTAACTGACTGATCCTGTTTTCCTGGGACTCAGAACTTCCCAGGGATGTGGGACTTTCAGGATTAAAACTGAGACAGTCCTGAGCAAAGGAGGGTGGGCTGCTCACCCCAGTGGCTCCCTGACACCTGCCCAGAGATTCTGTTTTAATTGCTTCTGGTTGGGATTTGGGCATAAATATTTTCAGAATGCCCTGTGATTCCACTGTGCAGCCAGGGATGAGAACTTGGGGGATTTGAGCTCTACTCTGGAAAGAAGGGTGAATTGTGAAAAAAGAAAAAAAAAAAAAAAGGTTGGTACAGATGTGAAAGAGAAGGAAGTCAATGAAACCACCTGCATCCCAGTCCCTTGAAGAACTTGTTAAAAAGCAGATTTATGCTTACCCAGGTCTGCTGATTCAGAAACGCTAAGAGCAGGGCCCTGGGATCTGCATTGTTGAGAAACCCCTTAGAATGGGATCTGCTGTCCTTGGGATTCTTCTGTGCAGAGTGGGGAAACCAGGAGCTAAATTGGGGGAAGAGACCTGGAAACCCAGTGTGTGCTCCAGGTGGGTAGCCTGTTGACGGCTTTGGGCCTGAGAGCCAAGAGGAGCAGTGAGTGAGATGCAGGTCCAGGGCAAAGAGGTCAGCCTCTGCCTGGGCTGGAGGTCAGCCAAACTGGTAAGAAAGGATGGGGCCTTGCAGAAATGCTTCCAAGCTGTGAGCACAAGGGGAGGTCAGCGCTGCTGGCCAGACAAGCAGGACCCATGGCCTCCCATCCCCCCAGCTCTGTGACCACACAGTCATGCCCTGCGTGTCTGAGTTGGGTCCACATGGGAGATCAAAGGGCCCATGAAGGAAGCGTTTCCAAGTGGGAATCGACTGGGCGTGGAGACTGATTGGATAATTATAAAGGAGGGAACATCGTGCATTTGTGTGTGTGTTTGTGTGCACACGCGCTTGGTGGTCTTTTGGACAGCTTGTCAAAACCTGCCTCTCACCCCAGCACAGTCAGTTTTGTGCTTGTGACCTTGGGCAGGTCACCAGACTTCTCTTGGCCTCAGATGTGAAAGAGAAGGGAAGGGGATGTAGAGTTTCCCAGTCTAAACTCAGGATGCTGATACCCACTTCTCGGAGTCTGATGTGGTCAAGAAATGAGATAATACATGTAAAGGCCTGGCATGCAGCCCTTCTCAAGCCAGAGGAAGCATTAAGGATGAGCTGTGCTTTGAACCTCGGACCGTGGTGTCACTCACAGAGGAAAGCCGAGGTGGGCTACAGGCGGGAGGAGTGAAGACGGTTTGAGAGGAAGTCGATGGGAATGGTGCCAGCATTTCAGAGCAGACCTGTGGGTCGTTGGAAATAAGCAGCTGGAGATGGGGGAGACGACGCTTCGGGAGAGACCACTGGCTGAATTTGTCTAAAAAGAGAGGGAAGGTTTGCTGGGAGGGGAAGGGGTGAGGGAGAAGGACAGAGACCAGAGGTGTGAACCTTGGCCAAGTCCCAGCACACCAGCTTCGGGACCAGCTCTGCTGGGTGCAGGGCTCCCAAGAGACCATGCGACGCTGGTCCTGAACTCAAGGATGTAGCAGCTCATTGAGAGCGACCCTGTTCAGGAAGCGGCAGCGGCAGCTCTGATGTCTGATGGGAGAAACACAGGATGCTAAGGAGGGGCGCCTCACCACACCTGTGAGCAAGGGCACAGGCTGCCAGGTGGGTGGCCGGGAGGAAGGGGAGGGTCCAGGAGTGGTGCTCCAGACAGGGGGACCAGCTAGTTGAAATCAAAGAGATGAGAAAAAGTGGAGCGTGGGGAAAGCTGGGTTGGATGTCATGTTGTTCTGAAGCACCATGGAGGGGGTACTGGGAAGACAGCCTCTGGAGGAGGTGGGGAGACAGGCTGGAAAGAAGTGATGCTGTTGTGCAGAAGTGCAGTTTCCAGGCGAGGTGGACACTGAGGAGGGAGGCGAAGGGGACGTGAGGAGCCCTCGGGTAAGTAAAGTTCCTTCAGTGGAGAGAATCCGGGCACAGCTTACAGGGGTGTCTGGGTCAAAGGAACATGACTTAGGAATGGGGGAGTCCACGCAGAGACTGGGCTTGAAGCTACGGAGGGCATGGTCTGGGTTTCAAAGGGGAAACCCCACCTTCTATAGCCTGAAGTCTCCCAGCCGAGGTCTCACTTCCCTTGGAGGAAGCATCCCATTCTAGAAGCACAGGGAGGAAAAATATCTTACGCCTTTTACATACAAGATGTCTTTGGTTTGCTGGAAGGGAGCGAGGGCAGCAGAAACAAACAGAAATGAAAATGTCCAGCGTTTTGTCTGGGAATGCCAAGACCTCATTTAGCCACGTGGGTCTGTCAAGGCGCACGCTTTTGCCTCTTGCTAAGGGCCACTTGAGACACCTCTTGATGGTGTCTGGCCAAGGTCTGGATGCCTTTGACCTCCAGTGAACTCTTAATGTTGCAGGAAGGGGGACCCCTTCCAGGGCCCAAAACTGGGCTCTTGTCTAACACTTGGAAATGAATTGTCCAAGGAGACACATGTGCTGACAAAGTAAGAGATTTTATTGGGAAAGGGCACCCGGGTGGAGAGCAGTAGGGTAAGGGAACCCAGGAGAACAGCTCTGCCACGTGGCTCTGCAGTCTCGGGTTTTATGGTGATGGCATTAGCTTCCGGGTTGTCCTTAGCCAATCATTCTGACTCAGAGTCCTTCCTGGTGGTGCATGCCTTGTTCAGCCAAGATGGATGCCAGAGAGAAGGATTCTGGGAGGTGGTCGGACCTGTGGTGTCTCCTTTTGACCTTTCCCGAACTCTTCTGGTTGGTGGAGGCTTATTAGTTCCGTGTTCCATACCAGGACCTTGTGTGGTAAAACAGCTTATGCAGATGGTTACTATGGTGCCTGGCCAGGGTCAAAGGTTTCAATCAGTGTGCTTCCCCTAACATTAAGAAGAGAAATGGTTGAAGGACCTGAATACATTGGGTTTGCTGGGAAGATTTTATTTCTGGAGTTAATAACTTCCTCCTCTGTCTATTCCCCACCCACACTCCCTACCGTCAGATGGCTTTCATTCATGGCACACATGGCGTTATGTCATGTTCCTGGGGCACTCAGTATAGATGGTGGAAAAGCTCATTGGCATAAAAGAGATAAATGAATTCAAGACGTCAAATAACATGAAGGGCCGCAGAGTAGTATATGATGCAGCATCCTACAAAAAGGGTAGACAGCAAGGGCTCTGAATTTATTTGGAAGAATTCAGATAGCCAAGGATGGTTAAGAAGGCTGCTTGGAGAAGGTGGGACCTGCACAGGGAAAGGAGAGGAGGAGGAAGCAGAGGTAGGTGTGGGCTACGGGATAAATGTTGCAAACACAAATGTAGAACAAGCAGAACCAAATTTTTTTAAAAACTCTTATTTCAAAGCTAACACATTTTTCTTGCTTTTAATATTTATCCAGTTGTAGAAGGACCCATAATCTTTGTGTCTGAGTAAAGTCATCACATTGATGGTAGATCCTTTAACTGATGGGGTCAAGAATTCCGGAAATACATACTGCAGTGTATCCATCTGCTCCCATCAAGTTCCTGCTGTGTGTGCAGAAAGAGCCCGGGTCAGGGGAGTTGGAGATAAAGCGGAAGTGTCCATGCCCTCCAGGAATTTTAATCCCTTGAGCAATGGTGTGTTTAGGGAGGAGTGACCAGGGAACATGCGGCCGGAGGGGTGAGGTGGGATGGAGTGGAGAGAGCAGGGTGGGGAGCAGCCCAGCAGTTACTGTGTTGCCCCATCAAGGCCGTTAGGGCCAGGAAGCCACCCCAGATTAAAGTAACTTGTCTCCATTCTGTCCTGACCATTCGGGGACTGTGGGTAACATTTTTGGAAACACGCAGGGAGTGGCTGGCTGGGCTGCTCTTCCTGGGAAAGGCTGCCCGAGCTGGCTTCCTTGGAAGATGGGCAGGACCAGCTGCGAGATTCATGGGCCCCAGCGCAAAATGGAGAGGCAAGGCTGCTTGTTCAGAAATTTCTGAAGATTTCAGGATGGCAGCGGCAGAGCCTTAGACCAAGCCAGCGGCTCTTGTGAGGGTGCCTGGCACTCATCCTCAAGAGGCTGGCTCTGAAGATGGGTAGCCTGGATCTTTCTGTGGCTCAGCGTGGGCGGTAAGATGATTTTTGACTTTTCACTTTCATGCATTGGAGAAGGAAATGGCAACCCTCTCCAGTATTCTTGCCTGGAGAATCCCAGGGACGGTGGAGTCTGATGGGCTGCCGTCTATGAGGTTGCACAGAGTCGGACACGACTGAAGTGACTTAGCAGCAGCAGCAGACTGAGGTTCACACTTTTTATGAACTCTGCTAACTTGGACAAGTTGCTTACCTTCTCTTAAGCTTTAATTTCCCTATGTGTAAAAATGCATAAGATCATCTTTGCAGGCTGCTGGGCTAATTGAGTGAAATAAAAAAGGCAAATGTTTGAGCCCAGCTTAGCTCTTAGTAAATGTTAGCATCCTTCTTTCTAAAAATGTGCTGAATCTCTATCTTGTAAAATATGGAGCATGGTATAGTTTGAGGACACATTATTGTCAGCAATTTGGTTTGGTTTGGTTTGGTTTCTTTCCATCTCAGGCTTATTGGGGAAAGGGCTAAACTATAAGACCAGAATTTCAAATAGAGGCAGAGGGAGTATGCACATTGTTTGTTTTTTTAAATTGGAGGATAATTGCCTTACATTGTTGTGTTGGTTTCTGCCGTACAACAACTAGAATCAGTCATAATTCTATCAGTCATGACTTCCTCCTGAGCCTCCCACCCCTCTAGTTTATCGCAGAGCGCCTGGTGCTTTACAGCAGCTTCCCACTAGCCAGCTATTTTACACACGGTAGCATATTTATGGGAGAAGGCAATGGCAGCCCACTCCAGTACTCTTGCCTGGAAAATCCCATGGACGGAGGAGCCTGGTGGGCTGCAGTCCATGGGGTCGCGAAGAGTCGGACACGACTGAGCGACTTCACGTTCACTTTTCACTTTCATGCATTGGAGAAGGAAATGGCAACCCACTCCAGAGTTCTTGCCTGGAGAATCCCAGGGATGGGGGAGCCTGGTGGGCTGCCGTCTATGGGGTCGCACAGAGTCGGACACGACTGAAGCGACTTAGCTTAGCAGCAGCATATTTATGTCAGGGCTGCTTTGTCAATTTGTCCCACCCTTTCCTTCCCCTACTTTGCCCACAAGTTTGTTCCCTACATCTGCAGCCCCGTTCCTCCCCTGAAGATGGGTTTCTCAGTGCCATTTTCCTAGATTCCATAGATAGGTGTTCATATACATGTCATTTTCTCTTTCTGCCTGACTTCACTCTGTATAATAGGCTCTAGGTTCATCCACCTCACTGCACTGACTCAATTTCATTGCTTTTTATGACTGAGTTATATTCCATTGTATATACGTCCTGCAACTTCTGTGTCCATTCATCTGTTGATTGACATCTAGGTTGCTTCCATGTCATGTAAATAGTGCTGCAGTGAACGCTGCGGTGCATGTGTACACCTTGTCAACAGACACTAAGGAAAACCCAATTATGTCTTCTGTACAAAAACATACACCCAGAGAAATGCACACATGTATGTGTACATACACATTACAGAACTGAGTTGAAACTGGGTTGGAATGAGATGGTGTTTGACAGGAGAGTGTGGGTGTCATCTCCTGGTTTTAAACCTCAGTGTCCTTATCAGTCAGAAATACTGACCTTGCTGGGTTGTGTTGAGATTCAGTGAGATGCTGCATGTGAATGTTCTCTGGTCCACGGCAGCTTACAAGCATCTTTTGGTGGATCTCTGTTCCCAGGCCATAATGTGGTTCACGGGAAACTGAAGACAAGACAGTGTCTTCCCCACAGTAACATTTCCTGAATGTTACGTTTGGGCAGCTCCTCATAAACCAAGTATGGGCTGATTTTAAATTGGCATGGAGGCTGATTGTCAATGATACTACTCTTTCCTCTGCTCATATATATCAGGGAGCTAGCTGGGTCTTCTCTCTACAGAAACTTGGAAGTCAGTAGAATTGTGTGTGTTTATTTCCTGGGAATGAACACATGTATACATACACACATCACCTATACATCTGTACCATGCCCCCCCCCACACACACACACAACACTATCAGTTCAGTCACTCAGTTGTGTCTGACTCTTTGCAACCCCATGAATCGCAGCACACCAGGCCTCCCGGTCCATCACCAGCTCCCGGAGTCCACCCAAACCCATGTCCATTGAGTTGGTGATGCCATCCAACCATCTCATCCTCTGTTGTCCCTTTCTCCTCCTGCCCTCAATCTTTCCCAGCATCAGGGTCTTTTTAAATGCTCTTTAATGGCCACCTGATGAGCTCTTCTCATCAGGTGGCCAAAGTATTGGAGTTTCAGCTTCAACATCAGTCTTTCCAATGAACACCCAGGACTGATCTCCTTTAGGATGGACTGGTTGGATCTCCTTGCAATTCAAGGGACTCTCAAGAGTCTTCTCCAACACCACAGTTCAAAAGCATCAATTCTTTGGTGCTCAGCTTTCTTTATAGTCCAACTCTCACATCCATACATGACTAATGGAAAAATCATAGCCTTGACTAGACAGACTTTTGTTGGCAAAGTAATGTCTCTGCTTTTTAATATGCTGTCTAAGTTAGTCATAACTTTCCTTCCAAGGAGTAAGCATCTTTAAATTACATAACACTATAAACACACACATACATACCACCCAGAGTTGCACCCTAAAGAATGCTGAGTGCCGTAGAACTGATGGGCAAGCTCCAGGAGATGGTGATGGACAGGGAAGCCTGGCGTGCAGCAGTCCACAGGGTCGCAAAGAGTTGGAATGACTGAGTGACTGAACAATAAAACCATGCCACCCCATACATACACCTCTGTACCATGGCGACAAACCCTTTCACAGGCCACATGGATTCATATCTTCCCTCCCTATGTTGTCTGGTTATTTCTGAGCATCTCCTATACTTGTCCAGTGAGCAAGGACTGGGTATCTCCCCCACCCCTACCCCGCATCTCTCCTGATGTCTTGTCTTAGAAACTCCAAGTCACGGCCACCTTCCTTTCTCAATCCCCTCTGCTATGTCGTCTGCCTCTGACAAATTCCAGAACTGTAACCTCGGCTGAAGGTGCCTATTTTTACCCACCCAGAAGCCTGGGGTTGCTTTCAATTCAGCTCTACCCCCAGAGGCATCTGGGTAGAATCAAGCTTGTGCATCACTAGGCTTCTGGGGGCCGCTCAGCTTTTCTCATGCTTTGGTAAAGCCCTGAAACGTAACCACTCCTGGGAGGGGCCTGCGGTCGGAACAGGGGAAGGGAACCCTGTTGGAGGGCCTGAGATGTGCCCGGAGCTGAGCTGGCTGCTTGATGCCCACTCTTTGCTTGATGCTCACCTCTAGGAGGTGGGTGTTGTCCTGCATGTGCCTATAGAAAAGTGAGGCTCACAGGTCCTAAGTAACTTAGCCACAGGCTTAATATGAAAGCATACACTCTATAAGAAACCATCCCGCCTCCTGGAAGACCAAACAAGATCAGCTGAGACCTGGACCTGAAGAGAGTTCCCTGTCCACCTTCCCACCACTCCTGGGCTGTGAGATCTTTCCTAGAACCTGTAGAGAAGTTTATGATACCAGTGGTCTTCTAGAGCAGGGGTCCCCAGCCTCCGGGATCTAATGCCTGATGATCTGAGATGGAGTCAATGTAGTAATAATAGAAATAAAGTGCACAGTAAATGTAATGCACTTGAATCATCCTGAAACCATCCCCCACTCTGGTCCATAGAAAAACTGTCTTCCATGAAACCAGTGCCTGCTGCCAAAAATGGTTGGGGACCACTGCAGGAGATGCTCACCTATGAAAAAACAACTCATCAGGTTGATTCTTGTTTGCCGAGAGGAAGTAAGAAGGCATCCAAGAGCAAACCAATGAAAGAGGAGGGGACCTATCCTGCTAGACACCTGCTGTTCTAGAGGGTTGCCACCTGCAGACTCCAGAGCCCTTGGTGGCTGGGTATTGTGAGGCTATGAATATCTCTGTTTTGTTTGTTTTTAAACAAGTTCATTGAGATTTAATTGAAGTACCAAAAACTTTACATAATTCAAGTACATAATTTGATATATTTTGGCATATGTATATACCTTTGACTCCATCACCACCCTCAAGATCATGCTTGACCATCATCCCCCAAAGTTCCCTTCCGTCCGTCCGTCCGTTCAGTCACTCAGTCGTGTCCGACTCTTTGCGACCCCGTGGACTGTAACCTACTAGGTTTCTCTGTCCGTGGGATTCTCCAGGCAAGAATACTGGAGTGGATTGCCATTTCCTTCTCCAGGGGATCTTCCCGACCCAGGGATCGAACCCGGGTCTCCCGCATTGGAGGCAGACGCTTTAACCTCTGAGCCACCAGGGAAGCATAATCTACTCCCTCCCTTCCCACTCTCCACCCGTCCATAAGCAACCTTCCACCCCCAATCTTTAGAAAGATCAGTTGATCAAAAGATCAATAGATCTTAGTTTTCAGTCACTATAGGTTAATTTGGGTTATCTCAAATTTTAGATAAGTGGAATCTTTATCTGTATGCTATATATGTATGCTTTTATCCTCTGGTTCCTTGTACTTAGCATAATTATTTTGAGCTCCATTCACATGTGGCACATCGCAGCAGCTCATTCCTTTTGATTGCTGAGGAGTATTCTATTTTATGGATACACTATACAATTTATTGATTTGCCCCTTGATGGACATTTGGGTTGTTTCCAGCTTGGAGCTATTACAAACAAAGCTGCTGAGCATTCATGAATAATGTTGTATGGCCACCTGCTTTCTATGTTTGGGGTAAATACCTAGGAGTGGAAAGACTGGTTCATATGGAGGTGTGAGTTTAACTTTTTAAGAAACAGCCCAGCTGTTTTCCACCAGCAGTAAGGAGAGCTCCAGTTCTCCCCTGTCCTCAGTGGCACACGGATGTAGCTCTGATTTCAAGGCCTGGCTGGTGTAGAATTTGTGAGCTCCGTAAAATGACCAAACCTGAAAACTGAACCAGTTGGCTTTCAGTTTGGACAGGGACCCCCGAGTGATGCTGAACCTAAGAATGTAAAATCAGGTGCTCCTAGAATTATTATGCAGATGGCTGTTTGCAGAATGCCAGGAGTGGGGGGAAATGAGAGGTCGGCACCCATCCCAGCTTGAGACTCTGTGGGACTGGACCGGGTCTGGAGCTTGGTGTTTGGGAATGAAACAGATTCACTTGAGGCATGTGGGGGAAAGGTGACAAGAAGCATTAAAAGGATGGGGCGTTAGGGAGAGAAGACAAAAAGCCACGGAAGGGGACCTTGACCTTGGGAGGCTATAGCTCCGTGAGGGTGGGAGCTGCGTCTGTGTGGTTTGCCCTTCAATCCCCAGTTCTGTGAGCAGGGCCAGCCACAGAGTGAGTGCTGAGAACAGTGGAGGTGGATTGAATGAACAGCTGAATGGAGGATGAACTAACTAATGGGAGCCTGGGTAGGATTCCATTCAACCAGCATCATTTCGCACCTCGTGTGTTCTGTGGCTCAGAGCCTAGTGTCCAGGGTGGAAGGAACTCTGGAGAGCATGTGGTTTGACCTCCTCATCCACAGACAGGGCTCAGAGAGATGATGCTCTCAGCCAAGGTCATTTCTGTCTTGCCCAGGTCGCCTGCTGGGGCAGAGTTGGGACTCGCTCCTGGATTTCCTCAGTTTCACTCTAGGGTTTAGCTCCTTTTAAAAATAATATTGTCTTTTCTGATCAATCAATGCTTATTGTTGGAAATTTGGAAAAACCCAGAAAAGGATAAGAAAAACAACCCTAAACTCCCAAAGATAATTACTTTGGGAGTAAATTACTCTAAACTCAAAAGATAGTTATTTCAAGCTGTCATATATGTATATGTGTCTATCTGCATCTATCTAACCAGTCTTTACATTTTTACATTTTGGCTGGTTTCAGTCTTTCATAGTATTGGGTTGGCCAAAATGTGTTCATTCAGGTTTTTCCATAACATCGTACAGAAAGATCTGAACAAACTTCTTGGCCAACCCAATATGAGTAGCCCTGGGTCAGGGTATCCGGTCCTGAATCCTTGAGGGCATCTCTGACTGTCTTCCAGCGCTCTGTCCGTACACAATACCATGTGTATGAACAGAGAGCTCGGAGGAGGATGGAACCCCACACTGGGAGAGAGCTCTGCAAACATTCTCAGACCCAAACACCAGTACTGACCCTAACAGAACCATGCAGTGGTGGTGGAGTCACTAAATCATGTCTGACTCGTTTCCAACCCCACAGTCTGTAGCCCACCAGGTTCCTCTGTCCATGGGATTTTCCAGGCAAGAACACTGGAGTGGGCTGCCATTTCCTTCTCCAGGGGAGCTTCCCAATCCAGGGATCGGACTCTAGTCTCCTGGGTAAGAAGAAGCCACTGCTGAGCCACCCGGAAAGCTCATAGCCACACTTTATTATGTTCGCTTGTCTCCCTTCCCCACCAAGCTGAACTTTTGTTTACTCTGGTATTTTTCCAGCTCCTAGCAAGGCACTTTGGTGCTTAACAAATGTTAGTTAGAATGAATGAATGGGTGAAATTGCATGAATAAGACTGAGGGGCAGGTGAGGGGAGGGGTCTACGTTTTCAATCACCACTCGTCCTCCAGGAGTCAGCTCATCTCCCCTCCCCCAGCCCCTGCACG
>SJYT01059192.1:144652-159851 GCA_006410635.1 Cephalophus harveyi
CCCCCCCAGCCCCACGCTCCGTTCCCTGAAGAGATGGAATGTGCCTGCAGTCCAGGATTTATGTCTGGCCAGGCCGGGGCACATGCAAGGCCTTTTCTGGTGTGAGTAAGGACATGGAGAGGGACTAGCAGGACTGTCAGCCCAGGGTCCAGGGTGTGACCAGGCGCACAGGCCCAGTGAGAGTCCCAGGGCCAGCTTGCTCGATGGGACTTCGAGGTCCCGCCCTCATGAGTGCCAGAAGGCCTTTGTGTGGGACCTCAAGAGGCGTGGCTGTAGGGAGCTGCTCCCAGGCCGGGGCCCAGAATGGCGTGAGTTCTCAGCCGTCTGGCACTCTGGCAGAAGACCTGGAGGAGCACCCAGGAGGAAGCTGGGGGCGCTTTTCCCTGCCACCCTTCAATAAGGCCTCTCCATCCCTGTGGCCCGCGGAAGGGGGCTCGGCTTCCAGGAAGCAGAAGGGGGTGAGGACAGGTTGTCACGTGTGGGGTGATTTCCCTTTGGCCGGGAGCCTCAGGCCTCTGGCTCTAACGGGTAGCAGAGATTTGGGTGCTGAAATTCCTCCTCCTCTTTTACTTCACAGCTGTTGCTCAGAGAGCTCCCCTCTGCTGCCTCCCATTCTCAGCCCAAGTTCTTGCTTTCTGTGCCCAGTCCGTGTCTTGCCAAAGCCCCCGCGTCCGCTCATGGCTCGCGTGCATGTGGGCACGCACACCCATCCCTGACATCCTGGGCATCTGGCCCCTCTTGTCTTCTTGGGCTGCTCGGGGATGCGTTAACTCTTGCTCAGAGCTGCTTCCAGGCTCTTCCTCACTTCTGTCCCTCCGATAATCCACGCTGAGACAATGCCACCAGAACTGTCCATCTGAATACCACTCAGACATAGAAAGGACCACACCTGAGTTAGTTCTACTGAGGCAGATGAACCTAGAGCCGATTACACAGAGTGAAGTAAATCAAAAAGCGAAAAACAAATATCAGATATTAACGCATACATATGGAACCTAGTGGAGAAGGCAATGGCAACCCACTCTAGTACTCTTGCCTGGAAAATCCCGTGGACGGAGGAGCCTGGTAGGCTGCAGTCCATGGGGTCACTAAGAGTCGGACATGACTGAGCAACTTCACTTTCATTTTTCTCTTTCATGCATTGGAGAAGGAAATGGCAACCCACTCCAGTTTTCTTGCTTGGAGAATCCCAGGGACGGGGGAGCCTGGTGGGCTGCCTTCTATGGGGTCGCACAGAGTCAGACACGACTGAAGCAACTTAGCAGCAGCAGCAGCATGGAACCTAGAAAGACGGTTACTGACGAATCTATTCGCAGGGCAGCAGTGGAGACGCACACGGAGAACAGACTTACGGACAAGGACAAGGGAGAGGAAGGAGAGGTTAGCATGAATGGAGAGAGATGATGAGAGAGAGAAGCATGGGAGCATATATACTACCATACGTAAAATAGACAGCCAATGGAATTTGCTGTACGACTCAAGGAATTCAAACCAGGGCTCTGTCACAACCTAGAGGGGTGGGAAAGGGTGGGACATGGGAAGGAGGTTCAAGAGGGAGGGGGCATATGTATACATGTGGCTAACTCATGTTGTTGTATGGCAGAAATCAAACCAATACTGTAAAGCAATCATCAACCAATTAAAAAAAGTTGTCCATCCAAATCCCAGCTCAGAGCAGGCCTTGCAAACTCCCCTTTAGCATAAGCCAGCCAACTAATTGACCAATAAGCAAACCAGCCTGGAGCTGCCACCGCCCCCACCTCCTCCTCCTCCTCTTCCGCCTGCCCTGCAAGGCCTGTCTTTCTTTACCTGGTTGCCCATCTTATTTCCCACCGCCCCTCTCTGAGTTCCAGCCTGGTAAAAGGAAGCCCTTCTGCCCCACACTCACCTGGATGCCAAGTCCTCACCCCAGTACACCTTTGTCGTGAATGGGTTTCTTAGCCCCTCCCAACTGGCACACATCCACCTCTTTCCTCTGAGTTCTGGCTTCAAGGCCACTTCCTCTGGTGAATGTTCCAGACCACCCCAACCAGAAGCCACTGTCCTCTCCCTGCGGTCCCAGAGCCTGGAACTCCCTCCCTCCGGCCCCTTAGAATTCTGGTGGTTTATACACAGACCTCCCCAACAACATTGTAAACTGGGGTGAGAATGGGATTTGATGTTTGGTTCCCCCAAAGCACCTGGAAAAGTGTTTGTGCATGCAGTCCCTGGGGGCTGAGTGGACAGAGGGATGGATGAATGACTGAATGAATGGATGCCCGCATACTTGGCCATGGCCTTGGAGAGCTACTATCTGCTTGTTTTCTATCCTGCTGAGACAAAGAAACCTATGTTCTCTTGATCATTTCTCGAAATCAGAAAACCCATTGGAAAACCCACAGCTTCCACACTTGCCTCTGTCTTGAGTCAGAGAAATGTCGCTTTGGGGACGTTTTCAGTTTCACTTTCCCAGCAAGATGCCCCTTTCTCTCCCTCTCCTCCTGCCACCTTGCGGGGCAGATGGCATAGAAGGGCCCCTGGGACTGTGAACATTTACTTTTGCTTTCTTGCTTTTCCCAGAGCCAAGGGGGAAACCATCATTTAGGCAGCTGCTAAAAATAGCTCCCCCAGTCCTGGAAAGAGAGCTTGCTTATTTTTGAAAGTGCTCCCCTCCCCCTCCCCAGCCCTGACCATGGCTCACAAGACAAGTCAGATTGTTCAGAGTCCTGTCCTGAGGCCGACAGGGAAGTCACAACTGGGCCCCATCCACTGTGTGGCCAACGTTGTCTGGGAGGTGGACCTGCAGAGAAGTAGGGAGATAGGAGGGCCTCAGGCTGTCCATTTTTTTGTCCTATCAGAGATGGATCTTACTCCCAACAGCCTCTTAGACAGCACCCAGGGGGAACGGTATGGTAGGTGTGGAGTCTGGAGACCTGGTTTGGATCCTCAACTCACACTTCAACATCTTTCTGAGCCTCACATATGGGAGGGAATCCAGGCAGTGATCGAGTTTACCCTGCAGTAATGTGGTAGAAGTTCCAGATAAACCTTGAACATGGTAAATATTCAAAGAGTGATCATTATCACTTTATTGTGATCAGAATCCCTGGATTTAAAGCGCAGCACTCCTGTTCTGGGCTTCTCGGGTGGTGCAGTGGTAAAGAATCTGCCTGCCAATGCAGGAAGCACAGGAGACTCAGGTTTGATCCCTGGGTTGGCAGGATCCCCTGGAAGAGGGCATGGCAACCCCCTCCAGTATTCTTGCCTGGAGAGTTCCATGGATAAAGGCGCCTGGCGGGCTGCAGTCCATAGGGTCGCACTGAAGTGACTTAGAACGCACGCACGCATGCACTCCTGTTTTAGTGGGTAAGGCAGGGTGCATGATGAGCCAGTATGCTATACTAAGTTAAACCATTTGAAATGCATGGTTTGGTGGGTTAAAAACAATTCAGCAGTCAGCTACATATGATTCAAGCTAATAACACAGGGATCAGTACACTTTCTGTAAAGGGCCAGGTAGGAAATATTTTTCGCTTTGTGGGCCCTAGGGTCTCTGTTGAATAAAACATTATAGATGATGAGTGAGTATAGCTGTGTTGTTGCTGTTGTTTTTAACTTTCACTGGAGTATGGTTGCTTGTAGCTGTGCTTTAATCAGACTATTTTCAAACGTAGGCTGCGGCTGGATTTGACCCCCACAGCATTTGCCAACCCCTGTAATAATATGTGGGCTTCCCTCATAGCTCAGTTAGTAAAGAATCTGTGAATATGTAAGAGCCATTCACACAGAGAGCCCATCTGTAGTATATACAGTCAATATTCAGGTTTCTTCATAATTGTAACAGTAGCTTATCTATGTAGCTATTAAGCGTTTACTATTACTACGTAGCTATTAAGTACTTATTATTACTATGTAGCTATTAAGCGTTTACTATTATTACTGGGCCCTATTCTAGATACTTTACAAATATTAGCTAGTTTAATGCTTATGACAACCCTATGAAGTGTGTTGACAATAATGACAACTCTGTTATTTCCCCATTTTACAGATGAGGAAACTGAGGCTCAGAGAGCTTAAGTAACTTGTCTGAAGTCACATAGAGTTGATAGCAGTTGAACAGAACCCAGCCAAGTTTGTGGGGTAGAATGGGATGTCGGCAGTTCTCCAAGTGTTCAAGGACGATAATGACAACCCTGTTATTTCCCCATTTTACAGATGAGGAAACTGAAGCTCAGAGAGCCTAAGTAACTTGTCTGAAGTCACATAGAGTTGATAGCAGTTGAACAGAACTCAGCCAAGTTTGTGGGGTAGAATGGGATGTCGGCAGTTCAGGATGGGAGCAGGGGCAGGCTTGTGAGGGGTCTCGAGTCTATTTGGTGTCCACAGAGCTTGAGGGGAGGGTCTTCAGAGACTTGAAGTGGGAGTAGGTATGGTGTAAGTGAGCAGTGGGGGAGATAGGTGGGCGGAAGGCCTGGGAAGTACTGTGGCCTGGGATGGAAAAGCATAGACTCTTTGTTGGGAAATCAGGTTCCGGGTAAGCTGGGCTGGGGCCATTTCCCGAGTGACACCCAATGGCACATGAAGGGTAAGTGTGTGGGGAGGAATCTGCCCGGGGAACAGGACGTGGTTGACATTCTTTATGTTTCATGCAGCTGCTCTGGGGAGCTCTGGGCCCCGTTCCCAGGCCCAGACCCCGGGGACCTGGTCAGGAGAGGAGGGCAGAGGAGTGCCACCCCGCATCTCCAGGATGCCTGGTCTCTGCCAACAAGTCATGGCACTCGGATACCCTGTTGACTCCCTTTGCCCATTAGTTTAGCCTCGGATTAACAGGCAGCTGGTTGGGCCTCTGACCTCATGTGTTCTGTACTATTGCTCCCTCTGTGCCTTTGCTTATGCCCTTGCCAGGAATGCCTTTCCCTCCTCTAGTACCCTTCCTTAATTCTCTTCTCTCTTTCAAGAAGAGGGGGCATGGGCTCGATCCCTGGTTGGGGAACTAAGATCCTGCAAGTCATATGGCCAAAATAAGAAAAGAAAGAAAGAAAAAAGAATTCCCTGCCAGTCCAGTGATTAGGACTGTGTTCTCATTACCAAGGGCCCAGGTTCAATCCCTGGTCAGGGAACTAAGATCCCACAAATCATATGCCTTGGCCAAAAAAAAAGAAAAAGACTTTTCTCAAAGCTAGCTCAATGTTGCCTTCTCCTGGAAGCTTCCCCTGACTTCCTCTTCACCCTCCAGACTGTACCGGGTCCCCTTTCTGAGACTTTCTCACTCCACCTTTCTGTACTGCCTCAACTCCCCCAGCTCCCCCACCAGAAGAGGTCCTGCTTGAGGAAAGGGACCAGACTATGTGTACTCCTGCGTCCTCCCCACACAGGCAGCATGCAACACAGCATTTGCCAACCCCTGTAATAATATGTGGGCTTCCCTCATAGCTCAGTTAGTAAAGAATCTGTGAATATGTAAGAGCCATTCACACAGAGAGCCCATCTGTAGTATATACAGTCAATATTCAGGTTTCTTCATAATTGTAACAGTAGCTTATCTATGTAGCTATTAAGCGTTTACTATTACTACGTAGCTATTAAGTACTTATTATTACTATGTAGCTATTAAGCGTTTACTATTATTACTGGGCCCTATTCTAGATACTTTACAAATATTAGCTAGTTTAATGCTTATGACAACCCTATGAAGTGTGTTGACAATAATGACAACTCTGTTATTTCCCCATTTTACAGATGAGGAAACTGAGGCTCAGAGAGCTTAAGTAACTTGTCTGAAGTCACATAGAGTTGATAGCAGTTGAACAGAACCCAGCCAAGTTTGTGGGGTAGAATGGGATGTCGGCAGTTCTCCAAGTGTTCAAGGACGATAATGACAACCCTGTTATTTCCCCATTTTACAGATGAGGAAACTGAAGCTCAGAGAGCCTAAGTAACTTGTCTGAAGTCACATAGAGTTGATAGCAGTTGAACAGAACTCAGCCAAGTTTGTGGGGTAGAATGGGATGTCGGCAGTTCAGGATGGGAGCAGGGGCAGGCTTGTGAGGGGTCTCGAGTCTATTTGGTGTCCACAGAGCTTGAGGGGAGGGTCTTCAGAGACTTGAAGTGGGAGTAGGTATGGTGTAAGTGAGCAGTGGGGGAGATAGGTGGGCGGAAGGCCTGGGAAGTACTGTGGCCTGGGATGGAAAAGCATAGACTCTTTGTTGGGAAATCAGGTTCCGGGTAAGCTGGGCTGGGGCCATTTCCCGAGTGACACCCAATGGCACATGAAGGGTAAGTGTGTGGGGAGGAATCTGCCCGGGGAACAGGACGTGGTTGACATTCTTTATGTTTCATGCAGCTGCTCTGGGGAGCTCTGGGCCCCGTTCCCAGGCCCAGACCCCGGGGACCTGGTCAGGAGAGGAGGGCAGAGGAGTGCCACCCCGCATCTCCAGGATGCCTGGTCTCTGCCAACAAGTCATGGCACTCGGATACCCTGTTGACTCCCTTTGCCCATTAGTTTAGCCTCGGATTAACAGGCAGCTGGTTGGGCCTCTGACCTCATGTGTTCTGTACTATTGCTCCCTCTGTGCCTTTGCTTATGCCCTTGCCAGGAATGCCTTTCCCTCCTCTAGTACCCTTCCTTAATTCTCTTCTCTCTTTCAAGAAGAGGGGGCATGGGCTCGATCCCTGGTTGGGGAACTAAGATCCTGCAAGTCATATGGCCAAAATAAGAAAAGAAAGAAAGAAAAAAGAATTCCCTGCCAGTCCAGTGATTAGGACTGTGTTCTCATTACCAAGGGCCCAGGTTCAATCCCTGGTCAGGGAACTAAGATCCCACAAATCATATGCCTTGGCCAAAAAAAAAGAAAAAGACTTTTCTCAAAGCTAGCTCAATGTTGCCTTCTCCTGGAAGCTTCCCCTGACTTCCTCTTCACCCTCCAGACTGTACCGGGTCCCCTTTCTGAGACTTTCTCACTCCACCTTTCTGTACTGCCTCAACTCCCCCAGCTCCCCCACCAGAAGAGGTCCTGCTTGAGGAAAGGGACCAGACTATGTGTACTCCTGCGTCCTCCCCACACAGGCAGCATGCAGCACAAGGGCTAGAAAGGGGTTCCAGGCCTGTGTGTTCCAGGGCAACACCACTGCTCAGGATGCAGTGGCTGAGCAAGTTGCCTGAACTTTGGGAGTCTCAGTCACTGGTGAGAAGGGATAGTCAGGCTATTAGAGGGTTGAGATAAAGGGCAATATTGTCAGCTCAGTGCCTGGCTCCTGGTTGGCACTGGGGAAGTGGCCAAAGGAAGATGCTGTGGTACACCCTTGCTCTTACCCGCATGTGTGGAGCTCAGGGGAGGGGATGGAAAAGAACATCCCAGGGTCATGGCATTGGTCCCAAGAACTAAAGGAAGGGTTCATGAGTCAGCTTTGCTTCTGTGACAAGAGCTCTGAACTTGGAGTCAGAATATTTCCTTGGGGTTCCAGCTCTGTCCCTTAGCTACTGGGTGTCACTGATAAGCCGTGTAACAGCTGCTGAAGCCTTAGTCTCGTCATCTGTAAGGGGAGATAATAGTAATAACCATCTTACAGGGTCGCTGTGAAGCTGAAATGCAATTGCAGAGCTGTGAAAACACCTGGCCCAGTCCATAGGAAATGCTCAGTCATGAGTTATTTAGCCTAAAGAACACTCGGAGAAGACTCTTGAGAGTCCCTTGGACTGCAAGGAGATCCAACCAGTCCATTCTGAAGGAGATCAACCCTGGGATTTCTTTGGAAGGAATGATGCTAAAGCTGAAACTCCAGTACTTTGGCCACCTCATGCGAAGAGTTGACTCATTGGAAAAGACTCTGATGCTGGGAGGGATTGGGGGCAGGAGGAGAAGGGGACGACCGAGGATGAGATGGCTGGATGGCATCACTGACTGGATGGACGTGAGTCTGAGTGAACTCCGAGAGATGGTAATGAACAGGGAGGCCTGGCGTGCTGCGATTCATGGGGTCGCAGAGAGTCGGACACGACTGAGCGAATGAACTGAACTGAACTGAAAGAACACTTGAGAAAGCTCTGAGTGGGTCTCAGATCAGGACGTGTCTTCCATGGACACATGCCCTCTGGCTTAGTGGCCTGAAGCTTTAGAGTCAAACAGTCATGTGTTTGAATCCTAGCTATGACATCACTAACTGTGTGTCTTTAGGCAAGTTTCTTAACTTTTCTAAGACAAAGGGTTTTTTTGTTTGTTTGTTTTTCCTTTAAATGACTTCTTAAAATTGGTGCCTTCCATCTCAGAGCATCAGGGGTAGCTATAGCCCTGTGGCCAGCAAATACCAGAGTCTCAAGTACTAATATTGTTCTGCTTTCACTTAAGACTTAGGAGTAAGCACTAATGATATTGGAATTTTGAAGCTTTAATTAATGTAAATAAAAACTGGTGAGTCGAGGTCCTAGGGGCCAGGGTTTGGGGTTAAAGGTTAGGATTTTCATCTTTAAAAACCAAATGGGAGTTCTGGACTCAAGTAAGAGGAAGCACTTCCTGGCCTGGGGTGGAATGTGGGAGGAGCGCCCTGGGCACGCTGAGGACAGCCTCTGGGGGAGTCTTGGCGAAGGAGGTTGAGCCAGGCGGTGTGGACAGTCAGGGCTAAAGAGACCCTTGGAGGTCTTCAGTCCAACACGGACACAGCACTGAGGGGAAACCGAGGCCCCGAGGGGACGCCATTGTGGCCCCCGACCCACTGCTGCCTTGTGACTCGCCCCGTCCCGAGTTAAGAAGCTGTGCTTTCTTCACAGTGTGGAGGATGCGATCATGAGGACGTGAAGTCCGGTCACACCCAGAGGACTAGAGGAGACCCCGAGAGAGTTACCGGAGGGCCAGTGGATGGCGCCCCGACAATCTGATGTCGTAGGCCAGTTGGTCTGTGTTGAGGGGCGGACGGTCCTGGGAAGGCTTTGTCCCCACAGGGATACGGGACGAAGCAGGCAGACGGGAAGTGTAGGGCATGGAGCTGTTGGTGTTGGGGAAGTTTCCCTGGAGAGAAGGGTGGATGGTGGGGGCAGGGCGGGCGCAGGTTCAGTCTCAGACCCAGGTCCAAGTCCACCGGGTTTTGTTCTGTTGTGGCTTCCTGTTCTTCCCATATTGCTTCTCAGCTCTCCTCCACTGCTCCTCTTTGTAAACGAGACTTTGCAGAAATGAATGGCGCTGGCCACTTCCACCTTTCCACTCCCTGCCCAGCGTCAATGACAAGGGTTTATCATTCCAACCAGAGGTCACTCAGAGCCTGAGGGAGAGTCCTGCACGCTCTGGTCCAGGCTTCCCAGTTACCGAAGGCTAAGGGAGGTGGCTGCTTAAATCTGGCTCAGCAAGTTCCTTCAGCGCCAGGCCTTGGTGACCCATCTGTGTCCGGGGAAGGGCTCATGGTTCGGACTTTGGGGAGGGCCAGTCTCACTTGCTGGTCGTGGTGATACCGAAGTCACAGCAGCGGTGTCGGCCTTCTTTAATGAATGTCTGGGGTACTCCTGGCGTTTTGCTTACATTAGATCATTTATTCTTCACTGAAACTGCATGACGAAGATGCTATTATTGCCTTGATGTCACAGATGAGGAACCTGGGGTTCTTGGAGGTTAAGACCTCATGCTCAGGGTCACCCAGCTGGGAAAGCAGAGCCAGGAGTCAAACCCCAGTCTGTCTGTCAAACCCCAGTCTCTCTGACTTCAGAGCCTCTGCTGGAGTGGAGGAAGGATTAGAGTAGGGGTGGGAAAGAAATTGGGGTGGTGGGTGATGGAAGCAGTTCCCCCCAGTGGAGGAGAAGCAGGCAGCCTTTGGAATCTTCATACCCTCTCCTGGTCTAGAAGGGACCTTGTTTACTGGAGCTATTTCTTTCTTTCTTATTTTTTTAAATACTATTTTGGATTTTATTTTTGTTTATTTTTTGGCTGTGCAACACAGCTTTTAGGATTTCAGTTCCCCAACGGGAATTGAACCTGGGGCTCGGCTGTGAAATCACCAAGGCCTAACCACTGGACCACCAGGGAACTCCCTGGAGCTATTTCTGTACTGAGTGGGGCAAGATGAGAACAAAGGGCATTGATGTTTGGAAGAGGCACTCTGGGAGGCAGTGACCGGACCACAGCCTGGACGCTGGCATCCTGGTTTTCAGCCCCAGCTCTGTCCCCATCGTTATGTGGCCTCAGAGAAGACATTTCCTTCTCGTACCTCAATTTTCAGATCTCTCCCCTGAAGCTAGATGCTTTCCAGCTCAGGGCTTGTGGTTTTAGTCTTGGGTGTTCAGAAGGGGCCCCAAGAAAAGGAGGGACAGACTTAAGGGTTCCTGGGGAGGAGGACACCCTCAGGAACATAAACACTCAGGAGCAGTGGAGCAGTCCGCCCTTAAAAGGGCAAATATGCAGCGCGGCCAGGGATGGGGGGGTCGGGGGAGGGAGGGTTGGTTAAGGCCCTTCTCTGTGGAGCCGTCGCTTCCCGTTTGGAGGTCTGTGTCTACTTCTTCCTTCTTCTCTCCTCCTGAGGCCACTCCACCTTACTCCTCATACTCAGACGAGACCGTAAAAATATTTAAAGACAGGTATGAGCCTGGTGCCAACCACTCAAGGGTCACAGCTATGAACGTGGGTGTAAGACAAATGGGATGCTCCAGCTGTATGTGAGCCCTGCCCCTGACGCCTGCCCCAGGAAAGCCTGGTTCAGGCACTGAAGGGCAAAGAGGGACCAGGAGGGAGACTGGGGCGAGAGAAGTCGGGGAGGTGAAGAGAGTTCGCAGGGGCAGTGACTGCAATCTCTGATTCCCAGTACTTAAGCCACCAGAAACCCTTGAGGGGAACAAGGGCATAGTCTGGAGGTAGAGGAAGCAGCTGGCAGGCTAGTGCAGAATCCTGGTGTATGTTGGCAAAGACCAACATACAGGAGCAGGCTTAGAGTTCGCAGTTCCTCCCAGACATCAGCCATCCCTCCCAAGAACCCCGTCATGCCGTCCAGCCCATCTCATCTCACCTCTGGGACCTGCCCTTCCATATTCTGTGTCCTCAACAAAGCAGTCTTGCCCGAGGGACCTGGCCTGGAGCCTGCATCAAAATCCCAAACTGATGATGGGCAGGGGACCCAGGGAGGCCCACCCCTATCTACCTATGGAATTAGTGCTTTACCAGGCCTGACACTCGGGGGCCAGGGTTTCGTCCCACCCACTCCTGCCCACTGGCTATCAAGTCCCCTGGAAAACCTCAGTGTCTCCCTTCCTCCTTTGATGTCCTCAGCTACCAGCCTGTTCCAGGTCTTTGCTGACATAAGCCAGGATTCTGCATTAGCCTGCTAGCTGCTTCCTCCACCTTTGAGACTGTCCCCTTGTTCCCTTCAAGGGTTCTTGATGTCTTAACTACCAGGAATCAGATTTCAATCTGTATTTCTTGACTGATTGATAAAGACCCCTCTTTTCTGTCTCTATGAGCAGAGTTTTTTTTTTTTTTTCCCAATTGACCAAAAAATGTTATTGAGCACCTACTAAGCACAAGGCCTTTTATTTACCATAAAGGGCGGGGGGCGGGGGTGTCAAACAAGCATGAGGCATGGCCCCTGTCCTCAGAGAGCCTTCACTCTAGCTGTGGAGACAATGTGCAAACCTAGAAAAGATGGCCAGTAATACCAGGCAGGCTCAGATAATGTGTTATTTTAGGTACCCCTGGGTCTACTAAAAAGTCTTTTTTTTTAATTGAAGTATAGTTGATTTACAATGTTGTGTTTGTTTCAAGTGTAACTGCCAAGTGATTTCGGTTATGCATACATACGTATCTGTTTTTTTCAGATTCTTTTCCCCTATAGGTTGTTACAAAATATTGCATATAGTTCTCTGTGCTCCACAGTAAGTCTTTGTTGGCTATCCTTTAATATATAGTAGTGTGTCTATGTTAATCCCAAACTCCTAATCTAATAAATTGGTAGGTAAAAGGAAGGAAGGATCAAATCCCTTTGAATGAATAACCTAAAGTTTATATATATAAAACATAACTCTTGGATTGTATAGGGCAATATTTCTTAATATCTTTGAAAAATAATCCTTAGAAAAAAATTTTAAAGTTCTGTGTTCACATACATTTATTAATGTAACAATATATTTATTCTTTTTTAATGTAACAATATGGTTGATTTATTCTTTTTCTTAACATACGCATGTATCTATTCTCTTTCAAATTCTTTTCCCAATTAGGTTGTTATAGAATATTGAGCAGAGTTCCCTGTGCTATACAGTAGGTCCTTGATGGATATCCATTTTAAATATAGCAGTGTGTACATGTCAGTTCCAAAATCCCCAACTATTCTTTCCTCTCCTTCTCCAACCATCAGTTCATTCTCTAAGTCTGTGAGTCTATTTCTCCCTTTTAAATAAGTCCATTTGTATCATATTCTAGACTCCGCCTGTAAGTGATATCATATGATATTTCTCTGACCTCAGTCAGTATGACAATCTCCAGACCCATCCAAGGCCCTGCAAATGGCATTACTTCATTCTTTTTAATGGCTGCGTAATATTCCATTGTACATATGTACCAAATGCATTTAATAAACGCTAGCAAACATTTAAAACGTCTGTCACAAAGTTAATAAAGATAAAGTAGGGCCTTCCCTGGTGGTTCAGTGGCTGAAACTTCACTTTCCAACGCAAGGGGTGTGGGTTCGATACCTGGTGGGAAAACTAAGATCCCAGATGCTTTGTGGTGCACCCTCCCCAAAAAAGAGATAAAATGGAATCAATAAAAACACCTCTTGAATGATGAGTAACATGCATCATGCCTTATATGGGAGGCTAGCTCAGATGATTAATTTATTAGCTGGTTTGTTAGGGTTTAGGAAATAAAGCAGTATTCTCCTTGAGTTACCTTGGGTTCACTAGGAACAAGTTATGCCACAGTTATCTTTTTTCAATAAGGTTCTAGAACTTGGTTCAAGGGAATGCCTTAGATTTGACATATTTGGAGCTCCCCAAGGACTCAGGAAACAATCTCCTGTGGTGTCTTTAGGAAAAGAGGACAGGGACTTCCCTGGTGGTCCAGTGGTTAAGATTCCATGTTTCCAGTGCAGGGGACACAGGTTAAATCTCTGGTGGGGGAACTAAGATCCCACATGCTGCACAGTGAGGTCAAAAAGAACGAAAAAACAAACAAACAAATACTGACTCGATGGATGTGAGTCTGAGTGAACTCCGAGAGATAGTGATGAACAGGGAGGCCTGGCGTGCTGCGATTCATGGGGTCGCAAAGAGTTGGACACGACTGAGCGACTGAACTGAACTGATAGGAGAAACAACTTAAAATACCTTGACCCCTTTGGGTATATTATCCTAAGCACTGAAAGTAGGGACACAAACAGAGATATTTGTACGCATTGGTAGCAGCATTCTTCACAATAGCCAAAAGGAGGAAGCAACCCCAGTGCCTGTCAACAGATGAATGGATAAACAAAATGTGGTCTCTGCATACAGTGGAATATTATTCAGCCTTAAAAAGGAAGGAAATTCTGCTACAGCTTGTATGAACCTTGAGGACATTATGCCAAGTGAAACAGGCCAGTCACAGAAAAGACAACTGCTGTAGGATTCTACTCATATGAGATACTGAGAGTTGTCAAATTCTTAGAGACAGAGAGTAGAGTGGTGGTTGCTAGGGGATGAGGGGAGAGGGAAATGGGAAGTGATTAATGAGTACAGAGTTTCTGTTTTACAAGATGGAAAAACTAATAGAGATGAATGGTGGTGATGGTTGCAGAACAAGGTCAATGTGTTTATTGCCACTGAACTATACACATGAAAAATGGTAAAATAGTAAACTTCATGTTATATGCATTTTACCCACAATTTAACAAAATCTTGTCCCCAAACCTGTGCTATATCACAGATATTACAAATAGAATATCTGTAGAATATAAAGGTAGAATAAAGGTAGAATCTGATTTATATTCAAAACTTAAGATACAAAGTTGTGGAGAGAGTATGTTGAGCAGCAGTGTGGTGGGAAAACAATGGTCTTTCTGCTGAACCCACCCAGATCTGAAACCACGTTTAGGAAGCATTGGTCAAGGATCATTTGACTCATTCAGGAAGCCCATGTGTGGATAACTGGGCTTAATCCACGTGGAAGCTATGTGGCCTCAATGACTAGGGCCAATGTTCATCCTTAGGCTTGTCATCATAGAACTAGGCTTTCCCAGAGGGAAACCAAACACTTAATCCTTTCTGGTCCAGTGACCACCCATCTGTTGGGTGTCTCTCAGTTCCAGGCTCGAGCCATAGCGGTGTCCTCTGTTCTCGGTCTGTATGGGAAGCACATTTGCCCAGGTTCCCATCACTCTTGGTTGAACACCAGTCCAATGATCAGCCCCATTTCCTTACCCAGGGTTCACTCTAACGGCTCCCGCAGGTCACCCCTTCTTCTGGATGGATGGGTGAACCCACACCCTGGTGCTATTTCACATTCATCTAGACATGCCTGGCTACAGCAGACTGGGAAGAAAGCTGTGCAAGCCTTCCGTCCTCTGTTCCCATGGAGGCCCGCACTGTAGGAATCAGGCCATGTAATTAGCTCAGTGTTTCCCCTGCCAGCCAAATTTAGCCCTTCCCTCCCCATTGGATGACACCTTTAAAGCAGGTATCCCCAGACCCTGGAATATTCACATGAATAAGGAAGCCCTGCAGGACAATGATCTGCCAGTGGACGGGGAACAGAATTCCCATCTGTACAGTAAGAGTGGGTAGTGGGTAGTGCCACCTCTGCCCTGGAAGTCACATTCTGTGACTACAGCCCTCCCATCTTCTCTCAGGGCACAGAGGGAGAATCTGCAAGCGTTTGCAGCTGTGGGAGAAAGAAGGAGTTTGGCTGTGGGGTCAGAGGCCCCTGAGAGGCCTCTGAAGTTACGGTGGCAGAGCAGCCACGTCCCGGCCCACCTGGCTGCCAGGCCTGACCACTCTGTCCTCTCTGTTCTACCCAGATCACGATGAGGACCTAGGGCATCTGCCTGCGGACCGTCCCCCTGGCCTGCAGTGACCATGGCCCCCCGCAAGAGGAGCCGCCATGGCCTGGGCTTCCTGTGCTGCTTTGGGGGCAGCGACCTCCCTGAGATCAACCTCCGGGACAACCACCCTCTGCAGTACATGGAGTTCTCCAGTCCTATCCCCAACCCAGAGGAGCTGAACATCCGCTTTGCAGAGCTGGTGGTGAGTGAGGGGGCGGGGCAGAGTGAGGGGGCG
>SJYT01059192.1:160225-241821 GCA_006410635.1 Cephalophus harveyi
GAGTGAAGGGGGCAGGGCGAGGGGCGGGGCAGGACAGGGAGGTTTGGCCATGGAGTGGCAGGCCCCAGCAGGAGCAGAAGGAGCCAGAGAGCGGGGGCCTGTGTGCCGGGATCTTCACCTGCTGAAACTCTGCTTTTGGCTGAGACGGGTCCCAGAGCACCTCAGCTGTGGGGGAGAAACAGTCAGCACTGGGGTGGACACCGTGAAGCCTGTCCCCAGAAGATGGACCTTCATCATATCTCCACTGGACTCTAGACCTCGCCGGGCAGCGGTAGGCTCCCATGAGAGGAGCAGGTGCAGGCTTTGTGAAGTCGGCACCGAGGAGCCTCAGAGAACATCAGAGTGCTTGACATCTTTTTCTCATCTGCTGGCTGGAATTTCCCCAGGATCCTCTTATCTCAGACATAAGAGACAAGTGGAAGGCAGATCTTCTGTAGGCAGATTCTGGGTACCTCAGAACAGGATTAAAAAAAAAAACAAACTTTTAATTTTATATTGGAGCATAGCCGATTAACAGTATTGTGATAGTTTCAGGTGAACAGCAAAGGGCCTCAGCCATACATATGGAAGTGTCCGTTCTCCCCCAAACTCACGTCCCACTCCAGGCTGCCATGTAACATTGAGCAGAGTTCCATGTACTATACAGCAGGTCCTAGTTGGTTATCTCCTTTAAATATTGCTGTGTGTACATGTCCATCCCAAACTCCTTAACTATCCCTTCCTCCCATCATCCTTCCCCCTGCCCACTGCTCCAGCAACCATAAGTTTATTCTCCAAGTCTGTGCGTCTCTTTCTGTTTTGTAAGTTCATTGGTATCATTTCTTTTTAGATTTAGGGGATGGTTCTTTTAATTGAAGTATAGTTGATTTACAGTGCTGTGTTAGTTTCTGCTGTACAGTGATGTGATTCAGTTGTACCTGTGTATACATTCTTTGTTTATATTCTTTTCCATGGTGGTTTATCACAGGATATTGAGTATGGTTCTCTGTGCTGTGCAGTAGGACCTTGTCATTTTTGCATCCTATATATAATAACTAGCATCTGCTAACCCCAACCTCCTGCTCCATCCTTCCTCCAACCCTCTCCTCCTGGGCAACCGCAAGTCTCAAATCAAGGGATGATTAACTAGAAACAAGGAGATAGAGATGCCTAAAAGACACCTGGATTGGGACTAAGATGATAACACCCCATGTCTAGCCTGGGGCAGACAGAGCTCTGTCATTCATACTGGCGGCAGCTCTTCCGGACTCTGTGATACCCGTTTAGACCACAGCAGCACCCTGTGTGTGAAACATCCTATTCTGACCACAAAGAGACAGAACAGGAAGAAGGCATGATTCTTCTCTTTGGAGGTCTGGTGGTGAGACAAAGCCTGCACACCAAAGAAATTCCCAGACTGGGGAGCAGGGTCTGTGCCCAGGACTCGGGGCTGAACCCCTGGGGGAGAGAGCCGTAAACACAGGGTCATCTACCATCAGCTCTTGGTCACTCATTCTCATGGCTGGCCTGCATAGAAACGATGCAACATGATTGGAATGGGGTTTCCTACTTGGATTTGGTCATGGATGTATCTGATGAGGACAATCCAGCTCTTCAAAGCACAGGACCACCGTATGGAGCGATGCCTGTGGGAGAAAAAGTGATCCGCCTTCCTCACCACATCAGATTCAGGAAAACTCACTGTCCCGAGTTATGCCTTTCCTCGGAGTGGAGCCAGGGGTGGGAGATAGGAAATGGCAACCCACTCCAGTATTCTTGCCTGGAAAATCCCATGGACAGAAGAGCCTGGTGGGCTACAGTCTATGGGGGTCACAAAGAGTTGGACACCACTGAGTGACTAACACTTTTCTTTGCTTGTGTAGAATAATATCTGAAGCCTGATCTGTGTTTGTCCTGCTGAGATCAATTTTTCACTCAAATACTGCTAACACCATTTTCCACATTAAGCAGTTCGCCAGTTTTCTATGGACACCAATTGGATGTCCTGCAATGCAACTCCATTCTGACATTTACTGCCCAGAGTTAGCACAGAGCCCACAGGTTAAGGGCTCAGATCCACGAGACTTCCCCTTACTTCATACACCCATCAGAGGTGGTGGGTCCCAGTTTTCCTATGCTTCTGTCCCACGTGGCTACAAACCGGAAGTCCCCAAGATCTCCTCTGCAAGTGTGGTAATTTGCTAGAACTGCTCACAGAACTCAGGAAACACTTTATGTACTGTTACCAATTTAGTATAAAGGAGATGATAAAGAATACAAGTGAACAGCCAGAGGAAGGCATACGGAGCGTAAAGCCCAGAAGGGTAAGGTTCTTGTCCTGACCCCAGGAGCATTTGTCCCTGTAGGATTCGGGGTGTCCCACCCTCCCATTACGTGGATGCATGCACCACCCAGAAGCTCTCTGAGCCTTGCCATTCTGGGGGCTTTTGTGGTGGTTTCAGCAAGATAGATTTTTTTCCTCACTTTTTATTTTATATTGTAGTATAGCTGATTATGGGGCTTCCCTGGTGACCTTGGAAGAAAAGCTATGACAAACCTAGACAGCATATTAAAAAACAGAGACATTACTTTGCTGACAAAGGTCTGTGTAGTCAAAGCTATGGTTTTTTCTAGTAGTCAGGTATGGATGTGAGAGTTGGACCATAAAGATGGCTGAGCGCCAAAGAATTGATGCTTTTGAATTGCGGTGCTAGACAGGATTCTTGAGAGTTCCTTGGACAGGAGGGAGATCCAACCAGTCATTCCTAAAGGAAATCAGTCCTGAATATTCATTGGAAGGACTGATGGTGAAACAGAAACTCCAATACTTTGGCCACCTGATGTGAAGAACTGACTCACTGGAAAAGACCCTGATGCTGGGAAAGATTGAAGGCAGGAGGAGAAGGGGATGAGAGAGGATGAGATGGTTGGATGGCATCACCGACTTAATGGACATGAGTTTGAGCAAGCTCCAGGACTTGGTGACGGACAGGGAAGCCTGGCGTGCTGCAGTCCATAGGGTCACAAAGAATCAGACACGACTGAGTGACTGAACTGAACTGGTGACTAAAACAGTAAAGAGTCTGCCTGCAATGCCGGAGACCCTGGTTCCATCCCTGGGTTAGCAAGATCCCCTGGAGAAGGGAATGACAACCCACTTCAGTATCTTGCCTGCTTCTCCATGGACAGAGGAGCCTGGCAGGCCATAGTCCACGGGGTTGCAGAGAGTCAGACACGACTGCGTGACCAACATACTATTACTACTGCTGCTTATAGCTGATCAGCAAAGCTGCGATAGTTTCAGGTGCTCAGCCATACACGTATATGTAGCCACTCTCCCCCAAACTCCCATCCCATTCAGGCTGCCACATGACTGAGCAGCGTTCTCTGTGCTGTACTGTAGAACCTTGTTGCTTATCCACTTTAAATACACCTCTGTGTATATGTCCATCCCAAACGCCCTAACCATCCCTTTCTCCCACCCTTCCCCACTAGTATCCATAAGTTCGTTCTCTAAGTCTGTTTTGTAAATAAGTTCATTTGTAACGGTATGATAGATTTTTAGCTCCATCTATAGTCCTTCCCTCCTCAGATTTTGGGGAGTAGGCCTGAAAGTTCAAGGCTTCTAATCAAGGCCTGATCCTTCTGGTGACCAGCCCCCACCCTGAAGCTCTCTAGGGTCCACTAAGAGTCGCTGCAGCAGGAGAAAAGGGACTCCTATCACCCAGGAAATTCCAAGGGGTTTAGGAGCTCTATGTCAGGAACAAAAGATATATTCCTGTCAGTTCTATCATTCATGAAATTCCGAGGGGTTTAGGAACTCTAAGACAGGAGCTGGGAATGAAGATCAGAAATATTAGGTTGACCCTGCTATATTTAAAATGGATAACCAACAATGACCTACTGTGCAGCGCAGGGAACTCTGCTCAGTGTCATGTGGCAGCCTGGATGGGAGGGGAGTTTGCGGGGAAAGTGGACACATATATGTGTATGGCTGAGCCCCTTTGCTGTTCATCTGAAAGTATCATGACATTGTTTGTTAATTGACTATACCCCAATACAAAATAAAAAGCTAAAAAAAAATAGAGCATGATGGCACAAAACACCAAAACAGATGTTTTTTAAAAAAGAAATGTTGGATTGGCCATAAAGTTCGTTCAGGTTTTTCCATAACATCTTACGGAAGAACCCAAAGGAACTTTTTGGCCAACCCAGTATATTTCTTACATTATCCCAGTCAGGACATCTTCCTGAGAAGAGTGCATGAGTTTTGAAAGAAGGACATGGGAAGCAGTGTTCCTTCCTTTGGCCCTTTTGGTCTCCAAATATTTATTGAGCATGTTAAGTGGCAGGGTTTCTTACTAGGTACTGTGGCAAAAAACAAGAATGAGTCAGACTTGTCTCGTCTGCAGGCTAGCGTGAGGTATTGATCAAACAAATGAAAAATATTTGAGAGACTGACGTGTACTGGGCTCTGTGGGCTGCAAGGGATTTAGTGATGGACCCACTAAAATGGGTTGGTGCAGCCCCTCCCCCCAGGAATATGAAGTCTAATGAGAAGGCGGGTCTTGAACAGTAATGATGAGTGTGGGGAGTGTCTTGAGAGGGAATGTTTTGCGGGGGCGGTCTGTTGGAGTGTCTAGCAGAGAGCCGCCTTCTAGATTCAGGGTCCTGATGGGTCCCCTGAAGCAGTGACAGATCTTAAAACAAAGTGATGGTCACGTAAGTGAATGGAGGTGCAGAATAATGCTATGGAGTCCTTGCCAGAAGAAGTAGTAGATGGGAGAGTCTCAAGTAGGAAAAAGCTGGGTCCTTTGGGGTGTACCATTATGATGAGAATATCTGAGGATTTGGGATTCAATCCTAGGCGTGATAGAAAGCCACTGAAAAGGCTAAGCAGGGGTTTGAGGTTCTTTAATATACTTTTCTAAGAAGGCCATCTGGGGTACTTTATTGGAGTACCAATGGGTCCCAAAGGCACAGTGTAGACCATTTAGGGGCTCTTGGGGCAAACCCAAGCTGTGGAGGATGGTGGCTTGGACTAAAGTGCTAGCCGTGGAAATGCGGGAAGTGGACAGATTCAGGAGCCACTGAGAAGGAGGTATAATAGGACTTGTTGGGACTAATGAGTGAATAGGAGTCAGGGAATACCAGGTTTCTTACATGAGGATCTGGGTGGATGGTGAGACCCTCAACAGGACAGGATGTGCCAAGGAGACCCACGCTGAGGGGACTGGGATGATGAACTCAGTTTGCATGTTTGCTGTGCATCAGTTTCCTTGTCTGTGAAATGGGTTGTTGCAAATGTAATGAATAAACTTTAAGCACTGAGAACAGTGCCTGGCACACTGTCACACGTGCATGAGTGTATGAGGCACCTGAGGGCCATCAAGTTGATCGGTGCAAAGGCAGTTGGGTGCCAGGATTGGGCGTTCAGGACACTGGGGGGCTGAGAGGATTTAGGATCGTCACTGAGGCCTTGGGAATGACTTGGAACGAGTCACCAGAGGAAGGATACAGAGAGGGGAGAAGAGGACCCAGGACGGTGCCCTGAGGCACCATCACTTCAATGCTGGTTGATAGGAGAGAGGAGGAGAAGTCAGTCAGAGGTCCCAAGAGGAGCATAGCGCAAAGCAGGAGGGACGGCCCAAGCATGTGATTGTCCAGGAAACAAGGAGAGAGACTCAAGAAGAAGTGGGTGGTCCACAGAGTCATAGGTTACCCGGGCCGAACCAACCAAATTACCAAGAAACGCCATTTGATTTAGTGGCAGAGATCACTGGTGAGAAAAGACGAGTGTCTAAATAACCAGAATACAAAGTTGAACACAACAGCCCTGGATTCAGGTAGAGAGGCGTGTTCCTACCTGGGAAGGGCTGTAGCAGGCTTGCCGGAGGATGCCAGCTCTGAGCTTGGGCATTAGACCGTGGGGCAGGAGGGCCAGGAGCGCCAGCTGGGTAGAACTACCTGCATATAAGCAAAAGCGGGAGAAGGTGCAGTGTGTGCCAGGCAGCGGCAGGCGCACAGAGCTCTCTTTAATTTTTCTGATTCTGACCACAGAAAGGAAATGCTTCAGAAACCTCGAGTAGAGTCTGGAAACATTCCTGGGATATGTAGAGAGTGGTTCCAGGGAAGAACTTTTCTTTCGCATTTGATCTACAGGAGTCTTTATTTCAAAAAGCAGGTGACCTGGTGGGCATAGATTCAAGTTGTCTCTGTAGGTGCCACTCAGGATGGCAGCTGCTGGTCACATGGGGCTGGTGACACTTGAAACATGGCTGGTCTGAACCAAGATGGGAAATCCACAGCAGATTTGATAACTTTGAAAGAAAAAAATTAAAATAGCTCATTGATCTTTTTCTTTTACATTGATTACATGTTAAAATGACTCTATTTTAGATACTTTGGGTTAAATACAAGGTACCCAGGTGATGCTAGTGGCAAAGAACCCACCTGCCAATGCAGGAGATGCAAGAGACCCAGGTTTGATCCCTGAGTTGGGAAGATCCCCTGGAGGAGGGAATGGCAACCCACTCTAGTATTCTTGCCTGGAGAATCCCATGGACAGAGAAGCCTGGCGGGCTACAGTCCATGGGTCACAAAGAGTCAGACACAACTGAATCGACTTATCACACATTATTAAAATTAAGTTCAACTATTCCTGCATAATTTTTTAATGTGACTGGAAAATTTTTTAAAAAAACGTGGCTCATATTTCTATTGGACAGGTCAGATCTCTTGTGAAGGAAAGTCTAAAAGGTTCTCACTGAATACAGGTATAGATATACTGAAGACTTGTACTTTCTTAGATATTACATTCACTATCATTTTAGAAAATACAAAGATTAGTAGTATGCTTTTTTTGGTCTTAATGTAAGTTTTGCTTTTATTAAAAAAAAAATTCTTTGAAGAATCGTGTTGAAAGGCCCATTATGTTTCCACGGCCCATTAACTTTTACTTATTTACTTACTTTTTTTGTTGAGTCCTGGCATAGCTCACAAATCACAGGAGAAGAATTTTCACTAAGAGAGCCTTTTAGGCACCGTTCAGCACAGCTAAACCTAAAAAAGTCATCCCAAACTGCCTACAGAGTTACCTGAAAGTTGATGATGTCAGAAACTTCCCAGTCTGGCTCCCAGGGAAGTGTGGGTTCACTGCTGGAGCCCAGCCTTGTGTGTGCATGGCATGGTCTGGGTGGTGATTCAGCTGGAGGGCTGTCTCTGTCGGGCATACCTCCATGGGAAGCAGACCACCACTTCCCATGGCACAGGATGCCCTCCTTAGCAGGCGGCTGAGTTAGATGAGTTAGTTGAGTTAAATGAGTTGCCCAGCTCCTCATCTTTACCAGGTCTCCTCAACCATGCTGGGGCCAATGCTGGGGTTGGGGAGCCAGAGACTTTCTGGGGGACACACTTAAAGGGACAGAGACTTGAAGGATAGGGGGCCAAGAGGGAAGTGGATCAGGGGACGTCCCTTGTGGTCCAGTGGTTAAGAATCTACTTTGTAATGCAGGGGATGCAGGTTTGATCCCTGGTTGGGGAACTAAGATCTCACATGCTGCAGGGCAGCTGAAACCTGTGCACGGCAGCTCCTGAGCCCCATGCACTCTGGAGCCCCGTGCCACAACTAGAGAGTCCATGCTGCTGCAAGGAAAGATCTCGCATGATGCAAGGAAAATCCCAAGTACTGCAACTAAGATCAGACGCGGCCAACCAAATAATAAATGAATAATAACAGACTGGATTGGTAGACGGATTTCTTTCTTTGTCAAGCCTTGATTTATGGTGGTGACCAGCCTAAGAAGGACAAGAGGAAGAAGACAAGAAACTCCAGGCAAGAGGACTAGGAGCTAGCAAAGTAATGCAGGAGATGGGCAGGAACAGGGCCCTGGAGGGGGAGGAGCCAGGGGCAGGGACAGAAAGTGAAGGAAGCCTGGCTAGAAGCTTGAGGGCTTGATGCAAGAGGATGGCAGGATGGCGCTGTGCTTCAAGAGAAAGCATTGCCCTATCGTATCTTTGACGCTCTTTGAAGGAAGACAGCAGGTTGAGGAATTTGAGGAAACTAATTTGCTATAGGCTGAATATCTTAAGATTAACTGTCTCTGGGTTTCAGACGTGTTTTTGTGTCTTTGCAGGATGAATTGGATCTCACCGACAAAAACCGGGAGGCTGTATTTGCACTGCCCCCTGAGAAGAAATGGCAGATCTACTGCAGCAAGAAGAAGGTACCCTCTCTGACCCCTTCCACTGCCCCGCAGGGTCCACAGCTTGGGCAGCCCTTGCTTCCACGCTCGCTCATTCATTTCGCAAGCCTTTGTTCCACACCAGCATCATTCCATTCTAGGTGTCGGAGGAACAACAGTGAATGAATCAGGACAGAAATAATCCCTGCTCTCATGGAGCTTACATGCAGAGGGTTAAACTGTTCTTCTGGGTTCCAGGAGGGATGCTGGGTTAGAGAGATGCACGATGACAAGTCCAGATTCCCTTTTCGTGGCTGTGTGCACGCGGGGAGGGCATGCCACCCTGGGCGGTACCTGGGGGCAGCTCTGTTGGAAGGACTGGTTTTGGGGAAGTGAATAGTCTCTGCTGGATCTTTAGCCTGGGCCATGTCCCAGGCTGTGTCCCTGTCCCAGGGCAGCACGCAGGTCAGGGACACACATGTCTCTGCTCTATGCACCCCCCAACCTTCATTAAAGGGTGTCAGGCTCCTGACTGCGGTCCTCCCTAGCAGGGTGTGCCGGGCTGCAGTCAGGACTGAGCTGGATTTTCTCTCTCCCCTCCACTTTCTCAGTGGCTGTGCTTTCCTCTCCCTTCCTCCCTCTCTCTCTGCCTCTCTCACCTCATTTCTCTCTCTGAGTCTCTCTCGCCTCCTTTCTGTTGGGTTGGCCATAAGGTTCGTTCTGGTTTTTTCATAATGTCTTATAGAAAAACTCAAACTTTTTGGCCAACCCAATGTTTTAGCCTGTCTGTTTCTTTCACTCTATTTTTCTTTCCTTGGCTCACTTTCCTCCCCATCCCTCTACCCTCTCATCTCCCAGGCTTGCAGCTTCATCTCTTCACTTCAATGCACAGGTGTTTGGGAGTTGGGACCTGCTATTCCAGCCCCCAAAAGCTTAGAAGTCTCCCTCCTGGGAGAAGATGGGCAGGTCTGGGGCAGTGCAAGACTGCTTCTCCTGCATGCTCCCTGAAGCCCATTTTGGCTCTTCTCTTAGCCTTCTTGCTCGGGATATTTGTTCCATCCTAGGCTCCATCCTGGGCCAGACCGAGCTTGCAAATCTGGTCACTCTTCTAGAATTGGAAGGGACTGAGGAGCAACCCAGCCCAGTTTTTTATTCCACACAGGCCGCAAGGAAGGCCTGGAGGGGCGATGGCCTCACCCAGAGTCACCAGCCAGCATGACGAGCGGCTGCGCTGACGCTGGAATGCCGGCCTGCTGAGAACCTGCGGGCACTGTGAGCCACGTCTAGTATAGTCAAGGCATTTATTAAGCAGCTGCAGAATACCATGCTCTGTGCCCAGGAGTCTCATTATGAGGAGAGCAGATCTTCAAAAAACTCACACTATAGAAATAAAGAAGAAAAGGAGGAGAAAATGAATTTCAGGAATCTCTCGTGATTCCCCACTTTCCAAATCGATTGACGATGGAGGTCCCATAAAAATGCACTAAAATGTAAGGACGCTTCTCACCACCTTCCAGACCAGACTGTGTCATCTCCCAATACACTTTCACTCCCCATCTTTCCACACGGCACTTCCCCTGCCTGTAACACTCTCCCCTTGTCTCAGCCTCAGTAATCTTGAGTAACTCAGCTCAGTCCTCTCAGACCCCCACCCCATCTTCCCCATTAGCGTTCTGTGTTAGCTGACCCCCACCCTGGTTTCCAGGGCCCACAGTGGACAGTCCTGCCACAGAGCACTGATCACCCTGCCTCTGGTATTAGACAGGCTATTACATGGATGGCTTTTTGTTCAGTACTTTCAGGGCTCATAGCAGTGATTGGCATGGAGTAGGTGCTCATTAAATGCACGTGGAGTGGCTAAATGAGAAGCCAGTGAAGGCAGGAAAGTTTGTGTTTCATGGTACATTTGTTTATGTGCAGTGATCCCCTCTGTAAGGCGGAAGCTTACAGAGGCCTCAGTTACGGGAGCCTCGTGGCTTTAGGCGTACAGGCAGGTGAAGTCACAAAGACCCAATCAAAGCAGGTTTCTCACTGATCTAAAATTTTAAGATTTAAGAAATTTAAAATCTTGGATTTTAAGAAACAAAATCATGAAACCCAAGTGGATGGGACTGAAAGATGCAGGGCAACGTCCAGGCTGGCTGGCAGGCAGGTGGTCCATCAGGAAGGTGCTTGAGGAGGTAAATGTTTCATGCTAATTTGAAAGCAGGAAATTGGTAGAAAGCCAATAAAGGGGAGCATCCAAATGGGACAGAGACAGGAAGGAGGAGGGAGTGTGAAGAGCACACCCACAGCCGGAGGAGGGGTCTGAACTTTCAATCAGCGTCAATGCTTGTCCAGTTCCCATCATTCCTGCCCACCCCTGGGGAGGAGTTGAGGCTTTCTCTTGGGACCTGAGGGCTGGGTCTGATCTGGGCTCTGCCTTCCGGCTGTACAGACCCCATCCCCCACCCCCTTTCCAAAACCCAGGACCTTGGGTTGTGGGGGAGGGAATCTCTTTCTCTCCTTTTTAAAAGTTACAATTTATTGAGCACCTACTCTGTGCCAGGCACTACACCAAATGCTTACTATCAATCAGTATTTTTCAAAACTCCGAAAGACCAAGTTTTTTAAAGGTCCAGGCTGTCACAGACCGATAGTATTTTATAAAATATAGTGAGAATGATATCAGAAAAAATGAAGTTTGAGAAAGTAGATGTACAAAGTACAAGTGCACATTTTCATTAGATTCAGCAGGCTGAAAGTCGTGTTTCATTACATGGAGTCAGAACAAGTACGACAGGGGGGAAAAAATAAGTTTATTTTTAACCATAATATATTGTTTATTGAAAGTGTGTATACCTGCATGGTTTCTGCCCATGTCATTCTCCGGTCCTGAGGTTCGGATGTTCGTGATCTGAATCTTGCTGGGGAAGAAGTAGAAGCCTAGGGAGCTTCTGTGACTCCCTCAGAGTCACTCCGTCTAGGCGGGGCTGGGAGATGAACCTGAATGCTGACCTGGAATGAAGCTCAGGACTCCAGGCCGTGGGCCTGTCTTGTCGGGCGGTCCATACAACCCTTGCTCTTCTTCTAGGAGCAGGAGGACCCCAACAAGCTGGCGACCAGCTGGCCCGACTACTACATCGACCGCATCAACTCCATGGCTGCGGTGAGCCTCTGCCTGTCCTGCCCCGGCCCCACCTGGAAAGGCTGTGGGGGGTGTGGCCCTCATGTTCCCCTGCAGCCCACATCTGGGGATCAGCAGCTTTCCAGTTATTCCCAAGATTGTATCATGACCCCTCCCTCCGCTGTGTGACTTTATAGAGTCCGCAAACCATTGAAACAGTGATGAATGATGTGTAGATCACCCAGGCTTGAGAAACAGGCTAATCATTCTCCCCAGTTTACAGATGAGGAAAGTGAAGCCCGGCACTGGACCCTGGGTCTTCTCAGAGCCTGACACTCTGGTCTCAGTAAACCATTGGTGGGGCCTCACCCCTCCTGAGGCGAGGGGGGCCCCCGGTTCACAGGCAGGCTGGGGGTGCAGGGAGCTGGGAGACAGGCAGGCCAGCGCGACTCTGCCGCCTTCTCTGACCTCAGATGCAGAGTCTGTACGCGTTTGATGAGGAGGAGACGGAGATGAGGAACCAAGTCGTGGAAGACCTGAAGACTGCCCTCCGGACACAGCCTATGAGGTGTGCCCCTTCCCTCGCCCCTCTTACGTCCCTCCCCCAGTGGGGCCCTCAGCTTCTCGAAGCTTCTCCCAGAGCTCTGCTCCCATCCCAGGCCCCTTGCCCGACTCCACTCTCAGCATCCCCTCGTGCTTGCTTCTCCCTCTTTCACATCTGGGCTCCCACTCGCCCCTCTCTCTCTGAGGAGCTGCGATGCTTCCAGATGAGCATGTTGGGGAGGGCAGATGAACATAGGAAGATGGGGTAGACCTCCGGTCCAGAGGTGGGCGTACCTGCACGGTGCTCAAGAGCTCTGGAAAGGGAGGAGCCCCCCTCAGGGAGGTGAGAGTGGGTGAGAAATACGCTAGCCACTAGAGGGCGATGTGCTGTCTCCAGATGAGATTTCTTCCTTTAGCGTGGGAGCAGGCAAGGAAGCAGGTGGTGGCCGTCTCCAGGACTGAAAAGAACCTCTCCCTGCGTCCCATCGTGAAAGAGCACAGGCTCCTCTCGTGCCTGGCAACTGGCTCATTCCGGCTTAGGGGAGGCAACTGTTAAATTTTCAGCAGTTTTGCAAGCTGCTTGTTAAAACTATGATTAAAATGTAAATTATATCTACTCATGATTTTAAAAATGCCACAAAAACCAAAGGTAATGAAGAACTTGAAACTTATCACTCCTTAACTACCTGATGGTTTGATGACATTTTCCTGTACGCTCACGTGTGCCCACTGAAATTGCAGCTGTTGTGTGTGCCTGGTGGGAATATGTGAACAGTACATGTCTCCCCAGCTCCACGTTCAGTGACACCACATGACTAGCTTGAAGTCAGCTGTGCTGGAGTATTTATATGATGGAAATTGGCAAACAGCACAGTCAGGCCTGTTTCTTTTCCGAGGGCCAGTTGTTACCAACACACGAGTCTGCCTGTGTGTGTGTATGTGTGTGGTCTGGGGTGACCTTTCTGCCCCAGGAGTCTGGAAGCGGAGCCTCTTGGAGAACAGGGGCTCCCTAACCCCTGCTTGTTGCTCAGGTGGGGTGGGGGTCTGATTTAGAAAGGGGATACAGGAAGGTTGAGAAAGTCAGGAAGTGGAAGGGTTGAGGGGATGTTGCCTGGTTCATCTCCCACTTCCATCTGTTTTTCTTTCTCTTAATCAAATTCTGATTACAAATGTCACACATAGTCATGGTGAAATTTTGTGGGATACATAAAAGTGTATAGTAGAAAAAAAGTAAATGATAGCTATTTTTAACAATGCATTAGCAAATTTGGAAAACTCAGCAGTGGCCACAGGACTGGAAAAGGTCAGTTTTCATTCCAATTCCAAAGAAAGGCAATGCAAAAGAATGCTCCAATTACCGCACAATTGCACTCATCTCACATGCTAGTAAAGTAATGCTCAAAATTCTCCAAGCCAGGCTTCAGCAATATGTGAACCGTGAACTCCCTGATGTTCAAGCTGGCTTTAGAAAAGGCAGAGGAACCAGAGATCATATTGCCAACATCCGCTGGATCATGGAAAAAACAAGAGAGTTCCAGAAAAACATCTACTTCTGCTTTATCGACTATGCCAAAGCCTTTGACTGTGTGGATCACAATAAACTGTGGAAAATTCTGAAAGAGATGGGAATACCAGACCACCTAACCTGCCTCTTGAGAAATCACCAAAGAAAGGCAATGCCAAAGAATGCTCCAACTACCGCACAATTGCACTCATCTCACAGGCTAGTAAAGTAATGCTCAAAATTCTCCAAGCCAGGCTTCAGCAATACATGAACCATGAACTTCCAGATGTTCAAGCTGGTTTTAGAAAAGGCAGAGAAACCAGAGATCAAATTGCCAACATCTGCTGGATCATGGAAAAAGCAAGAGAGTTCCAGAGAAACATCTATTTCTTCTTTATTGACTATGCCATAGCCTTTGACTGTGTGGATCACAATAAACTGTGGAAAATTCTGAAAGAGATGGGAATATCAGACCACTTGACCCGCCTCTTGAGAAATATTGCATAGGATATACTAAAATTTTGCAGTTAGGGCCACAAATTCAAATTTAACTTGTCATCCTATATGCTTAAAAACAGCTTTATTAAGAAAGTCATGTATCATAAAATTCCAGAGCTTTGTGTACAATTCAGTGGTTTTTAGTTTATTCAGAGTTACCCAACCACCACCACAATCTACTTTTAAAAACATTTTATCACCCAGAAAAGAAACCCTGTAGTCATTATCAGTCACTCCTTTCCCCAGTTCCTTTTTCCACAGCCCTAGGCAACCACTAATTTACTTCCTGTCTTTACAGACTTGCCCACTTTGGACATTTCACATATAAGGACTCATACGAACAATACGTGATCTTTCATGACCAATCTCTTGCACTTAGGATGGCTTCACTGTTTATCCATGTTGTAGTGTGTATCACTGCATCCTGTTTTATGTGCTAAATTGGGCAAGCCTAATCATATGGTAATTTAAAATAAAACCACTTTGCTAGTGTCAGGCCAACGACTGTCTTTACTTCCAGACTCAGATCTGAACAGATCCCTGGAGCTATTCTTTCCAATTCTTTTGTCTCCTTTGTTTGTACTCTTGGGAACTTGTCCTTCTGCTTTTGGAGCCTGGGACCAGAGCTATCTTCAAGGCAACAGGGTTGGGGCAGTTAGAGGAGAAGTTGCCCGGAGTCAGAGGTGAAGGATGGAGAAGAGCCTGGTGCCCCGTTGCTACTGCTGCGAAGTTGCTTCAGTCGTGTCTGACCCCATAGGCAGCAGCCCGCCAGGCTCCCCCATCCCTGGGATTCTCCAGGCAAGAACACTGGAGTGGATTGCCATTTCCTACTCCAATGCATGAAAGTGAAAAGTGAAAGTGAAGTCGCTCAGTCGTGTCTGACTCTTAGCTACCCCATGGACTGCAGCCTACCAGGCTCCTCCGTCCATGGGATTTTTCCAGGCAAGAGTACTGGAGTGGGGTGCCATTGGTAAAAAGGACCTGAAATAACCAAATACACAAATACAAGGCGGGAATTGTCAGAGCTACCTGTCTGCTTCCACACCTCTGGGGAAGATGCTTTTGTGATGTCTCCTGGCTTTCTCTTTCCTTTGGGATCTGCCCTTGACGTTGGTTGTCACCAAATGTCCCCTCTATGAAATGTTAAAAATATTAATAACCCAGTGGGGTTAATCCATGACCTAAAGTTTGAGCTAACCTTGCTTTCGATAGTGGTCTTCGGCCAGAGGATGTGATTTAAAGAAACAAGAACAGTTTTGCTTTGAAAGTCGGAAGAGCTTGATTTCACGTCTGCCAGCGTCGCTCTTCCCCAGCCTGGAGCCCAGCCCTGACTCCATCCCTGCTCTCTTTCCCTCCACTCTCTGGCTGCCCCCAAGGACAGGACGATCTAAGACCAAGGCCCTGCCTTTGACCCCATTGTCCATTCTGCTCATGGCCTTGAGAACTATGGTCTACACAGGACAAACCAAGCCCCTGCTGGAACTGTTAGGGGAAGCACGCTGACTGAAACCGCCCGCCCTGGCCAGGCTCTCTAGTTACCATTTGCATCAGTTGTTTTAGGACAAGAGGAACAGGGAACTAATAAGGTAAGGAACCGGGAACTTATAAGTCACCACCAACCGAAAGAGTTCAGGAAAGGTCAAAAGGCGACACCGCGTGTCCGTCCACCTCCCAGAATCCCTCTCTCTGGCATCCATCTTGGCTGGGCGATGCGTGCACCACCAGGAAGGACTCTGGGTCAGAATGATTGGCCAAAGACAACCTGGAAACTAATCCCATCACCATAAAACCCAAGACCGCAAGCCACGTGGCAGAGCAGTACTCCTGCTCTCCGCCTGGATGCCTTCTTCCAATAACTGGTCAAACAGGAGATGGCAAGAGTGAATGTCAACATTCTACGAATCAGCGAACTAAAATGGACTGGAATGGGTGAATTTAACTCAGACGACTATTATATCTACTACTTTGGGCAGGAATCCCTCAGAAGAAATGGAGTAGCCATCATGGTCAACAAAAGAGTCTGAAATGCAGTACTTGGATGCAATCTCAAAATTGACAGAATGATCTCTGTTCGTTTCCAAGGCAAACCATTCAATATCACAGTTATCCAAGTCTATGCCCCAACCAGTAATGCTGAAGAAGCTGAAGTTGAAAGGTTTTATGAAGACCTACAAGACCTTTTAGAACTAACACCCAAAAAAGATGTCCTTTTCATTATAGGGAACTGGAATGCTAAAGTAGGAAGTCAAGAAACACCTGGAGTAACAGGCAAATTTGGCCTTGGAATGCGGAATGAAGCAAGGCAAAGACTAATAGAGTTTTGCCAAGAAAATGCACTGGTCATAGCAAACACCCTCTTCCAACAACACAAGAGAAGACTCTATACATGGACATCACCAGATGGTCAACACCGAAATCAGATTGATTATATTCTATGCAGCCAAAGATGGAGAAGCTCTATACAGTCAACAAAAACAAGACCAGGAGCTGACTGTGGCTCAGATCATGAACTCCTTATTACCAAATTCAGACTCAAATTGAAGAAAGGAGGGAAAACTGAGGGATTGGGGGCAGGAGGAGAAGGGGACGACCGAGGATGAGATGACTGGATGGCATCACGGACTCGATGGATGTGAGTCTGAGTGAACTCCGAGAGATGGTGATGAACAGGGAGGCCTGGCGTGCTGCGATTCATGGGGTCGTAAAGAGTCGGACACGACTGAGTGACTGAACTGAACTGAACTGAAGTATATTTATATAATCATGTAGAAATACTCACAGATGCCCATTGGAATCAAATGTATTCATTATATGGAGTGCTTCCCTCAGCTTCATTTATGGCATGTCCTCAGATCATTAATTATTGTTCTACTAAATCAAGGGTTTTAAGCCTTTGTGTGTGTGTGTGTGTGTGTGTGTGTGTGTGTGTATGCATGCACATGTGCGTGCATGCATGCCATGGATGACTTTGGTACCCAAATGAAACCTATTGACTGCTTATTAGAATGATGTTTCTAAATAATAAAATAGATAGAAATAGATAAGGTTTAAAAATGAACCAATTAAATTGAAATACAGCCACCAAATTTTAAACATTGGTGAGATAGCAGTAAATGTACTGCTTTATGCCTTAACTAAAAAGAACTAGCAACCACCATAACTTTGAAGTGCTGATGAGTGGAAATGATATTTTGAGATATCTGTAACAGCTGCAATTTGAGATGAAAATAGCTGTGATTTCTTTGGGTGAGAAAGTCAGAAATTCTGGTAATGCCACTATATTTTATGGTTTACATTCATCATTGAGAGAAATGCTAAATTCAAGGTAGAGATTACCCCAAAAAAGTGTATTTTTTGTTTCCCGTGGAAGTTCATTAGCCATAGACGGCTTAGGGGAACACATATTCCGGGTTAAGAACTCCTGCACTAAATGATGTTTAATATTTTTGCTAACATTTACGCTAACTCAGATGTTTTCTTAGGGGTCCCTTAAAGAGTGCCTTCCCCAGCCTTGATCCCCTGATGCAGCGACTCTGATGGCTCCCCTCTCTGGAAGTCTTCCTTGTTTGCTTGTAATTCCCTTCATTCCCATCCTCACTGGTAATGAGTCTTCAGGTTTAACAGCCATGATAATTATCCTAATAATTATCATAATCATCCCTTTCACATATATACCTTCATAGTTGTGTCACTGGCAGTCAGCGATATGCAAATGCACAGTATTTAAAATGCAAACAAGATGTGAGTCCCTTGTGAGGTGGTAAGGATTTTAGAGCTTTGTGGTTGTGCAGTTGTTAAGTGATGTCCAACCCTTTGCGACCTCATGGACTGCAGCACCCCAGGCTTCCCTGTCCTTCACTATCTCCCAGAGTTTGCTCAAACTTATGTCCAACCATCTCATCCTCTGTCGTCGCCTTCTCCTCCTGCCCTCAATCCTTCCCAGTATCAGAGTCTTTTCCAAAGAGCTGGCTCTTCACATCAGGTGGCCAAAGTATTGGAGCTTCAGCATCATTTTTTCTAATGAATATTCAGGATTGATTTCCTTTAGGATTGGCTGCTTTGATCTCCTTGCAGTCCAAGGGGCTCTTTAAAAGTCTTCATCAGCACCACAGTTCTAAAGCATAAGCTCTTCAGTGCTTTGAAAGTGAAAGTGTTAGTTGCTTAGTCATGTCCGACTCTTTGCAACCCTGTGGACTGCAGCCTGCCAGGCTCTTCTGTCCATGGGATTCTCCAGGCAATAATACTGGAGTGGGTTGCCATTTCCTTCTCCAGGGGATCTTCCTGACCCAGGGATTGAACCCAGGTCTCCTGCATTGCAGGTAGGTTCTTTACTATCTGAGCCATCAGGGAAGCCCTAATAAGTTGACCATATAGCAACCACGGAGGGATTAGTGCTTTAGATAAACTTTATAAATGAACCAAGTGGCTTCTGTAGATGGGACACAGTGGTCTCTAGATAAGGGGTAGCTGTTTGCAAAATGCAGACAGAATAATATGCAAATGCAGGATACCTATTTGGCTGACGGCTCTGGTCTGGGCAGGTTTGTGACCCGCTTCATCGAGTTGGAGGGCTTGACCTGTTTGCTGAACTTCCTCCGGAGCATGGACCACGCCACCTGCGAGAGCCGCATCCACACCTCCCTCATTGGCTGCATCAAGGCGCTGATGAACAATTCCCAGGGGCGGGCGCACGTGCTGGCGCAGCCCGAGGCCATCAGCACCATCGCCCAGAGCCTGCGCACGGAGAACAGCAAGACCAAGGTGGCCGTGCTGGAGATCCTGGGCGCCGTGTGCCTGGTGCCCGGCGGCCACAAGAAGGTGCTGCAGGCCATGCTCCACTACCAGGTGTATGCAGCCGAGCGGACACGCTTCCAGGTAAGGGCCTGGCTCAGATAGGCGCTCCGTCAGGAATTATTGAATTGAATGCCATTGTTCAAATCAAGATTTTAGGCCTCAGAACTTCCCTGGGGGTCCAGTGGTTAAGACTCTGTACTTCCGCTGCAGGGACACTGGTTCAATCCTTAGTCAGGGAACTAAGACCCCACATGCTGCTCGGCGTGGCCAGGTAAAATAAACGGTGTTAGGGCCTAAGCCTGGACCAGTCCCGGGAGCTCAGGCCATACTAGTGCCTTTTCTTCTCCCTGACTGCTCCAGTAAAGAGACAGACAAGAAGTATAGTGTCTTGGTACAGAGTAAGTCTCAATAGATGTGATGTGTCCACAAACTTTATGATTTGTCCACCAGAATTGACTACATGCTTATTCTGTCATCAAACATTTTAAAGCACCTACTCTGTTTGGAAAGTGACCCTGGACCCTTTGCAGAACATACAAAAGAGATGAAAGGTAGTGATCATGCTATTAAGGAGCTGAGAGTGAACCCCTGGAGGGGTTCCTCTTTCAGGACCCTCACAGATACCAAAATCTGTGCATCCTCAAATCTCTTATAGTTGTGCAATATTTGCATATAACCTATACACATCCTTCCTTGTACTTTAAGTCATCTCTGGATTACTTGTAATACCTACTATAATGTAAGTGCTCTGTAAATAACTGTAAATAAAGTATAAATGCTATGTAAACAGTTGCCAGTGCACAGCAAATTCAAATTTTGCTTTTTGAATCTTTCTGAAATATAAAATATATATGTATATATTTACTTTTTAATGTGGGGTTGGTTGAACCCATGGATATGGAGGGCTGATGAGCTGTAAACAGCTGTAAAGTGCTGAAACTGCATTTTGGCATCACCCAGCAAAATAGAGCACGTCTCCAAGGCTGAGTGGGAGAGGAATAAGGCAGGACTGGGGCTGCGATGTGGAGAGGCAAAGGACACTTCTTGGAAAAGGTGAGCTTAGAGAACGTTCGAGATGAGTTGGATAGATCGGGTACAGAGAATGAATGCAGCATTCTGGGTGGTTGGAAAGGTGGGAGCAAAGGTGCGAGGCTGGACCTGTAGGATCCTGATCCGTCCCTTCTTTTCGGTCCTGCCTTTCCATCCAGACCCTGCTGAATGAGCTGGACCGGAGTCTGGGCCGATACCGGGATGAAGTGAACCTGAAAACAGCCATCATGTCCTTCATCAACGCTGTCCTCAATGCTGGCGCCGGAGAGGTGAGGCCTCTTCTCCGTGTCCTTGCTGTGCTCTGCCTTTCTGGCCTGGGAAGAGGGCGTGAGTGCTGCCTGGGGAAGTGGCAGAGGGTCGGTGTGGCTGCCTCTGCCATCACCGTGTCTTCAGATTGTCTGTGTGACGTCTTGCCCCCTGCACTGGACACCAGGAAAGAGGGGTTCCTGGGGAGCTTCCTGCATGGGTGGCGTCGTGGATTATGTGTGTCATGGGCAAAGCCCAAGCTTGTCTGGCTGATGATGGCTTAGGATGGCGGGGGATCATTTATAGGAGGAGGACAAGTGTTGACTCTTCTTTCTAGAACTTTCTAAATACTGTTTCTGGACTGATTTCTGAGCTGGCCAGTCATAGTCTTCTAGAGTCTTCTGTTAGGATGTGCAACTTCCGATTTTCCTTCAGAATGGGGTCAGAATGAGATTCCCAGACCTTAAAAATAGAAAAATGGAAGATGAACTTGAAAAGCAGGTAACTCCCCAAATTCTAAGGCAGTCTGATGCCTCGTTGAAGGTCAGAAGGGGCAACTTAATAATGATCTCTGCTTTCCCCTGTTTTTTGCCAGCATACTCTTTTTTTTTTTTTGGCGTCGTGGATTATGTGTGTCATGGGCAAAGCCCAAGCTTGTCTGGCTGATGATGGCTTAGGATGGCGGGGGATCATTTATAGGAGGAGGACAAGTGTTGACTCTTCTTTCTAGAACTTTCTAAATACTGTTTCTGGACTGATTTTTGAGCTGGCCAGTCATAGTCTTCTAGAGTCTTCTGTTAGGATGTGCAACTTCCGATTTTCCTTCAGAATGGGGTCAGAATGAGATTCCCAGACCTTAAAAATAGAAAAATGGAAGATGAACTTGAAAAGCAGGTAACTCCCCAAATTCTAAGGCAGTCTGATGCCTCGTTGAAGGTCAGAAGGGGCAACTTAATAATGATCTCTGCTTTCCCCTGTTTTTTGCCAGCATACTCTTTTTTTTTTTTGCATCCCATCCTGATGACCTGAGTTAGGTGAGGTAGGTTGAGGGAATTAGCTGCCCTAAGATGCTGACACGGAGAAGGCAATGGCACCCCACTCCAGTACTCTTGCCTGGAAAATCACATGAATGGAGGAGCCTGGTAGGCTGCAGTCCATGGGGTCGCTAAGAATCAGACACGACCGAGCAACTTCACTTTCACTTTTCACTTCTATGCATTGGAGAAGGAAATGGCAACCCACTCCAGTGTTCTTGCCTGGAGAATCCCAGGGACGGGGGAGCCTGGTGGGCTGCCGTCTATGGGGTCGCATAGAGTTGGACACGACTGAAGCAACTTAGCAGCAGCAGCAGCAGGATGCTGACATCACCTGGGTCAGTACCAGCTATTTATACTGACATCTGTTTGATTAGTTGCCAACCATATTTCATTAGATAGTTTTTATGAATATCATTCTTGTTAGGTAGGTAATGTCATGCCCATTTAGCTGATGAGAAAACTAAGCCTTCTGCAGAGTCACAAAACTGGTAAGTGACAGAGCAGGGATTGGAACCAAGATCTGTCTGGTTCCAAAGCGTGTGCTCTGTATCACTCTTCAGCACCGCTCTTTGAGGCCAGAGTCTTAGAGAAAGCTGGTGAAGGACTTGAAGTGAGGCAGGAGAGCTAAAGCAGGTGACTAACAAGGTGAAAGGATGTCTCCTCCCACCCCTGCTTGCTGCTCTGGAACCTGAAGCAGTTCCGATGCATTTGCTGCTGGGGATGTGATGGAACTGGAGTGGCCGTGAGGGGACCACTGGGGGACTCTTGCAGAAATGGAGACCAGCCCGTGAGCCTAGTACCCCCTTGGTGACCCCCAGGATAATCTGGAGTTCCGCCTGCATCTGCGGTATGAGTTCCTGATGCTGGGGATACAGCCCGTGATTGACAAACTCCGGCAGCACGAGAATGCCATCCTGGACAAGTAAGGCCCAAGCCACCCATCCCCACCGCAAACCTATGGGGAAAGCACCTTAGTGGGGGATGGGCGAGACCCTCAGAGAGGCTTCTGTTTCCTGGGAGACCACCTGCCACACCCAGCATCAGTTCAGGAGCAGCTCTGGGTCTGGGGGAAAGGTGGACGACGGCTCTCCCACCCCCTGTCCCACATCACCTATGTCCCCTCCTGGCCTCCTCGCCAACCTCCTGTCTCATCTCTCATGTTAGAGGAGGTGGACCCAGTGGTCCTCTGCCGTGGCAGTACCAATCCTGGGGGGAATTTGGAAATGTAGGGGTGTTCTTTGGTTGTAGTGTGGGGAGGCACTACTTGCACTGGTTGTAGGGAGCCAGGAACGCCAAACATCCACCGTGCCCTCCTGCTCAGCAGAGACCCGCCCCTCAAGGCGCAAGCCATCAGGGCCTTTGTTGACTAAAGAGCACAATGAAGCTCCTGTGTATCACCGGTGGGCCCCTCTGGTCCACCGCCTTCACACAGGCTATGTTATTACACTAGGTCTTAAGGGAGAGAGCATGGGTGGATGGATCCTTTTGCAGTGGAGTGGAGGAGGGGATGGGGTAGAAAATGACAGATTGGCTTTGAGTGGAGACCTAGGAGGTCTGAGAACACTGGGGAAGGTCAACCTAGGTCAGTGATCCTTGACTGTGGGTGATTTCACCCCCCTCCCCAACCCAGTGGACATCTGGCAGCAGCTGGACACATTTTTGGTCATCAAAACTCAAAGTGGAGGCCGCTGCAGGCATCTGGTGGGTAGAGGCCAGGGATGCTGGTACATGTCCTTCAACTCACGGGTCCACCTCCCCCCACAGAGTCAGGGATGATCCAGCCACAAATGTCAACCTGGGAGAGCCTGATTGAAGGTCATAGGACCCTGGGTTGGCCTCTCCAGGGACAGGCATGAGATTCTATCAAGGACGAGAGTGTTGACGTACAGGAAGCTAACTTCTTTCTGGTTTTGCCTTGGCCTCATTTGCATGAAGCCTTCAAATTTAGTCATTTCAGAGGCTTAAAGGGGCTGTAACCCTCGCCCAGGGCTGACCTGGTGGTGATGTCTACTTCCTCTATACCCCCATCCCATCTAGGCATTTGGACTTCTTCGAGATGGTCCGGAATGAGGATGACTTGGAGCTGGCCAGGAGGTTTGACATGGTGAGAAGCCTGGAAAGACGGGACAACTGCAGTGGGTCCCGACTCCTGTGCTGTGTGTTAGCCTGGTTCCCTGGTGGTGCCACCGTGGGCGGGTCTCACTTCTGGAGCCCTGGCACTACAGTGGCTCTACAGAGCCTCACCTTAAACTTGGAGAGCATCTCCCCTGGAGGAGACTGCAACCCCCAAAGGAAGGAGAGACAGTTCTTACACACGGCTACCCTCAAATGCCTCCTCTGGGATGACTTTCTCCCTGTCTTCCAGTAATCTGAGTCACCTTTCCCCATTGCCAACCTGATCCTGCTTAGCAAACAAAATCATTTCCATATGAGCCTTGGGAGCCCTGAAAATACACACACCTGCTGCTTTAATATGGTGCTAGAAAATCCCTGTCCAAACAGAGACCTACTTTGGGCTGGTGCTTCAGTGGCCAAGCACCATCCTTTTCAATTTTAAAAAGAACCCCAGATACAAAGAGAAGGAAAGCAATGTTTGAGAGGACCAGCAGCTTCTTGCTGTCACACAGCTGCAGAGTTGTTCTGGCGTTTGCTCCCAGGCTGTGGATCTAGGCCACGTGCTCCTGGAGTCATCCAGGCCCTGCTTCCTCCGCTTAGTTTGAATCAGTAGTTCTCAACCAGGGGCGAGTTTACTTCCCCTGGGGAAGTAAACTACAATGTTAAGAGATGTCCTTAGCTGTCACAGTGGGTGTGCGGAGGATGCCCCTGCATCTGGTAGATATAGGGCTAAGATGCTGCTAAATCATCTGCCGTGAACAGGGCAGCCCCTCACCCCCACCGATAAAAAACCATCTAGTTCAAGATGCAGGGTTCCCAAGGCTGGAGAACCCTGGTTTATATAATTAGCACATCTCTCTCCTCCTTTTCTCTGCCCTTCTCTTTTTTTAAGCCTGGACCAGAGGCAGGGAGGGAATGCTGTCCTGCAGGATGGGGCTCAGTGGATGGAAACAGGGTCATCTCCCCCTCTATTCTCTTTCCCTGCTCCTTCCCCTACCCTCATCCTCATTCACTGTGCCCCCCACACCCTCAGGTCCACATTGACACCAAGAGTGCTTCCCAGATGTTTGAGCTGATCCACAAGAAGCTGAAGCACACGGAGGCCTACCCCTGCCTGCTGTCCGTCCTACACCACTGCCTACAGATGCCCTGTGAGTGGCACCCCGCCCTTGGCCAGTCTGAGCCCTTGGCCCGGGGCATCTTGAGACAAGGTGGCAGAAGCTCCCAGGGTCGGGGTGTCTCCCCATGTCTCCCTCCTGGCCCAATTGTACCCCAGTTCCCTGGAGGTCAGACTGGAGTGCTCAGGCCCCTACTCTACCCGTCTTCCTTGGAGTCAAGACGTTCACTGTCCCCAGCACAGGGGCTGAGGATTCAGCCCTGAGCAATGCCAACATCCTGGACCAACAAGTAGAACTTGATCCCTGCTAAATCAAACAACCCTGACTGCCAGTTCGTGGCAGCGTTGTGATGGGCCTTGGCAGGGCGTTCCAGAAAGAAGTTTCATGCTTGCGGGAGCTGTACAGCTGCGGAGTGGGGGTTGTGGCAATCACGTGCAAGCAAACTCCTTGCTTTGTTTGTTTTTAAAGATTTTATCAACTCTTCCATCTAGCCCTGGCTGGCTTCCACCCTAGCACCCTTGTTCCTGCCTCGCTTTACAAACACCAAATGACCGTGTCTATAGGAGCAGATGCTAAACTCTTAAGATCCAGGTGTATACAGTGACCAAATAAATTCTACATAGTTACTAGTAGCCACCCCAGTGTGCAATCTGAAATGAGTTGTAACTGTACCACTTGGTATTTAAGCTCTTCATAAAATAGCAGATTTGGAAACTGGCGTGGACCAACAAAATGGTCAACCGAGGCGGACTCTCTTTAGTGGTGGTGGTGATGTTGGTGTTGGTAATCATGGTGGTGGTGAAAACTACAATTTATTGTTGCCCACTCAGGGCTGGGTGTGATGGGAGATTAATATAGTGTCTATAAATCTCAAAATGGCTTAAGGCATGTGTTTTATTATCTACATCCTTACAGTGGGTGAGCCTGAGACTTAAACAGTCTTTACGTATGAAAGAATTTTGTTTCTTTGGGGTGAGGACTTAATTTTTTAATTTTTTTTAAGAGAAATTTTTTTCAAAGATATTTATTTGGCTGTACTGGGTCTTAGTTGCAGCATGCAGGATCAAGTTCCCTGACCAGGAGTTGAACCCAGCCCCTCCCCCACCGGCCCCCATTGGGAGCATGGAGTCTTAGCCACTGGACCACGAGGGAAGTCCCCAGGGGTCAGGGCTTTAGATGAATCATGTTCTACTTATGTGAACACAGGCTTTACCCTGTGTTCCTGGATGAAAGGTAAATGGAAGACATTATCATTTTGCAACGCCTGTGCCAGTGGAGTGATGGGAACATAGAGTGGCCTGGACCAGGAGGCTGCCAGTTCTCCAAAACCCAGTCTAGCAGGTCTTGGTGAAAGACTTGGGAATTCTGACTTCTGCACCCATGACGGTTTGGTGCTCCAAGGGCATTGTGAATGGGGCCCCCTAGTCTGCCTCAAAATGGAGCTGTGCAGACATGACCTTCCTCCTTGTAGGTATTATGGTCTGCCTTTGAGGTCAGGATCTTGCTGCTTGACCGCCCTTGGTGGTCAATAGAAACACAGTACTTCGGTTAAGAACCCAGGAAGAGGGGCCTGTGGCGATCCCATGAAAAGAAAGTCCTCCAGCCAGACTATGATTAGGGCAGATGGCAGTAGGGCCCTGTAGAAATAGGCGCAACCCACACAATGCTTTTGCCTTCACAGTTCAGGGTCACCTTCACCGAGAAATCTGCCTGGATTCCAAGACTGCTTCTCCAGCCCATTCTGACCCCCCTCTCAGTACACACCTGTAATTATTTTCCATTCATCTTACTCTGTAGGACAATAACATCGATAATCTTAGAGCCTTTGTTTTTTTTAAAAAAAATTTCCCTAGAGACTTCATCATTCAGCATGTAATGTTTGGAGATTTACTTTTTTGAATGTGCTTTTCTAAGATAATTGTTAAAAAAAAAAAAAAAAAAAAAGCAATTTGCATTCCTAAGGCATGGGATGCTCAGGGTACCAACAGGGAAGAAGGCAGCCGGAAAGCGTTTCAGGGAGTAGAGAAATATATCTAGAGGGTTGACACATTCATAAAAGGTCAGTTGCAGATCAGCAAGAAATGATAGGATTTATGAGCCTTCATTATCAGCAATCACATTTCCTCCTCCATCATCCAGGGAGCTTGCTGAGGGTTGGGAGGGGCTCTTCCCAGCCTGGCCCCAGGCGGTGACCCTAGGGCAGGGCCCCAATGGGCTCTGCAGCTCAGTCAAGATAGGATGTCTGTCCTTCTGCAGACAAGCGAAACGGTGGCTACTTTCAGCAGTGGCAGCTCCTGGACCGCATCCTACAGCAGATTGTCCTCCAGGATGAGAGGGGCGTGGATCCTGACCAGGCTCCCTTGGAGAACTTCAATGTCAAGAACATCGTCAACATGTGAGCAGTGGCCATCCCTTACCTGTCTTCGTCTTCCTTCCCCATCTCTCTCCTACTTGGCGTCTCACCAGCAGAATCTCAGCTCCCTCTCTCAAACCTAGACAGGGCTCCAGATGGGCCCTGGGCCAAAGCATCCAATAGAACTGCCTGAGATAGCAGAAATGGTCTCTATGCACACTGTCTAAACGTGGCTCCTGGGCGCTTGACCCATAGTTAGTGTGACTGAGAAACTGAGTTTCATGTTTTATTTTGTTTTCATTAAACTCAAGTAGCCATGTGACTTGTGGCTGGTGACCACCATACTGGATAGTAGAGGTTTATAGAGGGTGCTTACTGTTCCCCATGATCCACTGCATGGAGTGGATGGAGGGAGACAGTAATGTAACACGGAGGAAGAGTCAGCAACCTATGGCTGTGGGCTAGCCCCCATCCTCCAATTTGTTTTGTGTGGTCCACGAGCTAAGAATAGTTTTACATTTTAAAAGAGTTATTAAAATCACGCACAAGATGCTGCAGCAGAGACCTCACATGTGAAACCTGAAATAGTTACTCTGGCCCTTTAGAGATGGTCTGCCCACCACTGAAAATGGAGCATGACAATTGAATTATTGGAAAAGGATGTCAGAGCCTAAGGTCTCTGGCTTATCATCTTTGACTCACCCTGGGTGTAAAGAAACACCAAGAAATGAGTTTTCAGTTGCATCAGTTAATAACCAGGTCTCATGTTAACACACTTAGTTTTAAATTTTTGCTTTCAGTATCAGTCTGAGTCTGTTGCCCTTAAGGAGATACATTTTCTCTCAATGATTCATTGTGCTGCATTGCAAAGCCAAGTAGAAAATGATTTTTGGACTATTCATGCTACTGTTTTCATTTGCACAAATAGCCGGGTGTAATAGTCAAAATCCTAACTGGTACGCTGGAAGAATACAACTAGTAATCAAAAGGCAGCTTTATTAGGAAACCTTTTAATTTAATTTTTATTTTCTATTGGAGTATATTGATTTACAATGTTGTGTTAGTTTCAGGGGTGCAGCAAAGTGATATAGTTATACATAAGCATGTATCTGGGGAGAAGGCAATGGCACCCCACTCCAGTACTGTTGCCTGGAAAATCCCATGGATGGAGGAGCCTGGTAGGCTGCAGACCATGGGGTTGCTAAGAGTCGGACACGACTGAGCGACTTCACTTTTGCTTTTCACTTTCGTGCATTGGAGAAGGAAATGGCAACCCACTCCAGTGTTCTTGCCTGGAGAATCCCAGGGACGGGGGAGCCTGGTGGGCTGCCGTCTATGGGGTCGCACAGAGTCGGACACGACTGAAGCGACTTAGCTTAGCTTAGCTTAAACATGTATCTATCTATTCTTTTTTAAATTCGTTTCCCATATAGGTTGTTACAGAATATTGAGTGAAGTTCTCTGTGCTATACAGTAAATCCTTGTTGACTGCCTGTTTTATATATAGCAGTGTGTATATGTTAATCCAAAAGACCTAACTTATTCCCTTCATCTTTCCCCTTTGTCATCCTTACGTTTGTTTTCTATGTCTGTGAGGCTGTTCCTGTTTATAAGCTCATTTGTATCATTTTTTATATTTCACATATAAGTGATATCACGTGGTATTTGTCTTTCTCTGCCTGACTTACTTCACTTAGTATGATAATCCCTGGGTCTGTCCATGTTACTATAAATGGCATCATTTCATTCTTTTTTATGGCTGAGTAATATTCCATTTTCTGTATATACCATATCTTCTTTATCTATTCCTCTGTCAATGGACATTTAGGTTGCTCCGTGTTTTGGCTATTATAAATAGTGAAAACAGCTTTATTTTTTTATCTTTTGCTCATTCTTTACACTGTTTAGTGGGGAAGCTTCTCTGCTGAGGATGACAACTCCTCAGGTGCAGTGAACTTTTTGCTGCTTCTTGGACGATAAGAGTCCTAGGCTCACTTTCAGCCACCAACATGGTCTCAAATCTGCAAGTAGAAGGGCTGGTCTTAGATGTGAACCAGCATTCTAGATTTGATTCAGCCTTAAATCTCTTTCCTTCCTGGGTTGGAGCTGGAAGCTGCAGTGGGAAGAGTGAGTGTGTGTGTGTATGTGTGTGAACGTGAGTGTGATGACTGGTTTCTTTCTCTGTTCTCTTTCTCTTCCAGCCCCTTCTATCCCCTCCTTTCCTCTAGCTAACCATTTTCTGAACCCCCACCAGAGGGAGCATGGGGGCAGGAAGGAAAAATGGGAAAAGGCCCTGCTTGATCAGGTAACTTAGTAAAGAGGTTTCCTGCTCTCTGGGTTTAGCCCGTGGATAAAGAGATGACGTATATCCCTGGGGTCTTCAGATGGTCCTTGCTGGGTGCCTCTCACTACAAAACACTGGTCACTGGCGAGGCCTGGTTTTCTTTTTTCCCTCCAAGCCTACCTGGTACCATCCCTTCTATCAGACCCTGGTTCACTGGCAGTACAATGCACTGACTCAATGGACATGAGTGAGCAAACTCTGGGAGATGGTGAAGAACGGGGAAGCCTGGCGTGCTGCAGTCCACGGGGTCACGAAGAGTTGGACGTGACTTAGCGACTGAACAACGACAGGACACGTAGACTTATGTTGTTGACGTGTCCACTTTTCCCCCAGGTGCATTTTTTGGATGAGACTTACAACAGCTTCAGCCTAGTTCCTCCATGATGCTCTCTGACTCATGAGCAGCCCTCATGCAATCTCTCATACTAACAGATTCTTAGAGTGCCATGCATGCCAGCCCATCCTCTGGACCTGCCTTGCCTCAGTCCACCATGCCTCCCTCCCAAAAGCAGGGGACATGGGTCAGACTCTCTGGATGGGTGCAAGGAAGTCACTTCCACTAGTGGGCAGTGAAAGAGAACCTCACTGTACCCACCCTCCCCAAACCTCCCCACCAAGGGAGGATGGCCATAGCTTGCTCCAGAGAAATCTCTTCATGAATTATTTCCTCCTTCATACCTTACCCCCTCTTTAGTTTTTTTTCTTTTTTATTTATGTGTTTATTTGACTGCACTGGGACTTAATTGCAGCATGTGGGATCTAGTTCCCTGACCAGGGATGGAACCTGGGCCACTGAAAGCATGGAGCCTTAACCACCAGACCACCAGGGAAGTCCTTCGTCCTCTGGAGAAGGATACACATGCATTCACATCCTCTCTTCCCATTTCCTTAACCATTGGACCATTGAGGAAGTCCCTGTCTCCTCTTTGTATCCTTGATCTGGTTGAGGTGGCCAAGAGTCATGGATCTGTCTCCTCCATGCTTCCAGATTCACAAAAGAAATGATGATTGGGATCTCACCTTGGAACTTCACTTCTCATACGTTGATGTGTCTGGGTACAACCTTCATTTAAACCCCACATAATGAGAGTTTGACATGAATAGGGCGTATGACACCCTCTGCCCACTCACTCTGAGTTGCTGGGGTGAGTGATTTCTCTTGCTGTAACAGACTGGAAGTCTGAACCATGGTAAGGCTGATATTTTGACCTCTCTCAGATGCAAGGACCTATTATTACAAAGGGGTACAAATCATTGTGCAACTAGGGGAAACCTGGGACATCATCCTAGCTTGACCACGAGTTAGCTTCATCTTCTTTATCACAGAGGGGTTGGACTCTAAGGATGCTTTCACTTTCTCAGCCCACAGAGAGACAGGTGATGAGACCTTGTCAGGGGTGGGACCTGGAGAGACATCTGGAGAGTCAGAACCGTAGCCTCCTAGCTGCACAGATTGGAGATCAGGGCACCGTTGTGGGGGACTGGAAGGTGCCCTGCCCTCTGGGAAGCTATGAGCCAACAGTCAACAGCTCCTTCTCTCAACCCCCTCACCCCAACCCCAGGCTCATCAACGAGAATGAAGTGAAACAATGGCGAGACCAGGCAGAGAAGTTCCGGAAAGGTGAGGGGCTCTGCCTAAACCCACCACCTGCTCCCCACCCTCCCCTGCCCACTCCAGGATCATCCCCTATCCTACTTCTTTTTTTTTTTTTTAAGTTTTAAATCCATCTTTTTTCTTTATAAAAAAATTTTTTTTGGCCGCATCACGGGGCATGTAGGATCTTAGTTCTCAGACCAGGGATTGAACCTGTGACCCCTGCAGTGGAAGGGTGGAGTCTCAACCATGGGACCACCAGGGAAGTCCTTCACCCTTAGGAGAAGAAGGCACACACATTACGTCCTTTCTTCCCATTCCCCTCCTGTCCCACTTCCACCCTAGAACACGCAGAGCTGGTGAGCAGGCTGGAGAGGAAGGAGCGGGAATGCGAGACCAAGACGCTGGAGAAGGAAGAGATGATGCGGACGCTGAACAAGATGAAGGACAAGCTGGCGCGCGAGTCTCAGGAGCTGCGCCAGGCTCGGGGACAAGTGGCAGAGCTGGTGGCCCAGCTCAGTGAAATCTCGGTGCGTGGCCTGTTCTCTCCTTTTGCAGAGTTGAGCTGGGGCCTTCAGGTCAGGCAGGGAAAAGTGGGTGTAGGGAGGGACCAAGGACCCTCGGATGAAGGAGGAGAGAGAGGATCTCAGACCAGGATAGAGGGCACCCTTGTCTGCAAGGTCGGCACCTTTGTGTTAGACGGAAACCATGTTCCTTCCTCTGGGGGAGCAGGAAGCACACCTTGGAAAGCAGAGGGCTAGCTGTGTGTTGGTTCCCCTCCCCGCTTGCAGCTGGATGCCCTTGTGCAGACGGATCTGGATTATCAGTCTTGCTGTTGCCGGCAGTGATTGACTTTGTCTGCCATCTGTGTTTGACTTGTGGGTGCACCTGTGTGTTGAGGATGTTTAGGTGTTCAGGATGCAGGGTGAGAAAACAGGGCTCAGCTTGTGTGGGAGGTGAGAACAGACTTTGGGGTCTAGTCTAGAGGGAGAATAAGAGTAAGGGAAGGCATAGTGACTGGGGACTAGAAAGGCATCCTCGTTGATGGCTTTGTCTTCCTGATGTCTCTGTTTTCCCCACAGACAGGACCTGTATCTTCCCCACCTCCCCCTGGGGGCCCACTTACCTTGTCTTCCTCGATGACAACCAACGACCTGCCTCCACCCCCACCCCCTCTTCCGTCCCCCTCCTCTGCCCCCCGGGGGGCCTCTGACTCCCCCCGGCGCCCCACCTTGCTTCAACATGGGGATGCCCCTCCCCCCAGACCCCTTCCCCAGCAGTGATGTCCCACTCAGGAAGAAGTGTGTCCCCCAGCCTTCACACCCACTGAAGTCCTTCAACTGGGTCAAGCTGAATGAGGTGAGTAACAAGGAAGAGATCTGTCTGTGGACCCCTTCTACAGGTTGGGGCAGTCAGACCATAGATCCGCAGCCTGCTGTTTGCAGATCTCCATCGTGAATGCTTTCTTTGGTAGGGGTTAGGGTAGACAAAGTGAATGCAGAACAGGGGGTGGCAGATGACAGGCTCTCTGTTGGGAAGAGCAGAGGGAGGAGATGGTTTGGCATGTGGTGATGCTCACATTGGCAGAGCCACCTACAAATGGAACATGAGTGTACTGAGGCTTCATGGAGTAATGTAGGGCCAGTCAAGGATGCTTTCTAGACAAGGGCTTGGCTAGAATGTTAAGGATAGGGTTGATTTGAGGAAAAGGGTGGAACATATAGGTGAAGATCTTTGGCCAAGGTCTAGAGATGATTAAGACCAGTGTGTACAAAGGACTGAGATGATGAGGCCATGACGGGGTAACAGGAAAAGGACAAGGAAGAGTCTGATGTCAAGGCACAGCCACTTTGACATCCTCTTAGGGGAAGGTGCCCGCACTGGCTACTTCTCCAGACTCTGCAGCAGTGAGAGGTCCTCATGAATATTATCCACTAAGAACCTCTCATCCCAGGCTGACATGCGGGACTTGATTCCTCTGTTGGATTCTCATGAGTGTAGAGATGCCCTGGGTCACATTGGACCTCTAGTAATTGAAGGCCAGCCCCAGCCTGGCCCAAGCCCTGCTCTGGTTCTGTGTTGTGTCCTCTTGCAAGGACCAGTGGCTTCATCCTTGAGGTAAATGTTGAGTTAGCCAAAGAGTTTGTTTGGGTTTTTCCATATCAACATGGAAAAACCCAAACTTTTTTTGCCAACCTAATCAATACAGTGGGTTTCCCTGGTGGCTCAGATGGTAAACAATCTGCCTGCAATGCAGGAGACCCAGGTTTGATCTCTGGGTCAGGAAGAAACCCCAGAGAGGGGAATGGCTACCCACTCTAGTATTCTTACCTGGAGAATTCCATGGATAGAGGAACCTGGTGGGCTACAGTCCATGGGGTTGCAAAGAGTTGGACATGACTGAGCAACTTTCGCTTCAGCGACACAAGGGAACTGGCCTCAGTTGGCCTGGCCTATTCACACTGCAAAAACAGTTTGAAACTAGGACCAATGGATACCCTCTGACCTTGTGGTATAGACCAGGGACTAACTCTTGGGGAAATCACTACTCTACAACTCTGAGCTTAAATTAGCTCAGATGGAGACTTAAGTGGGAGGAGACACAGTTTGCTAAGTAGATGGTCAGCTCTTTGGTAGGTGCCTTCTCCTGGTGGTAGACCAGCTAGCCCATCAGTCTGAGCTGTGCTTTATGTAAAGCTTTCTGTTATAGTGGGGAGGGGGCTGTGATGGATAATAACAAAAGGTGAGACATAATATTGCCCTGAAAGAGCTTTGCATCTGGAAAATTAGGAAATGTGTCCAAGGAACTACCTTGAGGTCCTGGGGATGGGTTGAAGGAACGGTGCTAACTTCTAACCAAATGAGGTTTGGCTCAAACTAACTGTGTGGTCTGCAGAAATCATTCATTTTGTACCTGTTTGCTCATCTGTGAGATGATCTCTGATTCCTTTTACCTCTGGTTTTGTCATCCAAGTGGAAAGAAAGACAAAGTATGAATATAGCCGCTCATCCATCACTTCCTGGAGCTCTGATGTAGAGCCACCTGCTAGCAGCATGTTGAAGCAACATCGCTAAAGTTTGTGATAACTGCATCGCACAGTTGTGTCCTATAGTTGCTTCTCTGTGCTCTTGAGACCAGCCAGAAAGACCAGCTACATATGAGCAGGCAAATGGTTCTGCAGAACCAAAGGCTGTAGGCTGTGTAGAAATGTTCATTGTTCATGACCAGAAGTAGTATTTTTAAGTTGCTATTAAAAAAAGAATTTTGCTTTTGCCTCCCATGCTTGCAATTTACAGTTTTGATCATGTAATGAAGGATTGATTAGGCATCTCCACAATTAAGGAAGTCAGATAAGGCATCTAATATTTTTTTGTAATATTTTCATCTTAAAGTTAAAGAACTTTGTGCTTAGGATTTTCTCTGGGATCTAGCAATAATAAAGTCTATATCACTTCCTCAGGGACCCAGAAGTGGCCAGAGTCTCGTTCCGAGACTGGAAAGTCCAGGTTTGATGGAACACGTGTTGAGGAGCTCTTGTAGGGTGTGGGGAGTGGGGGGCTTTGAGTCATATTTGTCATCCCAGCCCCAAGCTTGTAATTGCATGACTAAATTCAGGTCATCTCATCATGTGGGCTTTGGTTTCCCAATCTGTAACATGGGGGTGATTATGATAACCAGATCAAAAGGTTGTTGTGAGGATTGACTTAATACATGCAAAGCGACTGACACATAGAAAGCCTTTAAAATAAGAATAGCAGATGAGTTGCTATGTGTGTGACTACCATGCGTGCCGTACGTGTGCTCTCTCACTTAACCCTCACTCCAGCTCCATCAGGCAAATGTGAGTGAGACTCAGTTTCCTTTCATGGGATGGGGGAAGAGAAGAGACTCCCTCTGTTTGCCAACTGCCCCACTTAGAGGCTGTGTGACCCCAGATGCTCGAGGGAAACATACTTTCTTGAGCAAGATTCCCTGGCTTGTAAAGGATGTCCCTAGAGGGGCAGAAGTTTCAGGGATCTGGACTGGAAGTGGTGAAGTCTTGGCGAGAGCAGTGTGAAGATCAAATTTGAGAATGATTGTGTGATGGGGACACATTGGGGGCGTGGTGGCATTTAGGATGTGGAAGATGTTAGGAAGAAATGTATGAGTCTCTGGCCCCAGACCTCAACTCCACCTTCACAGGGCATCCTAGGTTCTCCTGGTGACCACGAGGCAGGGGGAGTGTTTGGGAAGCAGTGAGGGGGAGCTGGGTCTTCAGCCTGTTGACTCATGGAAATGTTTCTCCATGTTGACCCACCCTCCCTGCCTTTCCCGGTCCAGTTCTCCTTCCCATCTCCTCTCTGCCTCCCACATACCCTGCCCGAGAGCCTGGCTCCTCTCCCCAGTCCCCTACCAGATGTGTATAAGAGACAGGTGCTCTCTCACTTAACCCTCACTCCATCACACACACACAGAGTGGTTGTTTCTGCCATGAAAAGAATGTATCTGTGTTGGGTTTGGCCAGTTGCCTGCATCCCTTGCTGCTCCCAGCTTCCCAGCCCGGCATTCCACGAGAGGGTCCCTGGCCTTAGGAAGGCCGCAGGAATGTCCCCACTTCCCCCCTCCTGCTCTGGCCTTGCCTCCCCTTTGCAGAGTTTAAGAAAATAAAAGTGAGTGAAAGGTATGTTTCTCTCTCTGAGCCTTGCTGAGGGGTGATGGAGAGAGGGGGCGGCAGTGGCATTAGGAAGGTTCCCGGCTGCCCTCACAGGCAGAGAGGTAGGGGAGGTTCTGTTTTAAAGGGCAGCAAAGCTCCGGGAGAGGTGAGGGGTCCTGGGCGGGGGCCTCTTGTCTCAGCTTCTAAGCCATTGTTGGGATATTGCAAGACTACTAGGGCATTCCCAGCATGGGTACCAGATCTTGTCCAGACCCTGGAGTGGGGTTCAATGCAAGGATCCTACCCAGAGGTGGACATTGCCTCAGCCGAGAGACCTTGGAGTATAACTCTGGGCCCATTCCAGTCTCGAGGGATGAGATGGCCTCTGACCATCAGGAACTCGTGGCAGAGTCTTGGTGGCCAGAGCAGTCACTAGCGAGGCCAGGATGGCCCGGCCTCTGCCGTTTGTCCACTTGCTGGGAATCTGGGCAAGTAGGAGGAAGACACCCTGGGCGAGAAGATGACCGTCTCAGACACAGGAAATGCAGGCAGCCCTGGGGACTTGAGGATCCCTGAGTACGTGGGGGCACTCTTCCTGCCATCGCTGCAGCCACCCGACCTTGTGGGGGGACGTCCTCTGAGAACACTGGCTTGGTTTTTTTCTGGAAGGAGTTTCTTAGCCCTCTTCCATGCTTGCCCACCCATCACTCCAGCGCTACTGTTGATTTCTGAGGCGTGCTGACATATGGCTCCAGGTGAAGAGGAGGAGTGGTCTCTTGTCTCTCCCCTGGAGTGGAGTGTTGAAGGGGGACGTGGGGAGGAATCACTCCCCTTCTGAAGGCCTGGGAGCCTGGCTGCCTGTGTCTGTGTACCTGGAGGACAGGTGGGGTCGGGGGGCACCAGCATCTCCAGCACAAAGGAGCCGAGTCAACCACGGCCTCCTCCCTCCCCATGAATCTTAGGAACGTGTCCCTGGCACCATATGGAATGAGATTGATGACATGCAGGTGTTTCGGATTCTAGACCTCGAGGACTTTGAAAAAATGTTTTCAGCTTATCAGAGGCATCAGGTAAGACCCTGCCCGCTCTGGTGTCTTGAGTCTTGGCCTCCAGTCGTGACTTGACACCACCCTTTGAACTCGACCCTGAGCCCTTCCTTGCCTCTCTTCCTCCCTCCCACATACACTGATTGATCTTATTCTTTATCAGGTACCATGTTCTTTCTGGGACATGAATTGGGGGGGAGGGGTGCAGTGCACAGGGGAAGCGTCCACTGTATTAGTTTGTATTTGCCCATCACAGGATGACGTAATATGTTGTCCGTTTCTCTCCTTGGTCTTGGAGCCCTGGAGGCAGAATAGCAGGACCAGGTCACTGCAGACCTTGTTCTTTTTCTGGCCCGGGACCTAGGAATTACACCCACAAGGCATGATCACTTTTCAACCGCTTTTTCCACTCTGCTCTCTTATCCTGACACTCCCACGAGTGGAGCAGAGGATCTTGTGTCAAGGACGGTGGTGCTGCTCCAGGTCACACTGAGGGGTTGAAGCTGGGAGGGGCAGGCCAGGAGAGGCCCTGGGCTTTGCTCTGAGGATGCTGTGCAGAGGTGGACCAGCAAGCCTGCTCTTCCCGAGGCAGGACAGGGAGTGGGGTGGATAGCAGGATGCAGGGCCAACCCGAGGTGGTAACTGCCAGGATGACCACAAATGCCTATTCTTCAATCTCACCCTCCCATGAGTATGAGGGCCCAGGACTCTGCACAGCAGACCTGGGGCCTTCCTCGGAGGTCCATTGTGGGAAGAGGCCTCCAGGGCCTCTGCTTTCGCTCTGGCCCTCCCCCAGGGTTTGTTTATTCTCTGGGCTGTGCTGCCTTGCGTGTTTTCTCCACTGAGTCCGGGGTTCCAACCCCAAGGACGTCCCCCAGTGCCTGCGAGAAGGCTCTGAGCCCTCCTGGGTCTGTGTGTCTCAGCCGATCTCCCCACTGCTTTCTGCCAAGCCCAGAAAGCAGTGACCCCTCCTGAGGGCAGACAGGACAGAGGGCATGGTGACAGCTCCGGGGCAGGGAGTGGGCACTAGCCAATAGCCAAAGGGCTGCGCTGGGGGTGGGGCTCTGGCCCTACCTTAGGGTTCTAGAAAAACCCCACAGTTGTTTGCTTAGCTTACATGTAGGTGCTCAGGGTGTCTGATTCTGTGCCCCTAATCCAGGAAGCACTCTTAGCCCCATGCACATGTCTGCCTGGCATGGCCCGAGCAGCCACTGCGGCCCGACTGGGCCGGAAGAGGTTCTGCGGGGCATTTGCTGCTCCTGTGATCGGTGCTCCTGAGCGGGCGCCAGGGAGGCATGCAGAGGATGTGCAGGGGGTGGCGGAGGATCAGGCCTGGCCTCCCCGTATTTTGAGAGTCTTCCTCCAGGCCTTGCCTGCCCAGTCTCCAAGGTCCTGGGGTAGGACCAGGGTGGGGTCCAGTAGGGAAGGTGGGACTCTGGGGTTTAGGACAAGTGGGGCCTGCCCCCACCCCACCCCCAGTGTGGGGATGGGGACGAGTTAAGATGGACAGCGCCCTGCTCTTTCTCCTCTGAGCCCACTCAGTCTATCACCCCATTCCAGAGGACTGTCACTCTGCAGGTCGCCTGGACTCTGGGGGACTGAATCACAGCCGCAGACCTGGAGAGATCCCAGAGGCTGCACTGCCTCTTTGGCCTCCTCTTTCTGTCTTGGGGTCCTGGGCACATGGGACAGGGACCGTCCTGTGCCCTCTGCCGGTCCTGAGTTGGTGACTTCAATCCCACCCAGGTCGGGAAGGGAGAACCAGGTGTGAGCTCTGCCCCCTCTGCTTCCTTGGAAATGAAAAGACAGACAGGGGGCAGAGGGCAAGGGACAAAGTTCAGGGATGTCTGCTTTCCTCTATCTCAATGAATGCGACATGCACGTGCTTTCAGCTCAAGTTCAGCTGTGGTTGTGTCCAGCTCAAGTTCAGTTGTGGTTGTGTCTACTCCCCTGTTTTGGAAGAATGAAGTCATGCAGGGGTACCAGGATGCTCTATGTAGGAGAGGGAAGAAGTGCAGTCAAAGCCTGGGGTGGGGCAGCTTGGGGGCCTGTCCGACCGGGAAGTGGTGGTCTCCCCGGGCGCGAGGCAAACAGACGAGGCTGCCTGTCCTCCGCTTGGTCTGGCTTCTTTGTGAGTGCATGTCTGCTGGAAGCAGCTCCTGTGTGGTGCTACTTGCAGTCTCCATCTCCAACCATGGGGGTCTCCCTTGGGGTGGGGCAGACAGAGTAGATGCTAAGGGGTCCCCGTTCCTCACCTACTACTCTTGGGTCCCCAAACCTCTTGGCTAACGTTGTGCATGTTTGATTCTCTATCGGCTGTGGCTGCTACCTGCCTAGGAGCTGATAACTAATCCTTCCCAGCAGGTGAGTCACTCTTGGGGCTCTGGACACTATAACTCTTAACCACTGTCCTGGGCTGCTGCCCTATACTGAGCTCAAAAGAGGGGGCTTGTCAATTCTACCTTCTGCCTTATTACTCATCTTAACAGGGTGGCATCAGGTTGGGGCCCCAAAGAAAAAGTGGAAATGTAGGGAAAGGAGCTAATGCAAACAGACCCCCACCACAAGGGAGGTAAATGTCTACAGAAGTGAGGAGGGAGCTTCTAGGTCTGTTGTCTTACCCACAAGGCCCAAGGCAAGGCCGTCCTATAAGACTGCACAGGTTGGGCACTGCACAGTTCCAGGGGCACCATCCACAAAGGCAGTGATGTGAGTGGCAGCCCCTGGAGCATGTGCATGGAAGGATTTCCCAGTGGAGGGGCCAGCCTCCTGTGTACCTCATCAGGGGCCAAGAGAAGGCAAGAGGGCGGTCTTTGATTTCTTGGGAATTGCCTGCTAGAACCCCAGAGGAGAGAACTTTGCAAGGAATTGTGCCTCAGTTTCCCCCCCTCTGAACTTGTGGATGCTCTCCACCCTGGGCACCTTGGGCAGCACCCAAAGTCCTCAGGGGTCCAGGAACCATGGCCCTCTGGGGACTTGGAGCCAGCTTCTCACCATAAGATTGGCAGGGGGAGGCTCTCTGGGCAGGGTGGGGGGGAGTGGGGGTTGATTGTCTGGGACGTGGCATGGATCAAATCCCACTGCCCACAGGCATAGGGATCAGTCACTCCCCCTCTAGCCTGCCCAGAGAAGGCAATGTCTGAATAGGGGGCTTCTCATTGGCCCCAACCCCTTCTAGCCCAGGCTAAAGTCCCAGAGCCTCGAATTAGTCAGCTATTAACCACCCTCCTTCTCCCCGTCTTGTTCCTTCCTTTTCTTTCTTCCGCTCACACCAGGAGCATTCCCTGGTTGGCACGGGGGTGGCTCAGGGGCTGGGGTTGGGGGTGGGCAGGAAGAGGACTGGGGGAAACACACACCTCACCCTTGCCACTTGGCTTGTCGGTTGCAGAAAGAGCTGGGTTCCACTGAGGACATCCACCTGGCCTCACGCAAGGTCAAAGAGCTGTCTGTCATTGACGGCCGGAGGGCACAGAACTGCATCATCCTTCTCTCCAAGTAGGTGCCCGCCCTGCGTGCCTGCCTCTGCGGCCCTGCTCCAGGGAAGGTTGTGGGTGGGAAGGATGCGCCCCCAGAGAGTGGAGGCCTGGGCTGGGGCTAGAGAGGAAGATGAGGGAGCTGAGTGCCTGGGGATAGAGGGACTGGCAGACGGATGGGGTGGTAGTGACCTCTGGGCTCCCCCCATCTCCCAGCTATCCCCTGGGAATGGCAGGGTGCCCCTGGCCCAAGCATCCTCTCCCGGGAGCCCCCGTGGAGCAGCGGTGCAGACTCTGCAGACAGGAAACTGCCCCAGTCACGAGGCCCCTGACCTGCCTGGCCGGCGTCTGGCAGTGGCATCGCTCTAAGCCCGCGGAGGGCCCCGCTTGGCTTAGGCCACAGAGCAGCATGATGTCAGCCCCCAAGCATTTCCCGCGGCTGCAGAACAAACAGGGCAGTATCTGGGCTAACAGCCTAGCTTCTGTGCGGGGGCCTCCCGCCTGAGCTGGGGTCAGAGGGCACCGCCTCCCTTACTATTCTTAGTGCTGCCCCCGGACATCCACCCCTGCTTTCCTCCCACAGGGCCCCAGGGCTCGGTGTCTCCCCCTCGATGGCAAGGGAGACTTCTGCTTCCCCAGGGCTCCTGATGGGTGTGCATCCGGAGGGGCTGTGTGATATGTGTGTGCGTGTGTTTATGTGTGCATGTGCAATGCGTGCAGGGGATTGCATCTCCCTCTCCCAGTGGTGGAACGGCTGTGTGGGAGCCGAGGGGCAGCTGTTCTGTCTTGAAGGAAGCAGGGGCCTGCCCCCTTAATGGCCTGCCCATATTCCCATCCTCCCGTGGAGATGCTGCGGGTATTTCGGGCACGAGAAGGAGGATCGGAACTCTTTGTCCCATCTCAGTCTACACTGAAGATGGCCCTCTTCCCCCCAAACGTCCCCATCAGTGAGGATGGAGACTCAAGCAAGAGACCAGAGTACTCACGTCTCTGTTTAGGGACTAAAATATCTCAGGCTCAAGTTATAGAGGGAACCGGGTGAGTTTAGTGTCAAAGGTTTTACCGAGCAGGGAGTGCTATCAAAGGTAAAGGAGAGAGAGAAGGCCCCGGCTCTGGCTTTGGAAGGAGGAGGCCAGGGTCTGTCCTGGGCAAAGGGGCCAGGCCGGGCTGCTCAGGGTGGGGTTTCGCCATAGGTTGAAGCTGTCCAATGAGGAGATCCGGCAAGCTATCTTGAAGATGGACGAACAGGAGGACCTCGCTAAGGACATGCTGGAGCAGGTGAGGCCCCTGAAACTAGGGGGCAGCCGTATCCCTTCCCGACAGCCTCCAGGGAGGCTGAGACTCTTAGGTCAAGGAGAAGTCAGGCTGGAGGAGCAAGGGAGAGGCTCATAGAAACTTCCCGGGATCAACCTCTCTGAGAGGAGACCAGAACAGACTACATCTTTTCAGGGGCTTGAGGCCCCTAGAAAGGAAACATGAGGAGTGATTCCCCCATGAGTCTCAGGGCAAACACAGTGTCCGAAGCCACATGCTGCTGGGGGCTTCCCTGATGGCTCAGCCGGCGAAGAGCCCGCCTGCAATGTAGGAGACACAGGAGACATGGGTTCGCCTCTCTTCCCCACAGCAGACACAGTCTGCTGTGTCCTTCAAGAGAAACCCAGAAACTACCAAGCAAAGCCACAATTAGTTGGACATTGAAATTAAGAACTCTGTTGATCAAAAGGCACTGTTACCAGAGTGAAAAGGCAAGCCAAGCTTTAGACCTTTGCATTATGTATAGATCACATAGGCTTCCCTGGTGGCTCAGAGGTTAAAGGGTCTCCCTGCAATGCAGAAGACATGGGTTCGATCCCTGGGTGGGGAAGATCCCCTGGAGTGGCAACCCACTCCAGTATTCTGGAGTATATTTCGGGATTCTGGAGAATCCCATGGATGGAGGAGCCTGGCGGGCTACAGTCCACGGGGTCGCAAAGAGTCGGACACAACTGAGCGACTTCACTTCACTTCACATAGATCACAAAGATCTCATATTCAGGACAGAGGACTTTAAAAATCAGTGAGAAAAATGACAACCTAAAAATGAGCAAAAGATTCGAATAGGTACTTCATAAAAGACTCTCCAAATGGTTCAATACCATCACTCATCAGAGAAATACTGTAAAAGATGTTCAGTACTATTAGCCATCAGAGAAACACAGTAAGTCACAGTGAGGGCGAACCAGCCACCCACTTAAACAGCTAAAACTGAAGAGGCCAACAATGCGAGCTGTTGGCAAGGATGCGAAGCAACTGGAACTCTCATTTGGTAAAACCATTTTGGAAAACGGTTTAGCAGTACACACACCTATTCCGTTTCCCAGCAATCCCACTGGGTACAAATACTGACTGCAGGAATATTATAATTATTTATAAAACCCTCAAACCATGAACACCCCAACTGCCCATCAATAGGAAAGTGAACAGATTGGGATATATTCCCACAGTAGAAAAGTGCTCAGCAATGAATGGGCTTTCCTGGAGGCTCAGATGGTGAAGAATGCAGGAGTCCTGGGTTCAATCCCTGGGTCAGGAAGATCCCCTGCAGAAGGGAATGCAACCCACTCCAGCATTCTTGCCTGGGAAATGCCATGGACAGAGGAGCCTGATGGGCTACAGTCCATGGGGTCAACAAAGAATCAAACACAACTGAGCAACTTTCACTTTTCACTTTCATCAATGAATAAAAAATGAATTCAGTTCAGTTCAGTCACTCAGTCGTGACTGACTCTTTACGACCCCATGAATCACAGCACGCCAGGCCTCCCTGTCCATCACCAACTCCCGGAGTTCACTCAGATTCACATCCATCGAGTCAGTGATGCCATCCAGCCATCTCATCCTCTGTCGTCCCCTTCTCCTCCTGCCCCCAATCCCTCCCAGCATCAGAGTCTTTTCCAATCAGTCAACTCTTCGCATGAGGTGGCCAAAGTACTGGAGTTTCAGCTTTAGCATCATTCCTTCCAAAGAAATCCCAGGGTTGATCTCCTTCAGAATGGACTGGTTGGATCTCCTTGCAGTCCAAGGGACTCTCAAGAGTCTTCTCCAACACCACAGTTCAAAAGCATCAATTCTTCGGCGCTCAGCCTTCTTCACAGTCCAACTCTCACATCCATACATGACCACAGGAAAAACCATAGCCTTGACGAGACGGACCTTAGTCGGCAAAGTAATGTCTCTGCTTTTGAATATGCTATCTAGGTTGGACATAACTTTCCTTCCAAGGAGTAAGTGTCTTTTAATTTCATGGCTGCAGTCACCATCTGCAGTGATTTTGGAGCCCAAAAAAATAAAGTCTGACACTGTTTCCACTGTCTCCCCATCTATTTCCCATGAAGTGATGGGACCGGATGCCATGATCTTTGTTTTCTGAATATTGAGCTTTAAGCCAACTTTTTCACTCTCCACTTTCACTTTATGCCTAAATGTGAATGAGTCTCAGATATTCTGTTAAATGAAAGAAACCAGACCCCAGAAAGAGTACACAGCATCATTTGTTCAAGAATAAGTTCAAGAATAGCCAAATATGGGACTTCCCTGGTGGTTAAGACTCTGCACTTCCATTGCAGGGGGAAACAGGTTCAATCCCTGATCAGGGAACTAAGGTCCCACATGCTGTGTGGCATGGCCAAAAAAAAATAGCTAAATTTGATCTAAGGTGATAGAGTTCAGTTGAGAGGCTATGCTGGAGGAAGAGGTGGCTTTGCTTATTAAAGTAGCACAAGGGCACTTTGCAGGGGATGAAAATCTTCTGTATCTTAACCTGGATGGTTCAGTTAGTGGATTTGTTGTGTTATTCAGTCACTAAGTCGTGTTTGACTCTTTGCAACCCCATGGACTGCAACATGCCCGTCTTCCTTGGCCTTCACTATCTCCTGGAGTTTGTTCAAACTCATGTCCATTGAGTCAGTGATGCCATCCAACCATCTCATCCTCTGTTGCCCCCCTTTTCCTTCTGCCCTCAGTCTTTCCCAGCATCACGGTCTTTTCCAATGAATCCACTCTTCACATTAGGGGGCCAAGAATTAGAGCTTCAGCATCAGTCCTTCCAATGAATATTCAGGGCTGATTTGTTTTAAGATTGACTGATTTGATCTCCTTGCTGTCCATGGGACTCTCAAGATAGTTTTATCAAAATTCATTGAGTTGTACATTTAAAATGGATGCATTTTATTTTATGTAAATTATACGTCAATAAATTGATGAAGAAGACTCTTGAGAGTCTCTTGGACTGCAAGGAGATTCAACCAGTCCATTCTAAAGGAAATCAGTCCTGAATATTCATTGGAAGGACTGATGCTGAAGCTGAAACTCCAATACTTTGGCCACCTGATGAGAAGAACTGACTCATTTGAAAATGCTGATGCTGATGCTGGGAAAGATTGAAGGTGGGAGAAGAAGGGGATGATAGAGGATGAGATGGTTGGATGGCATCACCGACTAAGTGGACATGAGTTTGAGTAAACTCCAGGAGGTGGTGATGGACAGGGAAGCCTGGCATGCTACAGTCCATGGGGTTGCAAAGAATCAGACACGACTGAGCAATTGAACTGAACTGAAATTGGTGGTAAATAATCTGCCTGCAATAAAAAGATGGTAAAGAATCTTCCTGTAGTGCAGGAGATCTGGGTTCAATCCCTGTGTTGGGCAGATCCCCTGGAGAAGGGAACAGCTACCCACTCCAGTATTCTTTCCTAGAGAATTCCATGGACAGAGGAGCCTGGCGGGCTACAGTCCATGGGTCGCAAAGAGTCAGACACAACTAAGAGACTTCCACATACCTCAATCACATTGGTTTAAAAAGAAAAAGCTCATTGAGCTGTACACTTAAGAACACTGTAAGTTTACCGTATGTAAGTTATAGCTTACTTTTAAAAAGTGAAAAAGAAGGAAAGAAGTCTGGAGCTGGGTGCCCTGAATCCCTTGGAGCAGATGAAACATGAACCACCCAGACGAGGATGCAGAGTAGGGGGGCCTTCCTCATCTGAGCCTGGTCAGTGTGAGGGAGTTTCCATGGGCTGTACCCCCATGAGAACCTCTCACCGGTTTCCTGACTTTCAACTCCCCTTCGCAGCTCCTCAAGTTCATCCCGGAGAAGAGCGACGTTGACCTCCTGGAGGAGCACAAGCATGAGATCGAGCGGATGGCCCGCGCGGACCGCTTCCTCTATGAGATGAGCCGGTCAGAGCAGCGGGCGTGGCAGGGGGCAGCATGGGAGGGAGGTGGGGCTGGAGCTGCCCGGGATGGGGGCAGACCACTTCCTCTGTGAGATGAGCCGGTCAGAGCAGCGGGCATGCCAGGAGGCAGCTGGGGTGGGCAGGCCAAGGAGGGTGGACAGGCCAAGGAGGGTGGGGGGCTGCCTCACCATGCACCTCGCCCTGTCCACAGGATCGACCACTACCAGCAGCGGCTGCAGGCTCTCTTCTTCAAGAAGAAGTTCCAGGAGCGGCTGGCTGAGGCCAAGCCCAAAGTAGAAGGTACGGCCCAGGGCTGGGGAGCAAGCCTGGGGGGTGGGTGGGAATCAATGGACAGGCACAGAGGGAAACTGCTTCCTTATTCTTGATTCACCCCCAAAACCAAGGACAGGATGTGCATCTATGCTTTTCGTAGATGTGGCGCTTGTGTATATGAGCACCCATGCCAGCCACACACCCTGTTCCCTGGGCTCAGCATGCAGGCTCTTGAGGCCACAGACCTGCTGGCATCTGCCCCAGCCTGGGATGGAAATGCTGAAAAAATGATGATGATAGTAAGCAACTAGCAACCTTCTTAGCATGGACTAACCCATCGTTACCCTGCTTGGGAGAGGTCCAAGGTGCAGAGAAGACCTCCAGACACATTATCTGAAGTGTGAACTACTCAGAAAGTAGGAACTTGGGTGAGGTGATCCCCAGAGGCATCTGATTTTCTGACTTGGGGAACTTCTCCCACCTGTTTCAGGTGGAAACTTTGTAATTAGACAGTAAGCACAGGTGGAGCACTGTGTGAAACACGGGCCGTGGATGGTCCTGTTTGGGGGCCCTTCTCTCACGTCTGGATGGATCTGTGTTGGTGGCCCGGGGCTGTGTTACCACTGGCGCTGGTGGAGCCGGGACTGGAATGCAGATGTCATTCTTCAGAATCCAGCCCTTCCCTCTTGTCCTGTCCCCGAGGCGTGTGGAACTGCCTGAGGATGGCAGAGGATGGAGGGACAGGGAGCCTGGGAGAAGGGCAGGTGGTCAGGAGGGTGGGCAGCCATGAGGCCCCAGAGGAGAGGAGCAGGAGAGGCTGTGGGCCCCTCTGTGGCGAGAACAGGCTGAGCAGGTTGGAGACAGCCTGTGTCCTGCGTGCTGGGGGGCAGGCTCGGGGCAGAGCAGAGCACGGGCCCCCTCTGCTGGACACCAGGCTGGCCCGCATGCCCTGGGAGGCCAGGTCCAGAGAATGGTCCTTCCTGGAGTCTGATGAGCTGTTTCGGGAGGACTCTGGGGGGGTCAGGTGGGGGCATGACAGAGCTCGAGGCTGACATTTTCTGTAATCTGGACACACACTCACATGTGCACACACATAACAAGGGGTCTTCAGGCTGTGATCACAGATAACACGTCTGAGCGGGAAGCAAGGGTTGAGCAGTGAGTTGCAGGGCTGTGGTCGGGAGGCATCTCCTGCCCTGCTGATGGGCGAGTCCTTCCTTTTGTTCTGCTGCTGACTGCCTCTGGGGCCTGAGGCAGGAGGGACACAGGGGTTCAGCCCAAGACTTGTGCTCAACTATTTGTGTGTCTTGGATCAGCGGAGCAATTGTGAGCAATGGTCTGCAGTTTGGTGCTGTGGAACTAGTTTAGCCACTGGGTAGATTTAATCTCAGATAATTCTGTTCCCAGGAGCTCACTCCTCAACTCTCCCTAAGAAACATTCCTGGGAAAGCTAAGATTTTGCCTGTCTCAGCTGGTTGATAAGCTATTAACTCTCCTCCCTAGCATCCATCCATCCATCCCCAGGCAGGGCTTTTGGGTCAATTTGCCAAAAGTCAATTCATCAAATCTGACAAATTTACCAATTCTCCTATGAATATATTCATGAACATAGTCTTCTTGTATATATTCTTCTTATAAATATGTTCATTGCTGAATATACCAAATTCACCAGTTCTCATTATGAACATATTTACGGAGTATAGTCAAGATGAATATGGCTTCACATGGAAATATATTCTTATGAATATATGTATGACTACATTATTCTTATGAGTATATCTAAAATGTCTGCATTGCATATGGCAGTTTTGCCGTTTATACTGATGCCCTTTGAATTCTTGTCATTTTCTGTTTTGTCAACATTTTAGCATTTTTAGGATTCCTCTGCAGATTTTTCAGATAGCATATCAATCTAAGAAAAACTACCACAACCAATATATGTTGCCAGAAACTTCCCAGGTGGCACTAGTGGTAAAGAGCCCGCCTGCCAAGGCAGGAGACATAAGAGATGCAGGTTCCGTCCCCGGGTCGGGAAGATCCCCTGGAGGAGGGCGTGGCAACCCACTCCAGCATTCTTGCCTGGAGACTCACAGGGACAGGGGAGCCTGGCGGGCTACACTTCATAGCATCGCACAGAGTCGGACACAACTGATGGAACTTAGCACGCATGCATGCACTTAAACTCACTACTGAAGTGTGCACTTTGAAAAGTACGCAGACCCTAAGAGTCCTAACTGATGAACCATCCCAGAGTGAATTCACCTGGGTGATCACATGCTGGTCTCTTGTTCAGCATTATGATTGTAGGGAACAGTGGGCTATTTATTTTCAGCGCTGCATTTTAGTCCATTGTATGAATATACCATAATGTACTTAACTAATCTAGATGTAATTTTTTTAAAAAGGCAGACTAGGAACCACTCAATTACCTTTCAAAAGTAACGCCACTGCTCTGTGGCATATGTTTGAGTTTAGAAGCCACTGACCAACCTACCTTCTCATTTCTTTTTTTACAGCTTTTTGACAGTTACTTACTTTAACTGCTTTTGAAGAGTTTTGCATACTTTTAGTCTCATTTTATCTTCATAGCAGCATCTTAAGGAATGTTTAGTTTGGCAGAGGCCAAAATCATAATACAATGGCTTGATCTTCTCATCACATTTAATAATCCAAAATCATATTCTTTAACCAATAGCCAAATTTTCAGTGTAGGATTTGTGTCCCAATTCTGCATACCCACCATAAATACAGAATTGCTGAGGGAAGGGCCAAAACAGCCTATCAGAATGAAATATGAAGTTTTGGTGACGGGTTAGCCTTAGATTGATTGTATTTCTAGCAAAGGTATCATTTAAGGCATTAGAGGGAAATTTTTAAATGTCTAAAGGTTGGAGAACATTTTTAAATGCTATTCAACAGGCTGTCACGTAACCTATTTAATCAAATCTAAGACACCATCAACTGCAAAGCATAACATTATAGAAGAAAAAAATGAGACTATTGCAATTGATGTTTTAATTTCACAGGGACTTTTTCCTTTCCAAAAAAATCAACAAAATACAGCACTTCAAAAGAGGCAGAAATCATCCCATAGTATGTAACATGCTGAAATTAAAAATTTTAATCACTAGGTTTATAAAAGTAAAGGACTTCCCTGGTGGCTCAGATAGTAAAGAATCTGCCTACAATGCAGGAGACCCAGGTTACATCCCTGGTTGGGAAGTTCCCCTGGAGAAGGGAATGGCTGCCCATGCCAGTATTCTTGCCTGGAAAATCCCATGGACAGAGGAGCCTGGTGGGCTACAGTCCATAGGGTCACGAAAGAGTCACTGAGCAACTAACACTTTCACTTTAGAAAAGTAAAAGTATAATATTCTTGCATATATCCATAGGAAAAAAACAGTAATCTTTATATGTAGGAAAGATACGTTCTCAAGTCTAGTCTTAGGAAATGTTGGCACATTTTGAGAAAGGGTTATATGGTTGAATTGGCTTTTGGCGTTTGTCAGCTTCCTCTGGAGGCAGGCAGGTGTGGAGAAGCTTGTCCTCTGGGACGTGAGAATAGCCTCTGCCCCTCTGAAGTTGACACTTGACGACTCCTTCTCTGGACTCTGTGGTGGCACCGTCCGAGGGTCCAGGAGCCCTGGCGTGTGCAGGGCTCTCACCTGTCCCTCCTCCCCCAGCCATCCTGCTGGCCTCCCGGGAGCTGATCCGCAGCAAGCGTCTAGCGCGGATGCTAGAGGTGGTCCTGGCCGTCGGCAACTTCATGAACAAAGGGCAGCGTGGGGGCGCCTACGGGTTCAGGGTGGCCAGCCTCAACAAGATCGCTGACACCAAGTCCAGCATCGACAGGTGGGACCTTCCGGCTTCTGTAGCCCCTCTCTCACCCCGCCCTGGCCTCTCCCTTCCCCCCTCTCCTCTGCATGTCTGCTGTAGCTTCGGCGATCTATGCGACCCCAATTCTTTGCGATCTATGGGCTGCAGCCCACCAGGCTCCTCTGTCCATGGGATTCTCCAGGCAAGAGTACTGGAGTGAGCTTGCCATTTCCTTCTCCAGGGATCTTCCCAACACGGGGATCGAACTTGCATCTGCCTGTGTCTCCTGCCTTGCAGGAGGATTCTTTACCCACTGAGCCACCGAGGAAGCCTTCCCAAAATAGGCCACAGCTTTCCCCTAACACCTCAGCCTAATTGCTGCCAGACCAATTCCCTCGGCCCCTGACCCTGACCTGACTTTCACCCACAGAAACATCTCTCTGCTCCATTACCTGATCATGATTCTGGAGAAGCACTTCCCTGACATCCTGAACATGCCCTCTGAGCTGCAGCACCTTCCAGAAGCCGCCAAAGTCAAGTGAGGGGACCCCCTGAAGTTTCCTTTTCCCTGTGATCACGTACTCTCTCATCTAAACTTCCTCCTTCGGGGCTACTCCGGCTGACTAGGAATGAACAGTGTCTCGGGGCTTGCTCTGGGAGAACCCAACAAAAGGCACTAGGATTTGTCCTTTAGTCGCTAAGTCGCGTCCGACTCTTGCGACCCCATGGACCGTAGCCCGCCAGGCTCCTCTGTCCATGGGATTCTCCAGGCAAGAATACTGGAGTGGGTTGCCATTTCCTTCTCCAGAACAAAAGACACTCTTTGCTGTCAAATCCTCATTTCAGAGATGCTCCCAGGAAACGCTGTGGGGAGTGGGGAAGGGAGGCAGGGATGGGAAGAAAGCCAACAATGGGAGTGTTGTTAAGTCAATTACCACTGCAGGCATCAGAGCTTAATCCTGCCTGCAGAGCTGGGCGGCAGCATGGGGCACTCACTCTGCTTATTCCCCAAACTGCAAAGGAGGGGAACCATCATCTCCTGTCGGTCCCTGGCTGAGGAGTTTGGGGGGAGGGCAATTACTCTGTGATACCCTCCCCCCCCAGGAGAAAAAGTGCTCAGTGGTTGGAAGTCAGGGCTGCGCACTGGGAGGGATGGTCCGAGGAGCTATTGGGTGGGGGCACCAAGGCAATCTGCTACAGGCAAGCAGTCAGTCCTAAACATATACAGGCTGATAGAAGCATCTCCAAGAGATGCACAGTCAGAGCTCAGAGGGGAGGTGATGTGCCAGGGCCACATGTTAGTAGCAAAAGCAGAGCTGGAACCCAGGCCCACTGAATCCCAAGGCCACTGGGGTTGACACTGCCCTGAACTAACCCCAGCTCCTCTCCCTCCCTTTATCCCCTCCCCACCCCCCCAGCCTGGCAGAGCTGGAGAAGGAGGTAGGCAACCTCAGGAGGGGCCTCAGAGCAGTCGAGGTGGTGAGTACATCGTCTGTGCCCGCCTGGGTTTGAAGGGTTGCTGCCTGGGTTGGCGGCTGCTTGTCACTGGGCCAGAGGGTGGAACCCCAGCTGCAGATTCCGTCGGAGGCATCTCTGTGACCCAAAACTCCTGGTGGGACTGACAGAACAGCTGGCACAATGGACACAGCCTCCAGCACAGAGTGGGCCCTCAGGAAAGGGTAGCTGAATTACTCAAGGCTTAGATTTAGACTCCTGAATAGGGGACATCCATCCAAGACAGTGCAACCTGTCACCATAGAGGGGATGGGAATGAATGGCGAATTAGCCACATATTGAGGCATGGGATGAGGAGGGAGGTGGGAGGGGAGTTCAGGATGGGGGACACATGTACAGCCATGGCTGATTCATGTCAATGTATGGCAGAAACTACTACAATATTGTAATTAGCCTCCAATTAAAAAAAAGATTGATTCAGATGGATGGGAAAGAGGATCTGCAGGCCTTGGAAATGGCTCATGGCAGGTAGCACCCAGTGCGATGCTAGGGACCACTGTCGTCTGTCCTATTCCCGCTCTAAGGGCTTCTCTGATGATACGCTGTCTCTGGCACCCAGTATGGGGTTGGCCCCTACACCCAGAAACTGGAGCGCCTTCTCATCTTTACTGTGTGGGGGTGGGTAGGCAGCTAAGGGAGTAACGGGTTTAGAGAAAGAAGTAGGAGAAAGAACCTTTTGTTGCCATTATGGTGGCAGGAGGGGGCACGCTTCCTAATTTATAGCTCTTTTAAGCACTACCCGAAATGTGGTCCATGGAGCAGGGGCATCGCATGGAGATTTGGAAATGCATCTCACACTTTAATCCGCACATGAATTGCCTGAGGGGCTGATTAAAATGCGGATTCTAATTCTGAGTGAGCCCGAGAACCTATTTCATAGAAAACTTCACGGTGCTGGTCTCAGGACCTGGAACAAGATGGCAGTGGGGAGGAGGGAAGGATTGAGGCAGGAGGACTGGCTGAGAGCCACACTCTTCGCCACCCCTGGAACTGGAGGCTTGGGGTGCTCAGAGCCCTGCAGCTGGCAAGAAGGGTGGGGGATGGGGGGAGCCGGACTCCTGACTCTCGTCCTGGCACAGGTCTGACCAGCACTTGGCTCTCCCTCCTCAGGAGCTGGAATATCAGAAACGGCAGGTGCGGGATCCAAACGACAAGTTTGTGCCGGTCATGAGCGACTTCATCACGGTTTCCAGCTTCAGCTTCTCAGAGCTGGAGGACCAGCTCAATGAAGCCAGGGCCAAGGTAAGGGGGCCCCAAGCCTGCAGGCTGACCCCACCCCGACTCCTCTCCACCTGCACCCCCCCCACCCAGAGGGCGCAGAGGGACCCACCCAGAGGCACAGAGCTTTGAGGAGAAACCTGTCCTCACTCCTGCAAGAAAAGCAACTCTGTTGTAAAACTTACCATCCATGACCAGTGTCAGGCACTTTGTTGAGCGTTTTCCACCATCTGCCTCACCACCCACCTTATGGATCTGTTGAAGGGGGTTTTGTCCTATTCGACAGATGTCCGAGATCGGGTGAGGTTAAGTAACTTGCCCAAGGTTGCCCAGCTCTGCTAGACAGAGCTGGATGAAGCCTGACTCTGGAGCCCAGCTTTGCTCTCAGTTGTTCTGCCTCTCCGACAGGCATGCCCCTGGACCCCTGCTGCGAGAGTCTTATTGAGATGTGGGTCCTCATTCAGGGTCTGGGTTGGGGCCGAAGATTCAGCCTTCCAACCGGCTTCTGGGAGATGCCCTTGCTGCCAGTCCAAGGAGCGTGCTTAAGAGTCATTAGGGCTGTCTTAGAGGGTTTTCAGCAGGTTGAATTAATTAGAGACGTAGCTGTCAGTAAACAGTGCTGGGCACGTGGCTAACGCCCTACATCACTAACTCATTTAACTCCCCCAACATCATGAAGTAGTCCTGTTATCCCCATTTTACAGATGAGGAAACTGAGGCACAGAGTAGTTAAACAACTAGCCCAATAACTAGATGATCTGACATCCTTTTGGGTTCTAACCAGGCAGGTCCTGGTCTGTGGATGTGCTTCCCTAGCTCTGTAGCTCCTGGTCCTGTAACTACACCCTAACGGACCCAGAGGTGGCTTGGGTCCCTCACCTCTGGCAGGTGTCAAGCCTTTCCTTCAGCCTTGCCCTTACCCCGGATGACAATGGGGGATCTCCCCTCTCTAGTCCTGCCCCCTCAGCCTAAGGTCCTCTACCTGGATGAGCTCTGCTCTGGCTAGAACCCACCTGCCCACTGGGCTCAGGCGGGGGACCCTCCATCAACCCTTCTCTCTCAACAGTTCTCCAAGGCCCTGACGCACTTCGGGGAGCAGGACAGCAAGATGCAGCCGGACGAGTTCTTCGGCATCTTTGACGCCTTCCTGCAGGCTTTCTCAGAGGCCCGGCAGGACCTGGAGGCCATGCGCAGGAGGAAAGAGGAGGAGGAGCGGAGGGCGCGCATGGAAGCCATGGTAAGGGGGCCTCCGGGGCCTGGGCGTGTGCGCCGAGGGCAGCCGAGCCGGCGGGGGAGCGCGCACTGGGAGCGGGAGGCTCGGGGCGCCCAGGGGTGGCCAGGGGGCAGACGCAGCCCAGGCGTCACCTGCCAGCCCCTCACCTTCCCTCCTCGCCTCCTCCTCCCCACCACCCCCCAGCTGAAGGAGCAGCGGGAACGCGAGCGGTGGCAGCGGCAGCGGAAGGTGCACGCGGGCAGCACGCTGGAGGAAGGCGGCGAGTTTGACGACTTGGTGTCGGCCCTGCGCTCCGGAGAAGTTTTCGACAAGGACTTGTGCAAACTCAAGCGCAGCCGCAAGCGATCAGGGAGCCAGGCCCTGGAAGCCACCCGGGAGCGGGCGATAAACAGGCTAAATTATTGACCTGAGGACTGGCCGGCAGCGGGAGACTGGGAGACAGGGATGGGTCCCCCCTCCCCCCGAGGGGGCGAGTGGAGGAGGCGCGAGAGTGATACTTACGCGACTTGGTGCTGGGCTTAGAGCCCTGGGCTGGGTCCTGGGGGCAGGGCTGTGTGTGGCAGGACCCTGGTGTCTCCCCACCTGAAGGGGTTCCCCTCATCTCCACTTCCCATTATTCTTCCTGCACCCCAGCCCCAGGGGTCACTCTCCTGAGGCTGACTTTGACATCCCTGGCCAGCCCCGGCTGAAGGGGCCGTGTTCCCCACCCTGCAGCACGGGCACCCGTGTGTTGGCACAGAGCTGTTCCTGATCTAGACTGGAGCGAGGTCCACAGACCATGTCCAGATTTCCCATGCTGTGGGGAGTTAACAGTGGGGTGGGGGCACCCAGGCCCCCATCTCTCAAGAGCAGGGTTAATGGAACATTGATCTGGGGTGAAATATCCTATCAAATGGAAGAGGCATTAGAGATGCCAGCTATGTGTTCCAGGAAAAAAAAAAAATGCTGGGAGGATGAGGCCGAAGATTCAGCCTTCCAACCGGCTTCTGGGAGATGCCCTTGCTGCCAGTCCAAGGAGCGTGCTTAAGAGTCATTAGGGCTGTCTTAGAGGGTTTTCAGCAGGTTGAATTAATTAGAGACGTAGCTGTCAGTAAACAGTGCTGGGCACGTGGCTAACGCCCTACATCACTAACTCATTTAACTCCCCCAACATCATGAAGTAGTCCTGTTATCCCCATTTTACAGATGAGGAAACTGAGGCACAGAGTAGTTAAACAACTAGCCCAATAACTAGATGATCTGACATCCTTTTGGGTTCTAACCAGGCAGGTCCTGGTCTGTGGATGTGCTTCCCTAGCTCTGTAGCTCCTGGTCCTGTAACTACACCCTAACGGACCCAGAGGTGGCTTGGGTCCCTCACCTCTGGCAGGTGTCAAGCCTTTCCTTCAGCCTTGCCCTTACCCCGGATGACAATGGGGGATCTCCCCTCTCTAGTCCTGCCCCCTCAGCCTAAGGTCCTCTACCTGGATGAGCTCTGCTCTGGCTAGAACCCACCTGCCCACTGGGCTCAGGCGGGGGACCCTCCATCAACCCTTCTCTCTCAACAGTTCTCCAAGGCCCTGACGCACTTCGGGGAGCAGGACAGCAAGATGCAGCCGGACGAGTTCTTCGGCATCTTTGACGCCTTCCTGCAGGCTTTCTCAGAGGCCCGGCAGGACCTGGAGGCCATGCGCAGGAGGAAAGAGGAGGAGGAGCGGAGGGCGCGCATGGAAGCCATGGTAAGGGGGCCTCCGGGGCCTGGGCGTGTGCGCCGAGGGCAGCCGAGCCGGCGGGGGAGCGCGCACTGGGAGCGGGAGGCTCGGGGCGCCCAGGGGTGGCCAGGGGGCAGACGCAGCCCAGGCGTCACCTGCCAGCCCCTCACCTTCCCTCCTCGCCTCCTCCTCCCCACCACCCCCCAGCTGAAGGAGCAGCGGGAACGCGAGCGGTGGCAGCGGCAGCGGAAGGTGCACGCGGGCAGCACGCTGGAGGAAGGCGGCGAGTTTGACGACTTGGTGTCGGCCCTGCGCTCCGGAGAAGTTTTCGACAAGGACTTGTGCAAACTCAAGCGCAGCCGCAAGCGATCAGGGAGCCAGGCCCTGGAAGCCACCCGGGAGCGGGCGATAAACAGGCTAAATTATTGACCTGAGGACTGGCCGGCAGCGGGAGACTGGGAGACAGGGATGGGTCCCCCCTCCCCCCGAGGGGGCGAGTGGAGGAGGCGCGAGAGTGATACTTACGCGACTTGGTGCTGGGCTTAGAGCCCTGGGCTGGGTCCTGGGGGCAGGGCTGTGTGTGGCAGGACCCTGGTGTCTCCCCACCTGAAGGGGTTCCCCTCATCTCCACTTCCCATTATTCTTCCTGCACCCCAGCCCCAGGGGTCACTCTCCTGAGGCTGACTTTGACATCCCTGGCCAGCCCCGGCTGAAGGGGCCGTGTTCCCCACCCTGCAGCACGGGCACCCGTGTGTTGGCACAGAGCTGTTCCTGATCTAGACTGGAGCGAGGTCCACAGACCATGTCCAGATTTCCCATGCTGTGGGGAGTTAACAGTGGGGTGGGGGCACCCAGGCCCCCATCTCTCAAGAGCAGGGTTAATGGAACATTGATCTGGGGTGAAATATCCTATCAAATGGAAGAGGCATTAGAGATGCCAGCTATGTGTTCCAGGAAAAAAAAAAAATGCTGGGAGGATGCTGCGGGGACCAAGTCACCACGACAGGGTGGCAGTACCCATTTCCTAGATCACAAGTCCGCTGGCCCCTCTCTGGCATGTCATAAGTCTCTTTCCCTTTCCTCCTGCCATCTCCAGTCTACTAATCCAGAATTTCAAAACTCACCTTTGGGTTCCCATGACCGTGGCTCACTGTCAGGTATTTGATGGATCTGGTAAGGGTTCAACAAATACTCCATTCATCATTACACCCTGGATGCTAGGCACAGGGTTCCTGGAACAGAACTCTCCTTCCCCACCCAGACCTGGTATATGCTGACGATTGTCTTGGAGACAGTGACCTCACATGTTGGCTGGGGGTTCCAGAAGCCAGCGCTTGAATAGCTAGGTTCACCCTAGAGCTCCTGGGTCACCAACGTCACTCAGAGCCCACACTTGTCTTAACGTCTGCAGTGACCTTCTGCTCTGTTCAGCCTGCACGGGGCTGCTTTAAACTGCCTGTATCCGGCTGAGGTTGGCCCTGGGGCATCGGTTCCTGAGAGGGTCCCGAGGGCAAAAGCTTCCCCTCTGCCACCTCTAAGGGGGTAAGAGGGCACCCCCCTCCCCCCATCAGCAGCATTCAGACAGGGGGCACAGCAGAGCAAGGCAGAAGAAGCCGGGGAGTCCACTGCCCAGGGGAGCTAACGGTGGAAAGCTGAGGGGGTCCCACTCACCCATCTCTGGTGCCTGATTTGGCCCACCTGACTTCCAGGGGGCCCATTCTGGTTCTGTCCACTCTCACCTTCATTCTGTCCATCTATAACTGTCCTCATGGGGCAGGATGATGACTGGCATCTATAGTTTTCTCTCGTAAAAGGAGAGAGGGTAAGCCCAACTCCAGCAAGGTTCATCCTTTTAATACATTTCCCATCTCCTGGAATTAACCCCTCATCCTCAGTGGAGACCTGTCTGACCCCCACCCCCACCCCATCTCCCCCATCAACAGGCTCCCTGCCCTTCTGTCCTGCCCTCCTCTTCTGATTCTCACCTCTGACCTCCTCCAGCTCAGGGTTATTGCCAGTGGACAGACTGGTGGGCTGGGGCCCACTCTTCAGCTGCCTTTTCTGGGAGTGGAACCAGAGTAGCTGCAGGGTAGGGGAGAAACACAGGGTTGGTGAGCCCAGCACGTGTGTTGGTTCGAGGGGGAGGGACTGGAGTAAGTGTGAGTGTGCCGGGACAGGTGTGAGAAGGCCACTGGAGTCCGTGTGAGGGCCAGGGAAGGCCTCCAGGAAGACTGGCCGCAGAGCAATGTGGCACCCACGAGCCCCCGCTGTTAAGCTGGCGCTAGGATGATGGGAAGGTTGTGGTGGGGCCTCTTAGGGTCCTCCCCAAGACTAGCCAGGCTGGAGTCCTCCTCACCCATGGAGGCAGGGAGGCCTCCCCGCCTATGCAGCAGGCCTGTCCAGATCCCCGCGTTCCCACCCACCATGGAAGACTAGATACGCACCAGGAAAAGAAGGGATAACAGAAGCGTTTGGCAAGACACGTTGGGAATCACAGAAAAAGCACAGTGTGGTTTAACTGTTTACAGAGGACGCGTACATTGTTCCAGGGCTCAGGCGTCTCACTTCTAAAGGTTTTGCCTTCTCTATTTATTATTTTTTAGATCTGGCCAGTGGCTCTGACACCAGACGCTGCTGTAGCCAGATGGCCAACAGTGCCTTGGACCGTGGACCATCGTGGCCGACTCAGCAAGAAGGGCAGACGCCTTAGAGATGGCCAAGTTGGTCCTCGATACACTACGTGTTTACGCCTGTTATATTTGTTCCTTGGTCATTCCCCCATGCCCTTCCCACCCCACCCCACCCCTGCCACCTATGGGTTAATTTCTCTAGCTGTCTTATTGTGTGTCCAGTGTAAAATTCCAATTAATCTGATGCAACCTGTCCATTTTTCAGCAGCAACACCCACTGCCCACCCCTTCCTCTCAGTGATGGAAGCAGGGTGTGTTTAGGGCAGGAGGAGGAAATTCTCCAGGTGGATGGGGAAGGGTCTGATCCAGGCTTCACCTTCCCAGTTTGCACCCACTGGGGGTGGAGGGGGCATGGCCATCTCCCCGACCTCTGCCACCTCCACACCAAGGCTGTTCCCACCAGCTCTTTCAGACGACAGATGAGGCTAATGTACAAAATCTGCAGTGTCCTTTTCGCCTGCACCTTTTTTATAAGAATATAATACTAAAAAATATTAAATCTGTACCACTCTCACCCAGCCTGCCTTGAAACCTGTGTCTCCTTCCCAGGTGGGGATGTGAAGTGTGCTGGAGAGGGGGCAGAGCCCGTGGGATGTTGGGACCAGATCCTACCAGCGCTGGGAGCAGTGACTGTTACAGCCTCAGGGATTCCGCAAGCCAGTTCACATCGTACAGTCCTTGAAATCAGCCAAGGTGGGAGGACTTGGAAAAGAAAAAGCCAGTTTCCACGGTCTAAGAACTGGGTGGCTATTACCAGTTTCCCAGCAGACCTGGGTGTAGGGCAGACGGAAGCAGGTAGGGTGGGGTGAGAGGGTGGGTCACGCTAACCCACCCATGTCGAGAGAACCCAGCGATCGCGTCATGTTTTGGGGGGATGTGAAGATCAGGAGCCTCTAACCGCACCCCCGACCTCTTATCGGCGACGGGAGGCGCTTGGGACGCCCCCAGCTGACGGTACTACGGGAGACGCTGCATCTCCACACCTCCCACTCCAAGCCTCTCTTCTCCCCCAGGGAGGAGAGCATGTTCTCCGCGTGCCCCAGCTTTTCCAGCATCTCTGCAGCTCCTATTCCCCCAGGGGGCGAGGCTTTAGGCCGCAGGGCAGACCTGAACAGACCTGCTCGGTGCCCTCGGCACAGACAGTTCTCACTCCTGCATCTCCAAAGCTGGCATCGTGGCTTTATTTTGTGCACAGTGAGGGTGAAGGCAAGCTCCACCGCTCCTCCCCACCTGGTGTGTCCCAGGATGAAGGGGTACAGGAGGTGTGCTCGGTCAGGAGGCCTCGGGGCGTGGCCTGTGGGGGATACTGCTGAGGAGGAGGGGCCAAGGAAAGAAGCTGCAGGACGGTGCAACTGATAAGCTGGAAGCCTGCGTGTCTAGTGGGACAGACTCAGGCAATGGGAGGGGGATAACCTGCTTTTTCGAGGCAGCGTGGCGGAGAGGCCAGGGCTGCAGTTAAAGAGAAGTGATCCATTCCTGGGGCGAGCCGCATTCCCTTCCTCAGAGCGGTTCCTCTGCTTATAAGCCCTTGTTCCTCCTGGGAAAAGGAGGAGAAGAGAAAACCCACTCGAGAAGTAGAGGTCATGGGCTTGACTGATTGTCTCAAAAAGTTCACAAATCACACTGTGATTATCTAGCAAGGCTAGATAACCCGCCCAGGCACAACCTTAGGGTCTAGGAAGGCTGAAGGGCCTGCTGGTTTCCTCTTGGAAGACAGGAAACCCTGTAGGTCAGTGAAGGTCATCCAGCAGTGAAGGGGTGGGCTGGCTTCAGGTTCCTACCGGCTGAAGGTAACTCGTGAAAGGAACTTGACCTCCTTCCCTTGGGTTGAAACCGCATCCCACTGCTTGACCTTGCCGGCCTTGGGGTGAGAGCCGGGGCAGGAGCTCTACGTTCGATGGAAGTCCCCTCGCTGACCCCCACTCTTGCTAACGAGCTTGATCTCTGCCAACACGATGTCCCTGCTGACGGCCTTGCACATGTCGTACAGGGCGAGGGCGGCCACGGCAGCGGAGGTCAGGGCCTCCATCTCCACCCCGGTGGGGCCCTGGGCCCGGCAAGATGCCTGGATCACCGCAGCGTGGCGTGCGCGGTCCAGCTCCAGCTGCACCTGGATGTGACTCAGCGCCACGTGGTGGCAGAGAGGGATCAGCTGGCTGGTCAGCTTGGCCGCCTGGATGCCTGCCAGCTGGGCCACCGCCAGGGCATCTCCCTTCTTGAGCTGGTTCTCCTGGATGAGCTTGAAGGCCACAGGCCCCAGGAGGACCACAGCCGTGGCCACGGCCACCCGCTCTGTGTCTGGCTTCCTGCCCACGTCCACCATAGCCATCCGTCCTTCTGTGTCCACGTGGGTCAGTTGCTCAGAGTCTGGCAGAGGTCCTGAGGTGGCGGCAGGAGCCTGGGGCTCTGTTGGGCTAAGGCACTTTGGGTTGGCATCTGAGTCCAGGTGGGAACTGAAGTGTCTCTGAGGGAGGCTGGACCCCAGCCGCCACTGGGCAACAAAAGGGACCTGGGGGACCCCGCCTCCTTTCCATAAAGTCACCGTCTGGCTGGAGAAACTCACTATGTGTCTCAGAACCTGAACACGGAGAGAGTTCCTGAAAGTGCTTGGAAGGGCTGGTGGGGAATCTTGGCGCATCAAAAATAACTCTAGAATGAAGACAGAAGAGGGGACTCAGTCCAAAAGGGTCTTTTGCAAAACCACCTCCTCCCCCGACTCTCCCCCCATCCCACCCCAAGCTCCCCCATTCAGGTCAGGGAACGTGGAATGAAGGGCCAAGAGCACAGTGAGAAGACAGAAAAAGAAGATCCACAGAGAAAAGGGGCCCTCAGAAAGTAACTACGCAGGCTTCCTCACCAGGAGGTACGGAGAGCAAGGGTCGGGGTCTCTACCTGTCCTGCAGTGGAGGGTGGGGGTGCTCCCGCCTGCTGCCACCATGCAAGGTCTGAAGACTGGAGCCTCGATCACACAACCACTCTGTCCCTTCATTTTCTTAAAACTATAGCCAGGCCTCAGCCTGAATTACCAATTAGTTACTCTCATCTTCAGATTTTCCAGGAAGGGCTAACAGTAATCATCTGCTTTGCAGACAAGATTCTAACGGAAATAATGAATGAATCTATTTCAATGACATCTCAAGCACATCAGAAGTGCACACGAAGCAACAGGCTGATTCACATGGTCCCAGGGGCCTGGGGAACCACCTTGTAGGTTCTTGTTACTCAAAGGGTGGTCCAGGGACCAGCACCTTCTGAGAACTGTTAGACAGCCTAGACCTGTCAAATCTGACTCTGAAATAGCAAGATCTCTAAGGGATTCAAATGCGTGTGAAAGTCTAAGCAGCCCTGTTCTGGACAACTCTCGGTTTTATAAAAAATGAGCCTACTTTAGTTACTCTATATCCTGACACTAACCTTACTCCTTGTGAATCAATCAGGTCTCCCAACTCCCAGCCTTCCAACATGCTCTGGGTCCCCCAACTTGTCAGTGTCACAGATACAGCCTCCCTCGGTGGGAGGGCGGGGGTGGTTATCCAGGCATCCCCTACTCTGCCATCAAGGCGTGTCAGCCTGGGTCAAGGCCCAGTACAGGAGGAGGAGGTTGTGGAGGTGAGGGCAGAAGAGAGCTGACACGGCTTTCCCTTCGACGGCGTGCTGCGGTGAGGGAGGCTGGTGCGGCCCCTGGGCTGCCTCAGGCCAGTGGCTGGCTCTGCTCCACGCGCTGAAGAAAAGAATCCTTGCCCCTAGCTGTTCTCTCTGCCTTCTCTTGCTTAGGGCATGATTCAGGGGCCCAGATCTGCCTGTGGCCAAGGGGGCAAGGCCTCCTGCTCTAGCCTGGGCATGTACCAGCGGGGTGACAGCATCCCTAAAGCTCCTTGTGGACCGGCCAGGTCCCCAGGGTTAGAGCCCACGTGCAGCTTAATAACAAGGGGTTTCTGCTTGAAGCATCTGACGCATAGGAGAGACACCCTGCTGCTGCTGCTGCTGCTAAGTCGCTTCAGTCGTGTCTGACTCTGTGCAACCCCATAGACGGCAGCCCACCAGGCTCCCCGTCCCTGGGATTCACCAGGCAAGGATACTGGAGTGGGTTGCCATTTCCTTCTCCAGTGCATGCACGCATGCTAAGCCACTTCAGGCGTGTCTGACTCTATGCAACCCTATGGACAGCAGCCCACCAGGCTCCTCTGTCCACAGGATTCTCTAGGCAAGAATACTGGAGTGGGGTGCCATTTCCTTCTAGAGACACCCTGGGCACATATGTTCAGTTCCCGGGAGTTCAGGAATTAGGTAGCTGCGATCCTGGCTGCGTCCTCCATGGAAAGCTGAGCAATACGCTTGCTTAGCTGCCTAAGCGCTGCCCGGCACAGAAACATAACAACACACGGCCCAACGGCACTGATGGTCCAGACACACTCATGGCCTGGCCCACAGGGCAGAAGGGGAGGGACAGACAATGACTGCATGCGAGCTGGGAGAGTCCAGAGCCAAGGACAGGTCTCTGTCTTAACCAGAAGTTCCACTCTCAGGGGACAAGTACCGCAGCGATCATAGACTTAGAGCCGCCCCACTCCCCAAGCCTGATCTCTTGTGAGACGGCATGACGACTTCTGGGGATGTGTAGTGAGGGGGAGCCGTGGAAGGGAAGAAAAGCAGCAGTAAAGGCTGGACGGGGCAGGAAAAGATGAAGCATTAAAACCTCAGGATGCAGTGCAGGATCGAGGCCGGGGGCTGCCTATGGCAGGGGCCCTGCCCCAGGGGACTCCCAGTGACAAGGGTGCGCGGTTACGTACTGATGGGTCACCCACCGATGAGGATCATGGGCCGGTTCTTCATCTGGGAGATACTGAACATGCCTGGGGTGAGGGAAGGGTGGGGAGAGGAGAGTCGGGACGGGGGAGAAAGAGGGCGGGGAAAGAGAGTTCACTAAACACACGACGGACACAGTGGTGTGAGAGCCGCGGGACACGCGCTCACCTACATGCACCCCAGCAAACCCCCCGTAGGACCCTGCAAGGCCGCCCACGACAGAGCCCAGAGCACACGTGGGTACCAGGACCCCACCTTGGTGGAAGACAATGTGTGGGATGACTGAGGCAATGACACCCCTCTTTTTCCCCCACCTGATGAGATCGGCCCCAGAGCCTCTGGGCTCCCCTGTCTTGCACGGGCTCTGCTGTGCCAAGAAGCATCACTGTGCCCCCAAGTCAAGAGGTCCAAGAGGAGTGATGGAGAGCACAGACCACACGGGGTCCCCAGGCTCCCGCCAGGCTGGCCCTCATCCTCCTGCCCCCAAACTACAGACCTCCCTCCTGCTGCCGACAGCCCACTCGCCACCCAGCCCGGCCTCCCTGCACCCTACCTGCGTGCTGCCGCTTCTTCCTGCCCACCGCAGCCCCGATGACCCTCAGCAGCTCCTCCTCAGAGGCCCCTGCCCGCAGGTAATCCCGTAGAGACACCTCTGAGTTCCCAAAGAGGCAGACCTGGAGAGGGTCACATGGTGGGTGAGGCCAATACACCCTCTGGATCCTGAGCCCTGGCCCCCACTCTTAGAGGAGTACCCCGCCCTGGGCTGAGCAGGAGGGCCTCCCATGGCTGGTCAGACTCAAAGCAAGATTTCCTGCAATGAGAGGCCGAAGGTGCTAGATGGAGCAGTCAAGAGGGGCTGCAAGGGCAGGAAGGCAAAACCAGACAAGGCCTGTGTCTGACTTCCAGTCATGCTTCTTTCAGCACGTAGAGTGTGCTTTAAAAAATTAATTAATTGCCAGCAGAGACAGCGCTTCAAAATCTAGATTCGTACCTTCTCCTGAGACATTTCATGGAATGGCCTCTTGGCTGCAGAAGAACAGATCCCAGAGAGTGGGAGCCGCGTCCAAACGGTCTCCTGGGAGACCGACACACACAGCCATTTCCCCTCCATCCTCTCCCTGTCCCTTCGCTCCTGGACCATGCGCGCCTGCCCCGACTCTGTCTGTGGTCCCTGACTGGCGGATGATCAGCAGAGGGCTGGTGGAGACAGCATCCTGGGGTCAAACTTGATTCAACGCTCCGCTGCTTCTGGGCTCAGGGTTGATGGGGCAGTCCCACAAAGCGAGATACCTACTGCCTCCCACGTAGCCATATAAAGCCCCTACTAAGTGCCAGCTCTGTACATGGCACTCTGGACACAGGCTGCGGAGCATCTTTGATAAACTGAGATGGTCGGAGAGGATGTGAACGAGAGCTAAGCGGAAGGTACGGCCACCTCCCCATGCGGGCTGGTGCCCTTCCTCGCTCCCCAGCAGCCCCGAAGCCCCACTCTCTGCCCTTCTCTGCAGCCGGGGAAGGGGAGGGGGGGGCCCAGCTGCCTTCTGCCTGGGGACTTGGCGGTTGGGAGGTCAGAGGGAGAGAGGAGGGAGAAGCCGGGCACTTTGGCAGTGGAGCTCCCACCTGCAGCCCCAGCCAGGCGGCCACTCCGCCAGGCTCCGGCTCTCCCAGGGCCCCAGGGACGCCATCTCCTCCTGGGCCCCCTGCCTCCCAGGGGTGGGACAGCAGTTTGCTGCGGCTCATCCAGCGCCTCGACACCTCTTAACAGGCCCCCTGAACCCTGCACTATAAACAGCCTATTTCTCACATTCTGCTCAGAATCCTGGCTCCACTTCCTGGGGCCGGGGCGGCGGCAGGAGGCTGACTGACACAGCCATCATCTCTCATCTACAGCCCAGTCAGTCCTACGCCTCCAGCCCAGATAAGCCTCTGTTTTTTTTTTCTTTTTGGCTGAGCCACGCTACACAGTATGTCGGAGTTTATGGGTCTGTTTGCACTTCTCTTCCACTCCCAATCCAGTTTCCCAACCAGGACTGAACCCTCAACCCTCCAGTAAAAGTGTGGCGTCCTAACCACTGGACCGCCAGGGAATCCAGCCCCTGGCTTTATGACAGTCTGCTGCACAGCTCCGCTCTGATGCCCAACTTGAAGGTCTAAGCCCGCCCACCAGCACCCCTGCCCCCAAACAGGTCCCAGAGCCCACCAGACACCTGGGTGCCCCTCTCTCCACCTCCACGTGCATCTCCAAGTTCTTTCTCTTTTTCTTCCCACTTTCACCTAAACTCTTAACATGCTTGGAACATCACTAAATGGCATCTAATTGCCTATTTCCAAATTCAAGCTGGGAGTGATTCTTCCTAAAATACGAACGGGGCATCCGACCTCCACCTTGTTAAAAAAACTCTGCACAGCACCCAACTGTCAACAGGACACACTCTGCACCTTTGAAGGGGGAGCTCAGGCCCTCCACATGGTCTCCCCAGAGCTGACTGAAATCTGCCCTGGCCCAAATTAGGGTGAGCCTCAGATATGCCTCCTCCCCCGCACCTGGAGGGAGGCCTGTCCAGCTCTCACTTGACAAAGAATCACATGCTAACACCGTTAGCTCCTTGGTCTCAGAAGGAGCCTTTGTGCCCACAGGAAATGGGCCTGTCTGCACCTCCCTTCCATCCCCTATGCCCAGCGCTGAAAGCACAGCACAGCGCGTGCTGATTAGATATGAGGAATGGATGTGGTTTCAGGGACGAGCCCCTGGCCTGGTGGGAAGGGCAACCGGGGTAGGGGCTGGGGCAAAAGGCACATTGATCCCTGCCTGGCCCCCTACCTTCCACGGCACCGAGTCCTGGAGATGGGCTCCCGATCAAGCAGAAGCTACTTCAGGGACCCAAGCAACGACGGAACCAGGGAGACAGTTTCATGGGAGCCACAAGTTCACCCCATGTGCTGCTCCCATCACCCCCCCAAACCTGACACCATTTCACCATCACTCCCGTGTAGCCTGTGAGTCGCGCCTCCAATCAGGGGGTGCGGCTGGAAAGACACATACAGAGCGCAGAGGGGCAGGGGTCCTGCGGGGGAATAGACACTCACCTTGAGGTTCCCGTCAGCTGTGATTCGCAGCCGGTTGCAGGTCCCACAGAAATGCTCAGACATAGACGTGATGAAGCTGACCTGGCCTCGGAAACCGGGGATTTTAAAGGCCTGTGGGCGGGCGCGGAGGAGGAGATGGGGGTGGGCCAGCTCTCCCTCCGTGACATCAGACCGACACCATTCCCTCTCCGTGGGAGCCCTGCAGAAAGCGGCCTTCGAGGCCCTCAGACAACAGAACCCCTGAGCTCTCTGCCCACACCTGGCCTGCTCAAGACGAAAGCTCCTTAAGTTTCAGGGGCCTGGGGCAGCACGGCCAGAGACGGCCACGTGGAAGGGCCAGACAAGCTCCCCTCCACCACTTACTCCAGTGTGCCCCACAAGCTCCTTAACCCATGTCAGGCTTTCCTTTCTGTCAGTGAAACAGGGAGTCCGCTATGATGGCCCTGAATTGCTTCCCGCTTAAAGAGCACTGTCCTGTATCACTGACTCCAACCCCAGCGCAGCCCACCAGCTCTCCCGTCCGAGACGTGGTGGCATGACACTCCTCCCAGCCCCAGCCCCTCCGTCTGCCCCCAACCTTGGCTGTGCTGGATTCTTCCTCGGGCAGCTTCTCCAGCTCCGGCCACTGCTGCCGGAGGGTGTCCAGCATCTCCTTATAGCTGACCATCTTCTTAAAGTTCCACTTGTTGCCTGTGTTCGGGGTGGGAGCCACTGAGTTGCACGCGATGGGGATGCCAGGGCTTCAAGTTCACCCTCCCGCAACCCAGGAACCAGTTCTCTGCCTCTGGGCCAGGAGGGCATGAGGCTCAGCCTGAAATGGGGGGATGGAACCACACCTACGCTCTCCATGAGAAGCCTCCGATCCCCACCATGGGCCTGGGGCCTGCCAGACCCCTCCCCACCATCCGTGGAGAAATTTCTACACGCACGGGGGATCTGAGGTCAGTAGCATCCACAGGGGGCGACCGGACTTTGTCTGCCCACTCAGCCCTTACCGGGGTCCTCGGCAGCCCCCCACTGTGGTCAGGCTCCGCGGACAGGCCTGGCCTCCTCTTCTCCCACCCACCCTGCTCTGTGGCACTGACCGTCAAAGGGCATGTACTCGATGAAGCGCACGTCCAGGGGGAGGCCCTCGGTCAAGGCCACAAAGTCCAGGAGTTCGTCCTCGTTCAGGCCTCGCATCACCACGCAGTTCACCTTGTCGGAGGACGAGGGAACTGTGAGGGTTAGCCCTGCAGTGTTCTCTCTCCGGGGCGGAAGGCTGGTTCTGGCATCTCCCTAGGCTCTCCACCCAGGGTCCCGTTCCTTGCAGCTCTCCCCCAGTTCTCCATGGGGTGGAAGATCCCACGGTGTCACTGGTTTTCTCCCCTCTCTTGGGGGGAGCAGGGGCAAGGCTGGAGGGAGTGGGCCAAAGGTGGTGGGGGCTACCCTGAAGCTGCTCCGGCCAGGGATGGAGGCTCTCTTGGAGGAGGCAGGAAGTCCTCACCTTCACGGGGCTGTAGCCCAGCTCGATGGCCTTGTGGATGCCCTCCATGACCTTGTGGAAGCCTGTGGGCAGGGAGAGAAGCAAGGGTCCAGGCACCGCCTCCCTCTTCCCCCAATCTCACACCCACAGTGAAGTGCCAGAGCCATCAGGAGCCTCAGAGACCACAGAGTCCAGGGGCCAGAGGGTAAATATCTTAGGCTCTGTAGGCCAAGAGGCAAAATTGAGGGTATTATGTAGACATGTATCATAAAGGCTTAACTAAATTCAGAATATGATAATAATTGAGTATAACTTATAACACAGCTCTGCAAATAGAATGGAAAAGTGAAGTTCTTTTTGCAGGGACAATATTTCGCTTAATTGGGATTCATGGCAAATGTTCCTTATCATTAAATTCATAGCAAATGCTATCAGCAAAGTCCATTCCTGGCTCGCAGGCTGTAAAAAGCCAGGCACAGGGGCTGGACTTGGCTGGTAGGCTGTAGTGTGGGGACTCTGATCTAGGTGAACCCACTGATGGTCAAGAGGAAGAAACCGAGGTCCAGAGACACGGGCAGCGCCCAGCGGGGCTGGGGGAGGGAGGGGGCGGCTCGCACTCATCCTTCAGAATGCAGGCTCCCCAACTCCCTCACAGCACTTCCTCCTCCCCAGTACATCCACTCACCCACTCTTCATGTTCTCCTCAAGCACCTAGTAGGCCCAGACGCTGGGCCGGGCTGGTGAGCACGTCCCGTGCATGTGAGTCTCACCGATCTCTGTGGTTAAAGCAGTGAATGCGGCCCCAGGCTGCCTTCTCCTTCTGCCCTGGCTCACTCATGCATCCAAACATCTAGTTGCCTACAGACCCTCCCCTGCCCCCCAGCCGGCCTCCATGGCTTCCCCGCAGCATTTCTGGAGTGAGATGCATCCAAACATCTAGGTGCCTTCAGACCCTCCCCTCCCCACCAACCGGCCTCCATGGCTTCCCCGCAGCATTTTTGGAGGAAGACGGCAGTGCTCAGTCGCTCAGTTGTGTCTGACTCTCTTGCGACCCCATGGACTATAGCCCACCAGGCGGCCCTGTCCATGGGATTCTCCAGGCAAGAATACTGGAGTGAGTTGCCATGCCCTCCCCAAGACGGCAGGAAGAGACGGCAAAGGAAAGACTGGGCAGCATTTACACAATGTGTTGTTAGAAACCTCTCTCTTCTCTAAAGTACTCTCCCTCCAAAAGGAGGCAGGGGACACAGAGGTGCCAGTGGGAGGGCAGATCTGACGTTAGGGTCTACTGTCTCCAATCTTCATTCCAGGAAAGGAGTCAAGGAGGCAGGGGGTGTGCGGATGTGTATGTTTGCAGGTAGGCGATAGCGGGTAGCCTGGGTGCGAATAAAGCTCCCACCTTCCACCTCCCCGCCTCAGAGCACCTGAAGGTTCAACTGATGCTCCAAGTCAAAGTAAGCTCCCTTGATTCGAATGCCCCATCTCTCAAGGCCCAGCAGGAATGCCTCCTCCTTGAAGCCCTCCCAGTATGCCCCTGCTAGGAGAGACAGCCCTAGAGAGAGAGTTCTCTCGTCCCCTCTGAAGGCCGGAACTGACACCACACAGCCAACAAAGGTGGTCCCCTGGCATCACACTCTCAGCCCTTCGTAGTCTATAAGGCAGAGCAGCATCCTGTGTCTGTCCTTCCACTGTGCCCAGAGTGGCTCTACTCAGGAAGCAAAGACTTCCCCAGGCTTCCACAGCACCCTGCTGGGTATAAACAGGAAGTCACATGCTGGGGGTGGGGGAGGGGGAAGATGTGTATAAGAGACAGGTTCTCTGCCTCTGGGCCAGGAGGGCATGAGGCTCAGCCTGAAATGGGGGGATGGAACCACACCTACGCTCTCCATGAGAAGCCTCCGATCCCCACCATGGGCCTGGGGCCTGCCAGACCCCTCCCCACCATCCGTGGAGAAATTTCTACACGCACGGGGGATCTGAGGTCAGTAGCATCCACAGGGGGCGACCGGACTTTGTCTGCCCACTCAGCCCTTACCGGGGTCCTCGGCAGCCCCCCACTGTGGTCAGGCTCCGCGGACAGGCCTGGCCTCCTCTTCTCCCACCCACCCTGCTCTGTGGCACTGACCGTCAAAGGGCATGTACTCGATGAAGCGCACGTCCAGGGGGAGGCCCTCGGTCAAGGCCACAAAGTCCAGGAGTTCGTCCTCGTTCAGGCCTCGCATCACCACGCAGTTCACCTTGTCGGAGGACGAGGGAACTGTGAGGGTTAGCCCTGCAGTGTTCTCTCTCCGGGGCGGAAGGCTGGTTCTGGCATCTCCCTAGGCTCTCCACCCAGGGTCCCGTTCCTTGCAGCTCTCCCCCAGTTCTCCATGGGGTGGAAGATCCCACGGTGTCACTGGTTTTCTCCCCTCTCTTGGGGACCCTCCCTGATGGAGCCTGGCAGGAGGCGGCTGTGGGTGTGCTGGCTGCAGGGGGTGAAGGAAGAGGCTTGCTACATCAGGAGGGGCCCAGCGAGCACCCCTGGGTGCTGGGGGACCCCCCACCTGGCAGCGCTGGCCCTGTCCCTGGCATCTAGGATGGTGGCTTCCACCCCCAGGCTGCCCCATACTTCCTCAGACCTCACTACAGGGTAAACAACTTGTTCCAGCGTGCCAGGGACTGTCTTGGTTTTAAAATGGAACGTCCTGTGTTCTGGGAACCTTTTCGTGCTGGGCAGGGAAGAAGGAAGGCTGGTCACCACGGTTCATTAGCATCTGACCCCAAAATGTCCTCAAGGGGGTGGCCACAGAGAAAAGGGACATGGTGCAAGAATGAGGAGGGAAGAATAAACATCTAGGCTTTGCAAGAGCCCAGACACAGAGAGGGAGAGACCAGGCCCCTCGCACTCGCTACGGCTCCCCTGCTACGAGGGCCTGGGAGGGTCACCCTCCACCGTGAACCCCATCTGATCACCTTTCCTGCGGACGATGAACTCAAACTTGGCCGGTACCAGCGTGTCCAGGCTGATGTTGATGGTGCTGAGACCAGCTTTCTGAAGCTGAGGTAGCAGCCGGGCTAGGTTGATGCCATTGGTGGTGATGCCGATGGTTCTCAGGCCCTCCAGCCGACGGAGCTGGGCTGAAGAGAGAATAGGAAGGAGTATCAGCCTGCTTGTTCTTGGTGAGGCCTGGAGAAGGGCTGAAAGGAGAAATTCTGTAAGATGGATAGAAAACGAGCTCTCTGTGGACTGACCAGGTTTAGCTGAGCAAGAAACATAAGGATGAAAACAATGATCTAAAAAAGCAACCAAAAGATCAAACACCGAGTGCTCCCTTTGCTGGAGTGCACGTGAGACTGGACGGATTAAAGAGCCCAGAGCCCAAAGAGCACAGTGGAGGAGGCTCTGTACAAAGCGGGCAGGAAGCTAGCCTGCACCGAGCTGAGCAGGCACCTGGACAAGGAGCAGAAGTGGGGGCCCTGCGTGTGCCAGGGAGGCTGCCTCCTAGGGACCGGTATACGGATGCGCTGGGTGTGCTGGTCGCCCTACCATCCCCACCAGCAGGGGATGGCAGCAACTTTTACCCCAAGGCTGCAGCACTTGAGCCAGCTGAAGGGGGTGGGGGCAACCCTCCCCCTCCCCATCTGAGTAGCTGCAGACAGTCGGAAGAGGCTGACAACTGCGACACACGGATGAAAGGGACTCAAGACCACGCAAATGAACGGAGAGATGGTCTCTGCTCAGGGGTTAAAGAATCGACGTCGCTAAAATGCGCCGTCCTAGCCCAAAGCAATCTCCAGCTTCAATGCAATCTCTATCAAAATTCCAATGGCATTTTTCACAGAGAGAGAGCAAACAATCTTAAAATGTGTATGGTACCACAGAAGAATCTCAACAGTCAAAGCAATTTTGAGAAAGGAGAACAAGGCTTGAAGCATCACACTCCCTGATTTCAAACGATATTACAAAGCTGTAGCAATCCAAATGGTATAATACTGGCATAAAACAAGACCCGTGAGGGATTCCCTTGGTGGGCCAGTGGATAAGACTCCCAGTGAAGGGGACCTGGGTTCAATCATGGGTCGGGGAACTAGATCCCACATACCGCAACTAAATATCCCGCATACTGCAACTAAGACCCAGAGAAGCCAAATAAACAAAGCTTCATGGATCAGTGGAACAGAACAGAGTCCAGAGATAAACCCATGCATGTGTGGTCAACTAATTTACAACAAGGAAGCCAGAAATATACAATGAGGAAAGGACAGGGAAAACTACATAGCCAAGTGCAGAGGAATGAAACTGGACCACCCTACTATGCCATACACAAAAATCAGACTCAATTAAAAATGGATTAAATCATGATGTGAAACCATAGGACTCCTAAGAGGAGACAGGCAGTGAGTCAAAGGGGCTTACTTTGACATTGATCTTGGTGATGACTTTTTTGGATAAGACACCAAAAGCAAAGGCAACAGAAACAAAAATAAGTAAGTGGGACTACATCAAAGGAACATGCCTGGATACAGCAAAGGGAATGGTGGACTTAAGTCCACCTACTGAACTGCAGAGGATATCTGCAAATGATACATATGATGGAGGGTTAACATCCAAAATATACAAAGGACTCACACACCTCAGCATCAAAAATAAAAAAAAACAACAAAGACAACCATCTGATTAAAAAATGGTAGGAATGTAAACTGGTGCAGCCCCTATGGAAAATGGCACCAAGATGGCTGGTGCACTGGGATGACCCGGAGGGATGGTACAGGGAGGGAGGGGGGAGGGGGGTTCAGGATGGGGAACACGTGTACGCCCGTGGCGGATTCATGTTGATGTGTGGCAGAACCAATACAATATTGTAAAGTAATTAGCCTCCAATTAAATAAATTTAAAAATAAATAAATAAAATAAAAATTTAAAAATAGATCTACCCTAGGATTAGCAATTTCACTTCTGGGTATTTATCCAAAGAAAGTGAAAACATTAACTTGAAAAGATATATGTACTCCATGTTCACTGTAGCATTATTTATAATAACCCAGACTTGTCCATTAATGGATAAATGGATAAATAAAATGTGATATACACACACACACTGGAATATCATTCAGCCATAAAATGAAGGAAATCTGGCCATTTGCAATAGCATGGATGGACCCTGAGAGCATCATGTTAAATGAAAATAAGTCAGACAGACAAGACAAATACCACATAATCTCACTTAAACATGGAATCTAAATAAAACCAAAAAACTAAAAAAAAAAAAACAATAATCATGGATGTGAATGATATTCATCGACAAATATGCACTGATCAACGAGCAATGATTCACTTCACATTTGTTAGAATGGCTATGATCAAAAAGACAAGAAATAACAAGTGTTGGCCAGGATGTGGCGAAAAGGGCACCCCTACATCAAAAATAGACAACTGGTAAATTATGCTTTGTCTAGATGATGGAATATCATGCAACTAAAAATGACTCTGTACCAAAATATGTCAGGATGTTGGGAAATACACAAAGTCCAAAGGGCAGGTTAAAAATTAGGGTGAGAAGAGAAAAAGACAGGCGGGTCGCCAAACCAAAACATTGACAGCAGTTTCAGTTGGGCAGCAGTGATATTATTTTTGCTTATCTGAAATAAACATGTATTACTTTTGCAATAAGAAAATGAAAGTGTAAAAATAAAAGTTGTTGTTTTAAAAACAAAGAGAAGAACTTTACTCTGGGGACTCTGCCAATGTGAAAAAATCAGTAGTAGTTCTTGGCTCCCTTCAACAAATCAACCCTGAAGAAACACAGATATCGAGGAACTTAAAAAAAAAAAGACAATCTTGAGAAACTCACAGGATGATGGACAGTCCCTTTTGAGCTGGTACGGGAAGGGGGTGTGGAGCTGAGGGGGACTGGCCAATGAAAGCAGTTAGGAGAAAGCCAGCGGGGGTTGGGGGTGGGCGGGTAAGCTTTCTCCCTGCCCTTATGCACTGATGCCTCAGTATGATAACTGCGTGTCCTCTTACTGAAGAATCTGGTGATAGGAGCACCAGAGAACTAGCTCAGGAATTCACTACAGGTCAGGTGCCCGGGGTGCCGGGCGCGGGGGGCGGGGAAGCTGTCGATGTCCTGTTGGGAGTTGAAGACCACAGTGGGGGATTGTCTGGCCTCAGGCATACATTCCTCCACTTCCCTCCTCCAAAGCCCACTGAGGGTCATTGCTTCCTTGCAACCTGCTTCTCCCCGAGGGCAGAAGGCCTGCTGGACCACCATATTACATCACTCCAGGAGGTGCCATTCTCATCACGCTCTAGATGGAGAGCATCTCCTGGGGTTGCACAGTACACAGCCTGCACAGTCTGATGTCAGCATCCTTGGTTAGGAAGGGCCTTGGGGCCTCAGTTGGGGCATTAACAGTGCCAGCATCAGGGCATTAGTTAGAGCCACAGTCAGGACATTAGCTAGGGCCAGCCTCAGGGCCTGAGTTAGGGACAGTATTTGGGCCTCTGTTGGAGATAACTTGAGGGCCCTCGTAAGAGGCAGGTTGTCAGGGCAGTATCAAGGGCTTATTTAGGGACAGGATTAGGGGGATAGGGAGGGGCATTTGAGGCTGTTAGGGGCATTGTCAGGGCCTTTGCTGGGGCAAGCCTCAAGGCTATAGTTATGGCCAGTGACAGGGAGTGAGTCTGGCCACTCTTATAGGCAGTGTCAGTGACCTGGGTAGAGACCATATCAAGACCTTACTTAGTGAGAATGCCAGAGACTTATTTTGGGTTAGGGTTAGGCTGGTCCCTGGTGGGGAAGATTACAAACATGAGTGAATAACTGTGATATTCTGGCATCTTGAGCTCTCTGGGCCTATCAAAGACTATGATCTGGCCTTGAACCTTTTCCCATTAAGTAGTGTCATACAGAATAGTGCATATTCTCAGGGCAGTAAATTTACTGGCTAAACTAAGGAGACCCTTGAGAAGTACATCTAGTGCCTCCCCGAACAAAAACAAACCAAAAAACCCCAACCGTCCATTCATATCAATAGAAAAAAAAAAAAAAAAAAGATCAAACAGACCAAAACTGTAAGAGATATAAATACAACAAAACAAATAACAGAGGATATTAACAAAATGAAACAAAATTTTTCATGGTAAAAGGGAACAAGGGAAAGCAGTAGCTAAAAACATTACTGTGAAATAAATAACACAAGAAGATAAATGGTATCATCCACACAGGAGAAACTGATGAGCTGGAAGATAAGATTAAAGGGCTCTTCTAGCAAAAAGAAGAGAATAAGACACCAAAATATAATTTAAGAACAGTGGAGGATCTAAGTAGATGGATCACATCCAAATAGAGGTCCAAGAAAAAAAAAAATTAAACTTGGGAGAAGGAAGGAATAGAATAATGGAAAAAAAAAAATTCCCTATATCAGGAAAATTTCATTGAATGCCAACAGGACAGATGAGGAAAAGCTTATCCTAGACATATTAGGTAAAATTTAAGGAAATTAGACAACAAAGGCCACACTTGATCCAGAGAAGAAGAGCACATCACCAACAGCAAAAACCAGACTGACGTAAGACTTCTCCCAATAGCCAGACTGATTAAGGAGACAATCCAGTGACATTCTTAACATAATGAAGGAATGAACCTTGAACACAAAATTGTATATGCATTCAAATAATATTATAAAATTACCACTTTAATATTATAAAACTGTGGTGTTGAAGAAAGAAAACTCTTGAGAGTCCCTTGGTCTACAAGGAGATCCAACCAGTCCATCCTAAAGCAAATCAGTCCTGAACATTCATTGGAAGGACTGATGTTGAAGCTGAAACTCCAATACTTTGGGCCACCTGATGTGAAGAACTGACTCATCTGAAAAGACCCTGATGCTGGGAAAGACTGAAGGTGGGAGGAGAAAGGGACGACAGAGGATGAAATGGTTGGATGGCATCACCGACTCAATGGATATGTGTTTGAGTAAACTCTGGGAGTTGGTGATGGACAGGGAGGCCTGGCGTGCCGCAGTCCATGGGGTCGCAAAGAGTCAGATGCGACTGAGTGACTGACCTGAACTGAACTGCTTTAAAACATTATAAACACCACCTGGCACATCAGATTTAATCAGATTCACCATCAATATTGGAGTCACCATTAAACCACTACAAAAAAAATTCATATAAGAAGAGAAACAAATCTAAGAGATACTGCAAGAAATGTGCATTTACACAAGATCAAATATCTTGGTAAAGTTATCTTAAAAAGAAAGAGAGGGTGCTGACAAGAGATACAGAGGGGCAGACTATTCGTAATAACCTGAAAGTAAAATTCTAGAAAACACCAGCAATAACAGTGAGGAAGGTTAAAAAAAAAAAAAAGCAAAGGCCTAAGAGTGTGCTAAAGCTTTTGCCTTGTTTGGAAGAAAAGCAGGGGGTCATTTATTTAAAAGCCAAAAAGGAAGAAAAAACACAAAAAAGTACAACAGATTTTTTAAAACTGTGGAAATGAGTCCAGCTATCTCAATAATGACAACAAAGGCAACTAGAATAAACTTGCCAGTTAAAAGTCAAAGATTGCCAAATTTGATCAAAGTAATAGCTATGTGCTATTTTAAGAGACATACCGAAAGAACAAGAACACCTAGCGGTTAAAAATGAACAGATGAAAACAGATAAAATAATCTTATGAAAGCTAAAAGCAAGCTGATATAGCTTTAGTAAAATCAAATGCATAAACCTTAAGACCAAAAATATCATTATGGAGAGAGACCTACTACTTAGTGATAAAAGATCCAATTTATGAAGAAGACATAACAATTCTAACCATATATGAACCTAATAAAATCACCTCAACTATAGATAAAACAAAAAGCAATAGGACCTCTGAGAGAAACCAACAAATCCATTCACTTATTTATTGTTGGCAGGCCAAGCAGATGGAAAGTCAGCAGAGATTGACATAACCAAAGGTTTAGGCAAGAAAATTAACCAGCTGGGTCCAATAAACAAATATAGATTTCTTCATGTAATAATTATGTGGTGTTGGAGAAGACTCTTGAGAGTCCCTTGGACTGCAAGGAGATCCAACCAGTCCATTCTGAAGGAGATCAACCCTGGGATTTCTTTGGAAGGAATGATGCTAAAGCTGAAACTCCAGTACTTTGGCCTCATGCGAAGAGTTGACTCATTGGAAAAGACTCTGATGCTGGGAGGGATTGGGGGCAGGAGGAGAAGGGGACGACCGAGGATGAGATGGCTGGATGGCATCACTGACTCGATGGATGTGAGTCTGAGTGAACTCCGAGAGATGGTGATGAACAGGGAGGCCTGGCGTGCTGCAATTCATGGGGTCGCAAAGAGTTGGACACGACTGAGCGACTGAACTGAACTGAACTGAGTGCCAACTGGGAAGCTGACTTCCCTACAAACAGTGCTGAACTTCCTCAGAAAATTAAAAACAGAATTATCATATGACCCAGCAATTCCACTTCTGGGTATACACCCAAAAGAATTCAAAGTAGAGTCTCAAAGAGATGTCTGTACATCCGTGATCACAGCAGCATTATTCACAATAGCTAAAACATGGAAGCAACCCAAGCTGATCAATGAATGAATTACCAAAATGTAGCACATTCATCCAATGGAATATTATTTAGCCTTAAAAAGAAAGGAAATTCTTCAATATGCTACAACATGAATGAATCTTGAGGACCTTTGCTAAATGAAATAAGCCAATCACACACACACACAAAGGATTTCACTTCTATGAGGTTCTCATTCAGTTTCCCAGTCGTGTCCGACTCTGTGACCCCATAGACTGCAGCATGCCAGGCCTCCCTGTCTCCCACCATCTCCCAAAGTTTACCCAAGGTCATGCCCATTGCATCGGTGATGCCATCCAGCCATCTCATCCTCTCACACCCTCCTTCTCCTTCTGCCCTCAATCTTTCCCAGCATCAGGGACTTTCCCAAAGAGTTGTCTAGACTGCAGCGTGCCAGGCCTCCCTGTCTCCCACCATCTCCCAAAGTTTACCCAAGGTCATGCCCATTGCATCGGTGATGCCATCCAGCCATCTCATCCTCTCACACCCTCCTTCTCCTTCTGCCCTCAATCTTTCCCAGCATCAGGGACTTTCCCAAAGAGTTGTCTGTTTGCATCCGATAACGAAAATACTGGAGCTTCAGGTTCAGCATCAGTCCTTCCAGTGAATATCCAGAGTTGATCTCCTTTAAAATTGACTGGTTTGATCTCCTTGCTGTCCAAGGGACTTTCAGGAGTCTTCTCCAACACCACAGTTTGAGGCATCTATTCTTCGGCTTTTTGCCTTCTTTACGGTCCAGCTCTCACAACCGTACGTGACCACTGGGAAGACCACAGCTTGATTATAGACCTTTGTCGGCAGAGTAACGTCTCTGCCTTTCAACACACTGTATAGGTTTGTCATAGCTTTCCTGCTACGGGTCTTAGAGCAGCCCAAACCATAAAGACAGAAAGTATAATGGTGGTTGCCAGGGGCTGGGGAAGAAGAGAATGTGGAGTCACTGTTTAATAGGAGTAGAATTTCAGATGTACCAGAGAATAGGAATAGATGGTGATGATGACTACATAATAATGTGAATGTACTTACTACCACAGAGCTGTACATTTAAGTAAGATGGTAAATTTTCTGTTATGTGTATTTAAACACAATAAAAAAAAGGGCGGGGGGGAATATCCCAACAGAATTTTCCAGGGAACGTGGTAATCAGATTCTAAAATTCTCATGGACAAAGCTTGGTATAGCTAGCTAAAGCACTGTTGAAGATTAAAACGGATTTCCCTTATCAGATAATGGACTTATGAAGCCATAGAGGTTAAGACTGTGTGATACTGGAATACAGGTAGACAAACTAAATAGAATAAAACAAACTCAGACCAATGCACACATAGCTGATTTATGGAGGAAGTAGGAATTATTCAATAGATGGAATTAGAAAAAGTGACTATTCACATGAAAAAGAATGAAACTGGATTCCCCAAGGTTACCCCCAGATTAACTAAGGACTTAAATGCAAAAACAAAACTTCAAATATTTTAGTAAAACCATAGGCATTATTCTGACCTTGAGTGACGCATTTCATTAAGTACAAAACGCACTAACCATAACAGACAGGAACTAATAAATTCAAGAACTACTACTGATCAAAAAAATTGTTACACAAAGTATGGCTTGTTTTTTCAAACTGGGAGAAGATATTTGCAACATATCTCAAGAACTTGGACCATACCAATATGAAAAACCAAACAGAATGAGCACATGACCTGATCTGGTATGACATAGGAAAATAAATAAATATATATATAGCTAATAAACATGTGACAAGATGCCTGACCTCATTTTAAACAGGGAAGTACAAAGCAAGATCACAATAAAATGGCATTTTATACACAGTCCACTGGAAAAAGTCCAGAATGATAATACTGAATGTTGGGAAGTGTCCAAAAGATACTTAGGTGCTGCTAGGGAGAGTGTGAAGTTGTACAACCACTGTAAGACAATGCCAAATTGTTTGCCAAGGTTAAACATTCACATATTCCAGACCCTGGCAATTCCTTTCCTAGAGAAAGTATACACCCAGATGCAATTACATCTTGAATGAGAATACAAGTGTTTAAAGCAGCACTGTTTATAACATCAAGAAACTGGAAGGAACCCAAACTTTCACTAACAGGAAGTGTGGTATATTCACATAATGGAACAGGAGACGAAGAGAAAAGATCAAAGTGAAGGAAACCAACCGAAACTCAGGGTGACATCTGTGAATTTCAGTTGTGTCAAGAGAGTAATTCCTGAAGGACTGCACACAGCACAATACTTAAAAATTCAGGAACGCTATCTCATTCTTAAAAAGCAAAGGAATAATAAACAAGGTATTTAAAAGTGTTTTCTTGGGAAGGAGAAATACAAGGTAGTGAAGTCCACAGAGGTGGTCAAAGGTTTTTTCCAGGGTTCTGATTCTTCAAAAAAAAAAAAATGATGATGAGGTAGCGGGTTTCCTTAGGAATTCACAGCATTATCAAAATATGTAAATACATTTGTATAAATAAAGTGAAAAAGGCCATGCATGGATCAATAATGAGATTATTTAATGAACCTAGGATTAGGATTTACTCTAAAATTCTATGTAACTAGAGTCCATCAAAAATAAATTTAAAAAACTTCACCCCGTTTCAAAAATCTTTCATGCCTCTTCATTGCATCAGGCCTCTTACTATAGGGGCTCTAAGCTTTGAGACCTGGATGCTCCACATTTCGTTTCTTCAATATAATGGAAGAACAGAACAGAGGATGGAAGAACAAAACCAAAAAGGGAAAGCCTGCAGGACTGAGCGATTCTCCAACTAAGCTGTCATCTGACAGCGACAAGTCAGACTTGAAGTTAGAAGCCAAAACAAGTGCCCTGCAAACATTGCCAACACTGTCGCAGGAGGTGTGTTTACAGGCATACCTCGGGGATACTGTGGCGTTGATTCCAGGCTGCACTAAGGCAAGGATCACAATAAAGCAAGTCACATTGAGTCTCCTGGTTTTCCAGTGCATGTAAAAGTTATGTTGGACTTCCCTGGTGGTCCAGTGATTTAAGAATCCATCTGCCAATGCTGGGGATATGGGTTCTATCCCTGGTCTGGAAAGATCCAACATGCCATGGAGCAGCTAAGCCTGTGTGCCCCAACTACTGAGTCCAAGTACCCACAGTCTGTGCTCTGCAATGAGAGAATCCGCTGCAATGAGAAACCCATGCACCGCAAAACCAGGAGCAGCCCCCACTGGCCGCAACTAGAGAAAGCCTGTTCGGAGCAACGAAGACCCAGTGTGGTTAAAAAAAAAAAATTATGTTTACACTATCTTGTAGTTTGCTAAGTGTACAATAGCATTAGTCTAAGCAAACGTACATACTTGAATTAAAAAATACTTTATTGCTAAAAATTACTACTATTAAGCCTTCAAGGAGTTGCAGTAGTAACACCTAAAATAACCAATCACATGGGATTTCCCTGAAAGTCCAGTGGCTAAGACTTCAAGCTCCCAAGGCAGGGAGTCCAGGTTCAATACCTGGTCAGGGAACTAAGATCTCACATGTGGTAACAAAGATTGAAGATCCCAAATGCTGCAACTAAGACCTGGTACAGCCAAATAAATAAATATTTTTAAAAAATAACTGATCACAGATCACCATAACAAATGTAACAATGACAAAAGAGTTGGAAATGTGAGAATAAAATGTGACACAGTGAGCGAATGCTGTTGGAAAAATATCACCAATAGACTTGCTCAATACAGGGTTGCCACAAACCTTCCATTTGTAGAAAAACGCAGTATCTGTGAAGTACAGTAAAGCGAAGCGTCATCAAGCAAGGTGTGCCTACTTGATGCTTCCTTTTTTTTTGAAAATCACAAACCGTCACCATCCAACGTGGCAGCTGCTAACCACACGTGGGCATTTAAATCAGTGAAACTGTAATAAAGTTACAAATTCAGTTTCTCGGTCACAGTAGCAGCATCTGAAGCCCAAGGCTGCCTACTGTATCAGACAATACATAGAACGTTTTCATCATCCTGGGAAGTTCTATGGCACAGCACTGCCCTAAACTCATGACAAGAAGGGAGGAACTTGCTCATACACAAGCCAGGAGGAGCAGTGCAGGATCAGCTCAGGATTGTTGGAGGGGCTCCCAAGCTGAGCTGTCTTCTCAGGGGGGGTTCTGCAGCACCCGGCCCAGGGCTGACAGCTTCAAGCAGGCACCCAGAGAGACCAAGACGGCTGACTTAGTGAAACCCACAGCCCCTTCACTCTGCCCCCTGGATGGGTTCCCTAAAAACTCTCATCTGAAGGGTGGGGAACAAGTGCTTGTGAACATCTCAGCTCTGCCTGCTGCCCCTCCCCTCCCCTCCCTCTAGCCCTTCTTCCTCACTAGCCCCACTTACCCTGCCCTGCAGGGCAGTTTTACTCTGAATAAGTACCTCTGCCAATCAAAGGAGCTGGGCTGGGAGATGTCAAAGTGGCAGCAAACAGCAGCACAGGAATTCAAGGCCCTGTGACTGCCATTGTCTCAGAACACTGGTGGAGGGTTGGGGGAGAGCTGGGCGGGGGTGGTACAGTTCCCCTGCCCCGCCCCAATACACACCATTGAAGAAAGAGATCAGTCATTCAAAGTAGGTCACTGTAGCTGGTTCCTTGTCCAAACCACCATCTATGTGGTGATCAACCCTGACTATCCCCACACTACCAAGCCAGGACCAATAACCCAGGGCCGTCAGAGCAGGAGGGTGCATGAAGCAACCACTGCGTAGATCATGACACTGAGCCTAGGGTGGGACAGGAACCTGCCCAAGTTCACAAGGCGAGGGGGTGGAAGAGTCCAGAGCGGGAACGCAGCTGGCCACCTCTCCGGGCTCCCTGGCCTCCTCCTATGCAAGGAGAGTCTGTGTCCCCCTGACTGTGCTCAGCCAGCCCTCTCTAACCAGCAGTGGTCCCCAGCCCCTGGCTCACCCACAGGCCCTGGACAGACAGCAGGGGTAGTGCCCTGAGCGAGGGCAGCCAGCCAGGTCTGGCCTCTTCCTGGAACCTGGTCTGCCCGTCAGGCCCGGAAGAACGGCCTGGAACAGGGCGGGTCAAGTCAACCCCCCTTGGCCAGCGTGTGCAGCCCAGGAAGGATGCCAGGATTCCAGGTCAAGTGACCAGTGGGGGTTGCAGGAAGCTGGCCACAGGGCAGGAGGGAGGAAAGAGCTGGCAGGGGTCCCTGGGCCCCTTCTCAGAGCCCCCACAGCAGCTGAGCTCCCATGTTAGATGGCAGTCTTCAGGAACTACTCCCGCCCGTGGGCTGGGATCCTCGAAGGTGAGGCCTGCGATCACTCCCCTTTGACCCCAACACAGTGCCAGGCACACAAGCAGGCACTCTAAAGATGCATTGAAGCAGCAAATGAGGCGGACAGCTGAGGGGTGGGGGGCGGG